>OZ014530.1:171376908-171863415 GCA_963966105.1 Volucella zonaria
CGATAGCAAGTTAGGATGTAGCAACATATAACGTAAAAGCACTTAAAGGGTAGTGTTAGTCGGCTTTACAGGAAGAAGAACCGGTAATGGGAGAATAGTCAAGGCTGCTGTAGATATGCCAGTAGGACGCCTCGACAAGGTGAGGTCCAAAACAGTCCACAAGGATAAAATCAGAGATAGCAAGTTTTCCATGCAGACGACCAAAATGAACTAGGGGGGCTTTAATAATACAACAATACAACTAATTTCGGCAGTTCTAATCCTATTTACCGACCGATAGGAATAGCCTTCTACTCCGGAGACACTAAGTAATGTTGAGGTACTCGTATATGTTTGAATAATTAACCTCGATATGGAGATACTGTTTCTCTGCTAGGATGAAGCCTATTCCATTTCCAAACCAATCAAAGTCCCCTCATTGTCAACTGCATCCATCCGAAAAACCAAATAGCAAGGAGTAGATTGTTGATAAGGAAGTTAACGAAGAAAAAGAAGCTTAGAGAATTCCAGCGAGTCTATTGTTCCCACCTTAGGCGGACTCAATCCAGTAATCTCGCAATGCAGAAGCCCTAGTCGGATAAGTTTTCAGGCTCTGACGCCGATAGTATTGTTGGGTTCTAAGAAGAATGAGCCTATTCAAGGTATCTTTACAGAGAAGTCTCTGACAGCCTAAAGCATCAGAGAGTTTGGAAATGGCGAGCTGGATTAATCCAACCTCTCAAAATGTCAACGAACCTATAACTCGTGCCTCTTTGAAGCCAACGCAAGAAGGTAGGGCCAAAAAGAAATTTCCAGGGCTAACATAGGTATCCTCAAACCTGGCAAACGTCGCTAAGGAAGAGTTATAGAACGCAAACGCAAACGGACATAAACTAGAAGATAAGCGCTAGTCGTAAATAGTGGCCAATCAAATTCCTGTAAATGAGGCCCCATCCGCGGAAACCGCCTAGTTCTCAGCCTCCCTAATGGAAAAGAAGCTCCATCAACTACTCCAGACAAGAATTCATCCAAACCTATACCTGAGGCTGTGAGTTATCGATAATGGTCTTGTCTGTCTTTTAAGAGATTCTTGATGGATTTAAATTTTTTGAATTCCAATCATAGTTGCCAAGATGTTTCACAGGTGAAAAGATTTTTCCTTATGCTTTCGCACTGCTTTGTATTTTCTGCTCATATGCAGCTTCAGACTGCACGTGGAAACTTGAGCTTTTGATCCACCACCTCTAAGTCTTTAAGCCAATGGGAGATTCTTTCTAAGCTCGTTTGCAAGAAAGCGCCTCAAATTCTACTTGACAGCGGTTCTAGACAAATTTTGATTGTATTTCGATGGCAACAAAGGTTTTCTCATTATTGCCCTTATGGCATGTATGCTGGGCACAAAATCAGCGCCTTGTTTCCTTTGGCCACTGTCCGCTTTTTGTTGCTACTCGAAACATTTCTCAAGTTATTATCTTTATTAATCGTTTTCTTACCATGGATACGTACAACTGCACCACTTGAAAAATATCATAAAAGGCGTTGTTTGCTCCGCAGATGGTTTCAAAGACCGAAGGAACGAAATCGAAAGGAGAAGAAGATTGGGACTGGTTGCCTTGCAAAACGGTTAGTTTTAGGACATCCACATTACCATTATGAAGTTATATAATTGACTTAACATTATCCAGCAGGTACACTAAGGATATCTCCGGCTTGAAAATAGTATCGGAGGGCTCCATTTTAGACCATAGGCACAATGCCGTTGAATTAAGAATATAAGGAATCCGCGGAAAACCATCTGGACACAGGAGGAGGAGCGAGTCTGTTAATGCTCCCCTAAATTCAGAAGAAAAGAAAATCTTGACGAAGCTGTTCGGAACCGGAACAGTTCCATCCAGAAGGAAGGAAACCAGAAAACTTCTAAAGCTATAAAAAGAAATAGACCAGCTGCTACCGACGAAAATGTTCAGTGGTAGCTCAGTACTGCGAACAGTGAGAGTAGTGAAGGGATGACTACACTCTCGCTAAGAGGTTCAGACCTATGTACATATTAGCAGAACTGCATTTATGTTGAAGACCATGGAGAGGGCGATCGCGTGCCCAAAACAGCTTTGCCAATGCATCCTCTATCCACGATGGCATACGCTTGTCAACGCCGATGATCCTGCGAGAATGTACTTCAAAATCCCGTAGGCAACTTTTGACGGCATGTGTAACGCACCCAGACAACGCGGCATTGTCGAATCACTGGTTTTGTGGTTAAAGCAATGCTAGTACAAAGCACGCTGATTGCGGCTCATATGTTAAGGCGGAGGTAAACAAGAGTGGCCTGAAGGGGGTGTCTTGTCACCACTACTATGATGTATGGTACGAGTATGTTGGTCGGTTCACTAGTTAACGCTCTCAATAGTTCTGACGTCTATGATCAGGCATATGATCCAGCTGTACTATCTCTTGTATCGTGTCTAGGGACTGTCTGCTCTAAAGCACAGGCACTGCTAGTGCAGAATGGCACACTAGAAATGAGCTTTCAGTCAGTCCTATCAAAACTGTGGTCGTTCTCTTTATGAAAAGGAGGAAGTTGACTGGTCTGGCTCATCTAATGCTTAAAGGCATCACCTTCCAATTTTTCAAAGAAGCAAAGTATTTGGCTGTCATCCTGAATAACAAACTTTTCTGGACTAAATAAAGTGGAAACACTCAAAGGCCCTCCTTGCCTTCTGGTAGTACAAAAGAGCGGTTGGCAAGACATAGAGCCTGTCACCGAGAAGATTCCTTTGGATCTACGAGTACATGGCTATGGTAAGGCTATCAACACTTCATTAAATTACGTCATTCTGCTTTTACCAGGGTTTAAAGAACGATTTGCTCGCCTGCATGGCGCTTTCCCTAGCACGTCTGGCTATACTATAGGTGCATTGATTTGATGGATCTCCCTCCCCTTGATATTCATATCATGGGCTGTACTCTCAAAGCCATCTTCCGTTTAAAGAGAAGTGATCTTTGGTACACTGGGGTTTTCACGACTGCCTTTTGACTCCGGTCTTATGTACATATATGCCATCATCAACTTTCCTTGTGCCCCAGACTAGTTTCGGCCAGAATCTGACCCAGGAAAGGAATGTAATCGGGTACTCACCGCTGGCTATAGAACCGATCTAGGATGTGGTGTTTTTCCGGTGGACGACAACTTTAGATTTCACTCCTCGTTAGGAAAACTTGTGTCTGTCTTCCAAGCGGAGATATAGCCAATCCTGAGGCCAACGAACTACAATATATTGTGAAGAATCGGTGGGGTGGACGGAGCATTTGCTTCTGTAGCGACTAGTTCGAGCATGCAAGACTTCACAAACCGCAGTCTCTAGTCACTCAATTCACTGAGTCTTGTCTGGGTCGCAGACTACAATGGGATCAGGGGAAATGAAATCGCCGATGAACTTGTTAGGCAAGTACCGCAGGTAGTCGGCGTTGATGTGGTGGGTGCTGGTACTATAGGCACTTTATCATTTTTCTACGGAAGACTGACAAATTTCATTAAAAGAAACTTACAAGTAGTACAATGGACTAGTTCTTTGACTGAGTGCTATGTTACAAAAGAAAAAAAAATTAATAAAGCGTTCTCCGCTCATTGACGTATTGTATGTACACAGGTATAACGAAGATTCTTTTTCCGATGATAGCTCCTTATCAGCAGTGGTTCATTACGACATGTAAGAATTCTGAATCCCTAGTACAGTGTCATCTGTTCGAATGATGGAATAGTGGCCTGTTGAAGTAGAGAGCTAGAAATATCGGCGTCGTGCGTGATATAAAGACCAGTCTACTACACTCACTCCTCACGCCATTTGGTGCGGTTCTGTGAACGATCCTACAACCACTATTTTATTAATTGTAAAGTTAATTAAAACGTAACGTACCTACCATTCGAGTTTTGGCAGTGATGCATCCGTAAAGCTGAGGCAAACAATAACAGGCTTCGGCTGGAGGAAAGATCATTTCTTTGAGTGTTGGTTTCATGGCGTCCTCTACTTTTTTTATAGCAGAATGTTGGACTTATCACCCGAAGACGACGCAGGAGGCCACGTAATCCCAATTAGCCTCAGCACTACTGCCAATCTAACTCTGAAGCTGACCACTGGGGGTTAAGCGTTCGGAGTGGAAGGAGTCAAATTTACAAACACGACGAAAAGGAGCCCCCCGTTTTTTCATTCGCTTACTGTTATCAAGACGAGAAAGACAATAGCCCCATTATCATTGCCTGATCCAAGGATTTTCTCGGAGGCCAGTTCCTGCAATCAGTTGAAAGATAACCACAGATTCCCCGTGAGGTATCGTAAATCGCCGAAATCGGGTGTTGCAAGCCTATTACCTACCCGCTTTACCTACTGGAAATAGTCTGCGTTTAAATCACCATCCTGTCAATAATATCTATATGCTTCCTGTGCCCCTTAGGACTCTTCACATCCAGCCACCAGGTTCACGAAGAAAAAGGTGGACGAACTTTATGTTTAAAGATTAAGCAATCGCACGCCTTGGTTCAGTAAATGAAAAATAATATGCCACCAGTTGGGACCAAAGAACCTTTAGCCAAATTTAGACTGAAAGAACGTTGAAGACATTTTCAGTAAAACCTTGGCTATATTGATACACCATTGATAGATTCCCTACATCAAACTCACAAAGGAATAAAATGTTCTCCGAAATTGTGGTACCAGCTCGGGTATATTAAATGAACTAACGAAAAGCACATAGTCCATTGTACTGCCAATATTTCAAAGGTTCGCAGTTTATAAAGTAGCACAACAGAACAAAAGGAGCGTTTGAAAGAAGTTACAAAATACAAGCATCCCTCAAAAGCAATGGCTCATTCGTGAACCTACAGCCCCAAGCTAATACCGAAATTTACTTTAAACTTTAAAACAGAAAAACTACATCAAAGCCTTTGGTGCTTGCTTCGAAACCAACCATAGTGATAAATGATTCAATGCATTTCCCAGCGCGACCGACATGAGGAAAACACCTCTGACCTTTTATAGACAGATGGCCCCGGACTTTTTCAATCATAACCACCCACAGTCCGGTCGAACTCACTGTCAGTGTATACGTAGGAGTATAAATACGAGTATATTCATCTACTTGTATAGTGAGGTATCAACTCAACTGGGTGACGAATTCCAATTCTGTCCATCCCATGGCTGTCCTATTCAATATTAATTGAAATGAAATTTATTATTTTCCACACAAGTAAACGATTCTATTTTGGAATGAGTCATTTTGACTCAAATGGAACATGTCCAGCACTGGATACATAAATAATAAAATGCCTCTGAGATAGAGATGGAAATAGAGTTGAAGGGAGAGAGTATCCCGTGACCTAAGACACATAGTGGGTGCAATAAAATCGATTCGAGGTCCATCATCACCATCATAAGAACGCCATCACTACCCATTTCTCCAACCACCGCTAGCAGCATCATCATCATCATCATCATCATCACCATCATCACCTTGAAATAAAAACTGAGCTGTACTCTCATTTAAAGCGCATCAAGCTCCCATCCTGTAGTCATATCCGTCTATGAATGCATTTGTATTTGTGCATCCTTTGTATCCTTTCTACTGACGCAGACTCCCAAGTTGCATTCAGATTCTGGCTACGTGCACTTTGTGAGTTTTCTTCTTTTTTCTCATTTTTCCTCTCATTGCAGTCCTGCTTTTGCCAGCCATTCGTTCAAGGTCATGATGGAAAACAACCAAGGAGAAGAGCGAATGTAACATCTAGTATAGCTTTTGAAAATCAATTTTCTTCAATCGGTTACGCTAAGCAGGCAACCAGCAACCTGAAATTTAGTCAACCGAAACCCATTTACATACCCCCGACCTGAGAGTTGATCCACACCCTTTGCATATGGGTGCAGCAGATGAGAACGTACCAATCAATTTCGCTGCCATAATTGGTGTAATGTATTCATAACTGTTGGATGCACTCGAGATCTATTTAAAGATACATTTTAAATTTTTTTATTCTTGATACTCAATAATAGAAAACTTTCTTTCAAAGATAGTCCATCATAACTTCTGACGAAAGAGTGTAAGGAAGTTTGTGGCAAAACAGGTCACCGATATGGAGTGTCCTTCAGATATGTACTCGTATGTACGGCTGAGATGGGACCGACTCAACGAAATGTATACATATGTTTGGTGGAATAAGCTTTCTTATATATGTATACGATGCGTTGAATCCTTTAGATTCCAAGGAATGATATGTATGTACTTCTCGTATATATGCGTCCATACCGATGGTCAAGCTGCATTTAAGGTCTTCTTTGATCCCTTCACGAGTTTCAAAATAAATGCGAAACTTCATCGAACACACTCAGAAGGCTATGTTCACTAAATATGTTCTAAGTGGTGGGTCACTATGGGTATTACGTAAAATTCCGGTTTTGGGTACCTTTACAATTTTTGCCTACAGCGCGGGCGGTGGAGAATTACGAAGAAAAGAAAGAGAGATGTGCATTGGTCTTGAATGTATGAAGATTTGAATGACTTGGAAATAAGGAGCTCAGTGGGGCATGGTGGAAGGTGTATGTAACATACGAGTATCTACGAGTACATAAAAAGAAAGAGAAAAAGGACCACCTCAGGTAAGTAACGCCAATTTTTTCAGATCACCAAAAAACAATTCAGGTCCCTTTTTCGAAAGAAAAAATAAATAGATTTTTTACGAAATAATACGAAAAGAATCCAAAATCATTTGGATAACTAGTTTGTAGTTTTTAACCGAGTTATTGAAGTTTAATACATGATACCCTAGAACAGGGCTGTCCGAAATAAGGCCCGCGGGCCGCATGCGGCTCGCCATCCCTGTTATTATGGTCCGCGACATAAAATAAAAACTTCAACTACGAAATCTTATTTCGCAACAAAACAAAACCGCTTTACATACACGAATGAAAAAAATAAATAAATACATGCCCACATTCTTTTTCCTCGGTAAGGTAAGGTTATTACAACATCATAACGGAGTTTCAATTTTGAAGTGTGGAAAAAACTCACTTTGACCGCTTTGCACTTCTATCGGCGAAAGTATCCGTGAGTTAATAAACTGTATTTTGTTTATAAATATTTTACGAAAATAGTTCGTTATTGCCGAATGTAGTCTAATGCGAGCGTAGGCAAATCACTCACGTAGGTAGTGCTCTGTGGTGCAGGATGTTGTGTCACCTATGCCAAGCAGACTTAAGTGCTTATCTAAAGCATAGTACCCCGACAGTTAGCAGCTTTTAATCTTTCTTAATGAAGCTCAGCAGAAAATTCGCTGACCTTTTAGAGTCGTCGGGAAGCAGACAAGTGTGTTTGGTCTGCCGGCAACCTGGAGAGTCATTGGTCCGTCGTTGTGAGCCATCTCTTCGTCGGGTTACTTTGATCTATGATTGGGGAGGCCTCGACTTTTTCTTTCCAACTGTTGGAAACGCCTACAGATGTCATCCATTTGTGTAGTCAGTTTGTCAAGCACAGATTTATTTGCTGGACGAGAGTTGTTGCTTGGTGATGAACACGTAGCTGACACAGAGACTAAATTTGTCGTTTCAATTATACCGTCAGCCATTTTTGCAAATTTGTCGAGTGATTCTTCACTCCAAGGGGACAAAATTTTTTGGAGTGTCATTGGCAAACATCCCAGCCACAGCGTTGCGAGAAATTTGGCATCGACCGTCTCACCAGCGAGGTTTCGCATCTCTTCCAGCAATCGTGATGGCTTTTTATCGCCCAGTTCCATCTGCGACAGCAACTTCTTGATTCTACCCTGATCGCTCGGTGTGAATTCCTGAATTAGCTTCTGCTTTATCGCCACGTACGAGTATTTCCCCGACGTTGGTGGGTTGCACAAAAATGTCCTCACCTTCTCCGCTACTATTTGGAAACCACAATATGGTTTCCCTCCAATAGTGCAAGCACCAACGGCCCTCTATCCGGTTGCTGCCAATGCAGTTGCTACATCACTTCAATCGCCATTAAGTTGCGTTCCAACCGATAAACAACAAATGCCACAGGCAGTATTTTCCCCGGCGCTAAATGCAACTCCAGCGATTCTTTCCGTTCAGCATCAATTAATTGCAGCAACAGGACATCAGCCGCAAATAGAACAGCAACAGCAAACAGCAACTGTAGTAATGATGAACCGTGTTCCAATAGCGGGCTATCAACAGTACGAAAATAGCCCAGGTACCGTCACGGTTCAAGTGCTAAACCAACCACCCATCATCCAGCAGCAAATCGATCCATATGTTGAGCAAATCGAAACAGGCAAAGATGATGCGATTATATCCACATCGGAAGAAGCCAACACAAATCCAACTAGCGAATGGGAGCCAAACGATTTAGAGGACCGGCGTCGGGACAATTCTCAGTCGAAGGCGGCCAACGCTGTCGAATCAAGGATTGACTGTTAGCCATTTCTAGTGCAGGAGTCATCGATCATATCTAGAGCCGTACTTGTTTTCCCGATCCTTGCTCTCCTTGTGAGACTAGGTTTTACACTTGTCAGTGCCGAGTCCAGGATTTTGGTTATGAAGACGCATCAGCACAATTTCAGTTTCCCTGAGTTACCTCGGAACCCAGAAGATACTGTACGTGGATTTTGTTGGGCTAAAAACTTTAAAAGTCTTACTTTCGGGGAGGGGTCACGGACACGATTGACTTTTCTCATTCCAAACTTTTCAAATTGGAAAAGTCCGAGATATGATGGCGGCACCTTATAGGTACGCCAGTTTTGCACCGTATGACGTTTTCGTGGAGGTTGGTTTTCCCGCGACATCCACGCTGCTTTTATTTGCATCTCATCTGATTTGTTTTTCTTTTCGTCGCCGCTGGAGTAGTGATACTTGAAAGACTCATGCCTTCCACAGTTCTTGCCGTTAATCCACCTCTTCTTCTTATCTTTAACAGCTGAAAATCCAATAAGATCCGCAATTTACCTTCTAAATTTCAGGAGAACTGAGTGCATACGAGTAAGATGGTATATATGTAATAGGCTTAGTATCTACTCTTTCTACAGAAAGGAATATGACATGGCGGAACATTTTCTCAACATCTGGTAACGCTGAAAAAGAAGTATCTGTCACTTCAAAATCAAGGAACAAATTTTCACAATGAATTCGACATAACATGTGGTAAAAGATACATTCGCACTCTGTCAAAATTTGATTTAAAAGTTGTAAGGGAATTCTCTGTTAAAGGTTATATGTATCTCCATTGCAAATCTTAAGGGTTTATAGATCCAATAAAAAGTAATAAATGTCCACTTACCTGCATAAAGTAACGGCAGTATGTTAAAGATGATAATAAGTGGAAGAATAGCACGAGTAAACCTCTGGACATCAGCAAAAGTGTGGAGGGCATTTTCGCTAAGTTTCCGACAGAACTTTTTGCTGCTGCTGTTGTTATGGCTGTTGTTATTGGTGTCATATGGTTTCGATGTGCTGAACAACCTCGGTTTATCAATATCATTGGAGTTGACATTGTGATTTGTGATGTTGGAAATGCTCTTACTTTTGTCACTGTTGTTGGTGGCAACGATGTTGGTGATGCATACTGGCGATTTTCTGTTGTCACATTTTTGGCAGTCGAAATTGTAGAGCTGTGCCGTTCGTTGTTGTCGAAAATGTTGCTGTTGCTGTTGTTGATGATGGATTTGTTGGAATTGCTTACTATCTGATTCATATCCTCGTTTAGTTTCGTTGCAGCAACATGGTTGTTTGGAAGATAATCGTGATAATGTTGTTCTAGTTGTGGTTGTGGTTTTTGTTGTTGATGTTGATGTTGTTGACCCTGATGTAGTTGATTATAATAATAAGGACGATGAGCAATCACTGGTTGATCTAATGTGATTTGATGATTGTTTGCGCTTCGTTTGATTGGTAAAATTCCAATTTCCTTGATCATACTGATACTCATAGTTGTCGCCCAATGTTGCTTCTGACGATAGTATAGGTAGTTCTGATTTAACATAATGTTGGCAACAGTTTTCGCAGCATCCTTGCGATTTCGATTTTTGGCAGGTATTTGGCTTAAATTTGTAGAGTAGACAGTATCCGTTAGCCTCGTCAGGGCTGTCTTTCCTATAGAAATCAATTCGCTTTTGAAGGAAACACGTTTTATAAACTCCCGCAACGACGACGCTCGTATTGCTGTGGGCATTGTTTTGGCAGCATGTAGCACAGTTTTTCGTTTTTTTTAGTTGTGGTAGTAGCGGTTGATGTTCCTGTTGTTGTTGTTTTTGTTTTTGTTGTAGTTGATGTTGATTTTGGTTTTGCTGTTGGTGGGCGTAATTATTCTTTTCCCCCATCCCTTCTTCGTTTTCGACTTGACCTTCAATCTCCTTGATTGCAACAAAATTGACACAAGTTGTTGCACTGTCGCCATTCGTTAGTGCCGAATGAAAACTTATACTATGTCTACAAAGAAGCGAAAAGTAAGCGATGAAAATCGTGCTTTTAATGAGAAATTGCAACTGAAATATTTTATTTTGCAACAATAATAATAAAATTCAGTGTATGATATGTATGCAAGTCCTGTCTGTGGCTAAGGAATACAATGCTAAGCAGAATTACTATACACAACTTTGCATGAAGAAAAGTAGAAGGAACATAAAGGTGAAGCTAGAAAAACTATTGTAGCCGAATATTAGAAAAAACTGGTGCAGCAAACAAGCACTTTCTTAAAAAATAAGCACATATAATGGGTAGTATGCATAAAACCGAAATACTTACTTCAAGTATTGTAAAAAGTTTAAATAAATACTAAAATTTAAGTAGAGGCTCCGATTTTTAGTATTTACTTCGTTTCGTATGCATAAAAAAAGTTTTTACTTGATTGCAAATACTTTAAGTAAATACTTAAAATTCATCGGAAATCATAGTAAATACTATCTTTTTTAATTTATTTAAAATCTAAAAAATTGTTTTGAAAAACTTATACCGTAAGTTTACGTAAGTAACAGTTACTTATTGTAAACATCCATCACATTTAGCTTTTTCGTCATTCTTATTTCGACTCTTCAAGTGACAACCAAAGTGATGGCAAATATAATGAAGGAAAATTTGTCTGTTAACCGAATGCACCTCGAATTTGTGCAAATCTTAAAAGTGCATTGTGATTTACTGAACAAATCTCAGCAACCATGCATTAAACGTGCTAAGGTAGAAGCAGTAGAGCTATTCATTAAATAAAAAAAAATTAATAATCTGAAAAACGATGTAATAAAAAGCAGATATGAAGAAAACTTGAAACAAGCCCATTACGCTTAAAGAATGGGAGATTATCTTTCTCGATATTCTCAACGCCAGTGAAAATCCAACGGACACTTGTATTCCTGGTAAGTATTGAAATAAAAACTATACACGACTTTAAATAACATGCGTTTTATAAAGATGGCTTATCTGTTTAGTTTAGTTTTAAATGCATTTTATTATCTTAACCATTAACCCTTACATACTAACAAAAAATGCTTAAATTCTAGCTTAAAATTACTTAACAATCTTATACCAACTTACTGGCCCCACACAGGCACTCTAAGCTACTCTAAATTCTTGTATTTATGTCTTTCGACTTTATTTACATTTATTTTTTTACATATATATCTTGTATACTTAAGGCTAAGAAAAAAATTGTTAACAAAAACTTAGCATATGGACTTAATTTTCTATAAAACTTAATATCTAACTTAAAATATATCTTAGTCTACCTAACCTACATACACAATATACACACATATATATAATACACAATTATATACATATATTAGTATATACCTTTGTATATACTAATATATGGATATATTTCTTAAATGCTAACCTAAACCTATGTAAGCTGGCCATCGCTATTCACAGAGCAAATAGATCTGTCAGCTCTGCCCCATTAGTGAGGCTGGTCAGTAATTGACGGAAACGACGACGACGAAACATCTTCTCCATCATTCAACCACCAGAAATGCTGGTGCTGCCGAACGACATCCCTCTTATCGCGATTCCCCACCTCCCTACTGAACCTGAGACGATCCACACTGCCGTGTGCGACGTCTCTGTCGTAGTTGAGTCGCCTGTCCCCAGCTTTCCGAGCGACATGGAAGATTAACGGGACCGCTGATCTATCCTGGATCAACCCTATCTGATCCAGGTAGAGGAATGCTTCCGGTGGAACGAAGCCGTCAGAGCGCACACTCTCGTGGTAAAGGTAATTGGGGTAGTAAGCCCCAGATATCAGGTTATTCGTCGAGGTCATTGCTCTTGCAATGTGCCTTCGAGTCAGCTTAATTACGAAGTTGTCCACTCGTATTAGGTTCGCTCTGTTGTAAAGGACCTCATTACGATAAAATTTTTTGTACTCCGACTCTGGTGTTCTGTACAAGCGAAGGCAAGCCCTAAGGCAAGCCCTCTCAAACACCCGAATCTTTTCCATTAAGCTTGCTCGTACATTGAACCACACGGGGCATCCGAATACCAGCATGGGCCTGATAAGGGCCATGTAGCAGATTACCTTTACCCTCTCATCGAGTTGGCTGCTATAAAACAGTCTCTTTGTAAGGGCAAAAGCACCTTTAGCTCTGGCCAGAGCAGCATCTACATTTTTGTCAAATTATAGAAACTGATCTAGCCAGATCCCAAGGTATCTGACTACATTTCGACAGGCAAGAGGCTGTCCGTGTTGTCCAATGATCGAGAACATTCGCCAATTTTTTCTGGTATCCCTAGAGGCTCCAGACAACGGCGTTCTAAAGAGAATGGTTTCCGACTTCTGAAAGTTGATTTTCAACTTCCAGTCATCGCAAAATCGTCTTATCTTATCGAAGTCACGCTGCAAGAGAGTATTAATGACCTCGATTCTTGGACCTGCTCTGTACGCAATAGTATGGGGAAGTGAACCTATCAAGTCGCTTGTACAAATGCTGAACAGGATCGGCGAATTGACCGCGCCTTGCTGAAGACCATTTTTAATTTGAAATATTCCAACAGAAGTCACATCACCATTTTTCACGATGAACTGTCTGTTGGTTAGCATATTATAAAGAATGTACAAGAGTGGTTTACTGATCCCCAGCCTAGTCAGCTTATAGAAAAGACCCTCTAACCATACGGTGTCGAAGGCCTTCTCCAAGTCAACAAGGCAGGCACCAGTACATTGGTTTTTGCCTTTATTCCATTGGATATCGGACACCAGTTTAGACGCGGCATGTGAGATATCATGTCCCGCCTTAAAACCGAATTGATTATCCGGAACTATATGTTTGTCCTCAACCCACCTAGACAGAGCTCTATTGATTACTTTTTCAAACACCTTACTGATATTCGGAAGGAGACTTATCGACCGGAGATTCGCCGGATTGGATATATCCTTTCCCTTTTTGGGGATAGGTTGAACCACCGCCGTTTTCCAATGCGCTGGATAATGTGCATTATTCATTGCATTATTAAACAGGGTGGTGTAAATGTCCACCGCTTCTAGAGGAAGATGTCGAAGCACGATGCTCGGAATACCATCGGTCCCCACTGATTTCTTAGCCCTGATTGTGTCGAAGATCTCATGGAGCTCTTCCTTCGAAATGAACGGGGGTAGGTCACCCTCTCTGGTAATGACATTATTTGCCATATTTTCGTCGCTGAACCGGGTGAAACCAGAGCCCTCGGATCGCCAGTTCCCTACTTCATTTCGAATGTAGAGGTCGTGCACCAAGACGCGATTGTCCAGGTCATAATTAGGGCCAATGGTATCATTGGCCTTGTATATTTCCTGGAAAGTCGCTCCTATGGTCTCAACCTTCTCCTGTGGATCCTCGATCACAAAGAAGTCGTTATCATCAGCGGCCTCATTTGGATCAATACCTGCTATTGTCAGTAACCGTTCGTTGTCTGTTGTCCGCGCTATTTTAAGACACTGAAGGTCGTTTTGATTTTTTCTCCGAAATAGTTTGTTTATTTGAGGGAACATATTCGGGTTGCTGGTGTTTACAGCCCGAACCCTGTTGTTCCAATACGAACTTACAGAAATTCTGTAATTCTCTTTTATTAACGTTTGAATATTTTTAATCGACGCCTTCAGTGTCCTAATCTCCGGGTCTTGTCTGTCAGTAAACTGTCTGTACAAGTTTTTGAGTCTTGTCAGAAGTCTACTTTTCTGTCGGTGCAGTGCATCAACAGTAGGATTGCGGAACAGGTCTTCGTTAGTCGTACGTCGATACCGCGGTATTGTAGCGTCCATAGTTTGTTTAATTGTCTCGTCCATTTGTTTTAGGTAATTGTCGATCTCCTCGTTTGACAAATTCCTATTGGCCGGTGGATGGATCGTGTTCGAAGCGAGTGCTCTTGTCAAGGTTGCGGAGAAGCGTGTCCATCGAGTGTTACCGCAGTTGTAAGAATATCTTTGGACAAACTCCTCCAATTCCACAATTTCGTTGGGAACTGTAATTTCGGTGCTAAAACCGCAATGGTCGCTGTCATACACGAATGTGCGCAGACAGTTTAGCGTTTGTAAATTCGTACCTGTCAGTCGTATACGTTCGTCGTACAGCAGTAGATCCAAATAAGATCCGCCTCTTGGAAACGACGGGTTATCCGTCGCTTTAAGGCCGAGTCTGTACATGACATCGTGCTGACCCCACCAATCGAGTAGTAGGTTCCCTCTAGTATTTGGCAAATTATTTCCCCAATCTCTGTGTTTAGCGTTGAAATCCCCGCCGATTATAAAATAATTCTCCCCCGATTCCAGCCTCAGAAGTCGAAAAAGCGTGTCAAGCTCTGTAATAAATAAAGTGGATTGTGAAGTCTCAGGTGCATAAACAGAGGCTAAGTACAGCCGCTTTCCACTGCGGAGCGGGATGTAAATGACGACTGCCTCCAACACCCGGAACCTACGCAACACTCCCTTGTACACTCTGTGAAATTTTATACCTTGTTTAATGAAGATCGCAACACCGCCTCCACATTTGGAACGGGGCCGGTTTCTTCTTCTAACAATATAATTATTGTACTCCAGTTTGTGCTTATCGGTTAGCTTGGTTTCGCTAGCGAAAAGCACATCAGGAGTTTGGTCTTGTAGCAATTTAAACATCGCGGCCCTTCGTTCGATCCTAATCAGTGAATTAACATTCACCGCAAGGACCTTCAAAGATTGCTCCACCATGTGCGTACCCATTACGACATGTGTTGCGTTAGGCCCGGCAGCAGCGCGTAGATCTGGCCCACCCGCTTGGCCTGTTCTTGCACCTGCTTTTTCAACTGAGCCATCTGCCCTTGGATTGCGAGCAAGATGGCCAGCATGTTGGGTGCAGCTTCCGTTGTTCTCGGCATTGGCGCCGGAGAAGCAACAGTCGCTTGCTGTACCGTAGCCCCCCCCACCTGCCGCCATTTGGGCGTAGGAAATTTGGGGCGTGACGGCTTGTGTTTGAAGCCTCACAGGTGAACGTTTGACCTCCACCTTCTGCTGCCGAGCCAGTTTTGCTTTTTTAATGTTAGCGAACTTAGGACAACCCCGATAGTTTGCGGTGTGTCCCACGTTCCCACATAATACGCACGAGAGCTGCATCCTATCGGATGCTCCATCCCTACCCAGAGGACACTCCTCGGAACTGTGGTTCTTTGCGCACTTCACGCATCGAGGCTGCATTTGGCAGTTCGACGCGGCGTGTCCGAACCTCTGGCAGCGAACGCATTGTATAACACCTTCGCTCCTTTTTAATTTTTACCAGTGAACCACCTGGTATTCTAGGACATTTATACTCCTTAGACTATCCAGACGGCTTTCGGGACTGAGCTGTACCAGGAAGAACGGCAGACTCCGTTTCTCCCACCTGGCTCTAGCTGTGGTAAATGGCTTTACCCCCACAAACTTGAGTCCTTCGCACTCCTTCTCTTTAAGCAGTGCCAGGATCTCCTCAGGATCAGAAGACGGTTCCAACCCCTTCAGCAGCATCGATTGCCGCTTTTCACACTTCGGTGTAAATGAGTAGTGCTCCGTCGTCGTTTCCTTTAGGAGCTCTTTCACTTTCGCGTAGCCCTCCACTGTATTACAGTGGATGGCATGGCGATCATTCCCCAATCTCTTAATGTTAAAATTATTACCAATGACCAGCTTACACAGGTCCTTGGTAGCATTTACCTCCAATTTGTAGGTGTTGATAGGAGGCACCTTCTCCTTCTTCTTCTGCTGATGCTGCTGCCGCTGTTGTTGTTGTTGTTGTTGTTGTTGCTGCTGATGCTGCTGTTGTTGTTGTTGCTGCTGCTGGTTTTGCTGTTGCCCTTTTTGTGGCTGCTGCTGTTTTAGCAGTTGCCGTTGTTGTGACTGCTCTTGTTGTTGCTGCTGCTGTTTCTTAGTCTTTTGTTGTTGTGTTTGCTTTTGAGCAAGCTGCTGTTGTTGGGATTGCTCTTGCTCTCTCTTCCTTCTTATTATTTGTTTTTCTTTTATGGCCAGCACTCTTTGTTGCAGCATTTTAATGGCTCGAACCACTCGAAGCCTCACCTGAGATCATTTCAGCAGGTCCCGCTATAGGCATAGCGGACCGCTCATCACAATCCATCACGTGATAAAACCGGTAACACCACTTATTTTTATTTAAAAATAAATAAGTAAATAAAAAAATCGTCTGGCGACTACCCGGAGTCGAACCCACAACCTTTGCAGTCTCAAGCGAACACACTACCGCTGTGCTGATTGGATCCTAAATCCAAACTGTTCAATTTTTTTGTTAAGCGAAACATTTCTCACTCACAAGTCGTAACACGTCTAAAATCCGCGGAGGTCTATGAACGACTGGGTGGCTTATCTGTCGGGGCAGATTATGCCAACAAAGGTCTGGCGGAAGAAGATGCATCGAACAGCACAATAATATCTAAAAACGCTGCATCAACAGAAGAGTTCCAGCAAAAGAAAAAAGACGGAAGTTCAACGAAACAGAAGAAACAACAAGTCTTACAAATGGTGAGTTTTAACGTTTGGTTTTGTTGGAGCAATTAAAACTCATTCCGATGCAGCAAGAGGAGATTGAAAGAAGGACACATAGCGACAATGAAGAACGAGGATCTCACTCTTATCATACCTCCACCAACACTGTAAGCGACAGTGGATCAACATATTTTAATTTGTAAAAAAAGAAAACATTTTTTTTTTATTTATAAGTGGAAGTAAATTTTATTTTTTGGAAAATTAATTTTTTGTTTAAGTATATATGAAAAAGAAAACAAATCGTTTGAATAATTAAAAATACATATGTATTTATAAATTAAAATTATTGTGTATTATTTCAGCAATTTCCATCTTTTTAGAAAAGAAGTTCACTTTCACCAAAAAATCTATTACTTTCTGTTTTTTGAAATGGTTGAAAATCATCGTTGTCCAAATTAAATTTGGAACATTTTCCAAATTTAGACGTACGCAGTTTTGTAGTATTGGAAATCTCTTTTTCAACTGCCCGAAACATCTTTCAAGAACGACCTCGATGTCTGAAAATAGAGCGACAAGGTCGTATCATATTGGATTCGGGTCCCTTTTGGTTTTTTTTTTTTGTCTTTTGACGTTTAGTCGGCGCGAAAAGTGGTTAACAAAAGAAAAAAAAAAGGAAGGATTTTAAAAGTCGAAAAGTATATACGCGGACATATTCCTCCTTTTAAACACTCGTCGAATTTCGGAGTTTTTTTCTGTGAAAAGAACCAGTTCGCCAACAGTCGGTGGAAAATCTCCCCGAAAAAAAAAAACACACGCAAAGTGACCGCCGCGGTACATATAAAAAAAAAACTAAAAAAAAAAAAGGGAAAAGTGAACTACCCCTATTCCCCTCCCCCACCATTAAACCTACGCATCAGGGTGTCTACCCCCACGACCATCTAATAAGGTGTTGGACGAAAAGTCCTTCTAGTGAGTGCGGAGTTCGTAGAGCGAAACACGATCACGAATAAAAAAAAAAAAAACCAAGCTACATCGCCTGCAAGAGGTGCGCTGCGGGACATCCCCCAGCAAAGCAGCAACATTTAATACACCTGCATACATACTATATATGAACAAAAAAAAAAGTGAAGTTTAAAAAAAAAAAATACTTTAGAACTAGTGGCCCAGAATTTGAAAATTTTCTTTGATGTATATGTAACTTAGTGAATAAGATAGCATATAGTAAATACTTATATACTTAGGTTCAGGCAGTAAAAGTTAGTCTTGTTTTGATTTATATTGGGTCTACAAGTAAGTTTAAAGCGTTTGCCAGAGATGGCGCCACCAGTGGATCCCGGGCAGAAATGTCAGACCCCATGTGTTTTATTTGTAGGTTTTGTATCTGTCAACAACTTTGCAGCGTTATATTTGAGCAGTTCTATCGGTGTCGTACATTTTATCGAGCAAAATCATTTCAAGTTTCCAGCCAAATAAACGTCATTTGCGGGAAGCGCTGCTTTTATTCTTTAATATGAAGAAAAGTGCGGCTGAGTCCTATCGTTTGCTTTCGGAAACTTATGGGGCAGAATGTATTGGTGAATCGACGTGCCGCGAGTGGTTCAAACGGTTCAAAAGTGCTGATTTTGGAGTTGAAGACGAAGATCGCCCGGAAAGCCGAAAAGTTTTGAGGATGAAGATCTGTGTCAGATTCAAGAAGAACTTGCTGCATCATTGGGCGTCACGCAACAAGCCGTTTCCCTGCGCCTAAAAGCACTGGGATTCATTCAAAAGGTTGGAAACTGGGTACCGTACGAATTGAAGCCAAGAGACGTCGAACGGCGATTTTGCATGTCCGAAATGTTACTGCAGCGGTATAAAAATAAACCATTTTTGCATCGTATTGTCACTGGTGATGAGAAATGGATTTATTATGATAATCCTAAACGCAAAAAATCGTATACAAAGCCCGGCGAGCCCGCCCAATCGACGCCGAAACGAAATATTCACGTGAATAAGGTCATGCTCTGCATATGGTGGGATCAAAAGGGTGTCGTATACTACGGACTGCTTCCGAGTGGTGAAACCATCAAAGGACCATTATATCAAACCCAACTAATTCGCTTGAAGCGGGCATTAAAAGAAAAACGACCAGAATATCGGACCAGGCTTGAGTCCGTCATTTTTCATCACGACAACGCTCGGCCACATGTTGCGGTTTCAGTGAAAAACTATTTGGAAAATAGTGGATGGGAAATTCTGCCTCACCCGCCTTACAGTCCAGACTTGGCACCATCTGACTACCACTTGTTTCGTTCGATGCAGAACGCTCTTACGGGAATACGCTTCAGCTCAGTAGAGGAAATCAAAAATTGGCTCGATACGTTCTTGGGCTCGAAAGACGAGAAATTTTTTTGGTCCGGAGTTCATAAATTGCCAGAAAAATGGGGGAAAGTTGTAGCTTCCGATGGACGATACTTTGAATAAAGCATTGTAACTATGTTTTCATAATAAAACTTCAAATTTTGGAAAAAAAAACGCTGGAAACTTACTTGTAGACCCAATAATTTAGAGTAAAAAAAAAAAAATTGAATTCTACTTTTGAGTACGAGTATTTTGTGCAGAAAAAAAAAAAAAAAAAAAAAATATTAATTTGATTAAGAGTTTCTTTGAAGTGCTGGCGCCAGAACGACGAGGGATCTGTAGTACCGGTAAGTCCTAAATGTATAAAAGTTAAGTGGCTGGAATTAAAGCAGCCGATTAAGCAGCAAAAATTAAAATTCATAAGCATATTATTACTTTTAGTTCTTAAGTTTACAGTTGTGAAAATTAATTTGTTTTTCTCTCTTTCTTGTAATAAGTTCTCGTTAGTCTATAAGTTTACCTTTGTGAATTATTTTTTTTTATTCTTTTAAATATATACACACATAAATGATGGATTGCATGATGGAATGAAATTAAGTTTTTTTAATTTTTTATGATGGTGGCTTAAGATCGTTGTCGCGAGTGGTGTGTGGATGGGCGCGCCGACCGTCCTTCAATGGGGCTGACTGTGACCGGACGTGACGTACAAACGATGACGACATAACGGAAATAACGTGACTGACATTCTCTGAGGTTTTTCTTACAGGTGGCGACTGGAAGGATTTCGTTTAGGGGCTACCATTCACAGTTCTGGCCAGAATGGTAGCAATTGGTCGCATCCAAGTGCGATAAGGGTGGGTTGGCCATCCTCAGCCAACAACACCCGGCTTATTTCAGGTCGTGACGAGCTGTCATCGCTGTGTGACTCTGGGACATATTATTCGGTGTAGGGACGTAGGGTTAAGTTAGCTTTAGGTTTAGTTATAAGTCGTTATTTAAGTTCGGTAGTTAGGGTTTAGGTTAGTGTAGGTTTAGTTAGCTACATCGCGAAAGTCCCGGTCTTGCACAGTGGTTATGGCCGACAGAAGTGATCTTGCTGTTTCCTTTCATCTTTTTTTCTATCATCTTTTTCTCCTCCTGTCTTTTAAGTCCGTCCGTTTCCTCAACGTAAAGTAAAGTAGCTTTCTCCAGGCTATCCTTGTTTTCCTTTCTTTTTTTTTTGAGATTTCGGTACGAAATAAAAAGGTAAGTTGAGTTGAGATGCACGGGGTAGTGGCAAGAACCAACCCAGTCCGACGAGCTAGAGCCGAGTAACCGCGAGCGTGCCACTGCCATCTACTCCTTCATCATGGATGCCTCCGTGGCCAACTAACTCCTTACCTCTCTCTTTAGTGTGGAGCTTATTAAATGCTTTTTCTTGATTTGTCGTTGCATTATTAAAAGGTGCCATAAGCTACGGTGTAATTCCATAGGCCTCATCTCCGAGCAAAACAACGTCAGTTGAACTTCGCGTAATGGATTGCACGGCGCTATTTTTCAAAATTCTGAAATCATGGACTGAACCTGGCCACCGACAATCAACACTGGTAAAATATTCCATCCCATTGCACGTACCTTGAATATTTATGGAAACATAATCTTTTCGGTTTATGTATTCTTCTGGATGGGAATGGGGCTGCAAAATCTCCACATGAGTACAATCTAAGGCTCTTATGCATGTAGAGAAACGATATGTGCCACTTCATTCTTGCTTCGCTCTTAACTGTTCCTCATAGTTCGATGGAAATTTTATCCAATTTGATGCCTTATCTTTAATGAGTCCTGCAACACCGTTAACTGTTCGAGAGACAGTACTCTGGTGCACGCCTATATCCTCACCAACACCAGCTTGAAATCCAGGATCTCCAATGTACCGCAAAAAAGCCGCAACTTTTCGAGATGGGTAGTAGCACCTCCCAGTTTGAAAACCTTTGAAAATAATAATAATAATAATAAAAAAAAATTCTAATAAATATAACTATAATAAATCAAATTAATTCTAAGATTTACCTATGAAATATTCACTTAACCACTTTACATTTTCTCGTTCAAAGCGATAAAGTTGCTTGAAATTTGAGTCATTTTGTGGAGTTAACACGTATATACTCTGCCATTCTGATTAGAACATACAATTTTCTTTTACGACCTTACTCGCTTTAAGCTCGATCTGGGACTAAAGTCTCTTGGTATTGCACCCTATAAAACTACCAAAAGCAAGCAAAAGTGAATGCTATAGAATTTTCAAGTTGGTTGATAGCAATTTCAAAAATTTGTAGTATTTACTGCAGAAAAAAAGTACATACTAGATTTTATGCATTCCAAAAAAAAGGATTTACTTCAAAAATTCATCCAAAAAAGTGTATGCTTTTACTTGAAGCAAATACTTAATTTTTAGTATTTACTTCATTTTTATGCATACCACTAAATGAACTGAGCTTAGCCGCCTTCCTACGAAGCAATTTACAATTAGCCAAAGATAAAAAACCATTCAGTGATGCAGTTTTAATAAAAAAAAAAATGTGCAATTAAAATGGCTGAATGAAAAGCTTGCAGAAAAATTTGAATCTGTAGCACTATCACATCAAACAGCGACGAAGAGATAATATGGGCGAGTATGTTTCTAAGAACTTGTGTGACTCCATTGCGGAATCTGACAGACGTCAGTCAGTTATTAATTTTTATTCGCTGCATTTCAAAAAATTATACTATTGGGTCTACAAGTAAGTTTCCAGCGTTTTTTTTTTCCAAAATTTGAAGTTTTATTATGAAAACATAGTTGCAATGCTTTATTCAAAGTATCGTCCATCGGAAGCTACAACTTTCCCCCATTTTTCTTGCAATTTATGAACTCCGGACCAAAAAAATTTCTCGTCTTTCGAGCCCAAGAACGTATCGAGCCAATTTTTGATTTCCTCTACTGAGCTGAAGCGTATTCCCGTAAGAGCGTTCTGCATCGAACGAAACAAGTGGTAGTCAGATGGTGCCAAGTCTGGACTGTAAGGCGGGTGAGGCAGAATTTCCCATCCACTATTCTCCAAATAGTTTTTCACTGAAACCGCAACATGTGGCCGAGCGTTGTCGTGATGAAAAATGACGGACTCATGCCTGGTCTCATATTCAGGCCATTTTTCTTTTAATGCCCGCTTCAAGCGAATTAGTTGGGTTTGATATAATGGTCCTTTGATGGTTTCACCACTCGGAAGCAGTCCGTAGTATACGACACCCTTTTGATCCCACCATATGCAGAGCATGACCTTATTCACGTGAATATTTCATTTCGGCGTCGATTGGGCGGGCTCGCCGGGCTTTGTATACGATTTTCTGCGTTTAGGATTATCATAATAAATCCATTTCTCATCACCAGTGACAATACGATGCAAAAATTATTTATTTTTATACCGCTGCAGTAACACTTCGGACATGCAAAATCGCCGTTCGACGTCTCTTGGCTTCAATTCGTACGGCACCCAGTTTCCAACCTTTCGAATGAATCTCAGTGTTTTTAGGCGCAGGGAAACGGCTTGTTGCGTGATGCCCAATGATGCAGCAAGTTCTTCTTCAATCTAACACGGATCTTCATCCAGTAAAGCGTCCAATTCCTCGTCTTCAAAACTTTTCGGCTTTCCGGGGCGATCTTTGTCTTCAACTTCAAAATCAGCACTTTTGAACCGTTTGAACCACTCACGGCACGTCGATTCACCAATACATTCCGCCCCATAAGTTTCCGAAAGCAAACGATAGGCCTCAGCCGCACTTTTCTTCATGTTAAAGAATAAAAGCAGCGCTTCCCGCAAATGACGTTTATTTGGCTGGAAACTTGCCATGATTTTGCTCGATAAAATGTACAACACCGATAGAACTGCTCAAATATAACGCTGCAAAGTTGTTGACAGATACAAAACCTACAAATAAAACACATGGGGTCTGACATTTTTGCCCGGAATCCGCTGGTGGCGCCATCTCTAACAAACGCTGGATGCTTACTTGTAGACCCAATATTATGGAAGAAATGTTGAATATGACGACGTTACATGGAACAATTAAAGGAAGCGATATCTATGAAGCTGTCAGTACCACTGTTATAGATTACGGAGTGTTTCAAAGATGTTCCTGTATTCTGACTGATGGAGCTAAAGCAATGAGAGGGACAATTACAGGATTTTCTGGACTCCTTAAACAGAATGGTATTCATTGCCCTTTAACCCACTGCATCATACACCAAGAAGCTTTATGTGATGAGGGGCCGAAACAAAGCTTTGACTCATCGTAAATTTCGCGATTTTTTAACCGAAATCGATGCACCGTATGGAGATTTACTTTTACACTCGAACATCAGATGGTTAACACGAAATAAAATCTGATACCACAGAAATAGAAAACAAATTGCAAGATCCCCAATTTCTCGCTGATCTTGCATTTTTAACGGATATGATCCAACACATGAACGAATTAAATTTGAAGTTACAAGGCAAACACAATAATATCGCGAACTTGTACGGACATGTAAATGGATTTAAAAGTAAACTTAAATTGTTCAAAATATATTTAGAAAAGAATGATCTTTCTTTGCTCCCGAGTTACAAAGAATTTTACATGGAGATGGGAAAATTCGAAAGATGCCACTTTTCTGAGCACATAGAGTACATAGACGAGGTAATTTTGGTGTTAGAAAATCGATTTTTAGATTGGTATAGAGAGCGATTTGTCACTTTTCACTCATCCATTAACACTGGCCATTGAAAGGGTAAAGACTGACTACCAAATAGAGTAATGCGACCTACAATCCGACCACTTCTACAAAAGCAAAATGGAAATTGGATTAGATTTTTTTTAAGCTCCTCGATGATCGTTTTCTGAAATTAGCGAATTTTGGTTTGAAAATCAGTTCGATGATGGGGAGTACATATCTTTGTGAAAGTGCTGGAATTTCATTAAATCAAAATTCAACATACTGGTCTTAATTTTCGGGTAAGTCACTTATTAACGCAATGCGTGTTGACTAGCCAATTAAATGCACGATTTGAAGTTCGAAAATATAAACTTGATTGGTTGTTTATTATCTGTTTAAAATACAATTCAATATGTGTAACAAATTATAATTAAATTAAAAATACTTAGTCGTTCTCCCGGCATCTGGCAAGTCAACCGGATAAAGACCAAATAAATGGAAAAGAAAACGTGGTGTTCAAAAAAAAAATGTAGTAGAGTAAAAGGTTGTAATAAGTCGGAGGAGAAGAACAAAGTAATAGAGAAGTTCTTGGGGCGCTAACATCCCAACCCCCGTGAATCGATTCACATTGGAGATTCACAACTCATCAAATCCAGCTTGGCTAATTTTGAGACAGGTCGTCTTAGGTTTCCGCTTGATGTCTGCACTACAGCTGATCTCACCTGACCATCAGGCGCTGGAAATACTACAATAATTCTTCCGCGTTTCCACTCCTCTCGGCTTTCATTGTCATCGCACACTATTACTATATCACCCACTTTCATCGACGACGTTGGGTTGTGCCACTTTGTTCGACGTGTAAGCGTTGGAAGGTATTCAAGAACCCATCTCTTCCAAAACGTTTGTTTCAGTTGCTGGAGTATGTGCCACTGTTTTCGTAGACATATGTTTTCGTTGACGGCTGGAGTTTGTACATAATTCGGGCATCCTAGGGGTGAGTGGTTCGGCGTCTGCGTTTTCAACTGGCAAATGTGTAAGAGGTCGAGAGTTTACTAAGTTTTCTGCCTCGATCAACAATCCTTGAAGCGTTTCCAATTGCGGAGCTCTTTCCTTTAACGTGAACGACAAAACCCTCTTAATACAACGAACCATCCTCTCCCATACTCCTCCTGCTGATGGATTTCCTGGAACGTTGAATACCCACTCAATCCCTCTGCGAGTACATTCATTTGCCAGTGTCTTTTCAGTTGCCAGCCATTGCTCTTTATTTGCCCCGACAAAGTTTGTTCCACAGTTGCTCCTTATCCGTACTGGGACGCCTCGACGGTTAATGAAGTTTCGCAAACATATTACAACCGCATCAGTCGAAAGATCTTTGGCCAATTCCAGGTGAATAGCTCGCGTTCCCAAGCATGTGAAAATTGCAGCCCACATTTTTTCGCGTCGACGTCCAATAGAAACTTGTAAGGGTCCGAAATAATCAACTCCAGTATAAGAAAACAATCGAACGTACGGTATAAGTCGGTCGACTGGTAACTGGCCCATAAGTGGAGGCACTGGTACGGCTGATGCATTTTTGCAAAGTTGGCAACTTAGCTTTGTCGTCCTCACAAGTCGTCGGAGATTCGGGATCCAGTATTTTGTTCGTATCGCGCACATGATGGCCTCTTGGTTTTGATGTCTAAAATGTTCATGGTAATACCTCACCAGTAGTTTCGTTACTGAATGACATTTCGGCATGATAATCGGTCGTTTTGCGGCAAAAGACAAGCATTCTGCGCTATCGATACGACCCCCTAGTCTAATTAAGTTATTTTCATCCAGTATAGGCGAAAGCTTATATATTGAGCTATTTTTTGGCACAACTTTTTTTGATAACAGAATTTTCACCTCCATGGGAAAAGCCTCTTTCTGTACCAATCGGCAAAGTAATGACTCGGCTGAACTTATTTCGGCTACTGAGGGCTGCCTCTTAGTAGATGTAAGATTAAGATTAGTTGCCTTTTTAATCAGATACTTAAATTTTATAATTGCTCGCTGAATCCAACATATCACTTTCAACAATTTGTAATAGCTAGAATATTTTTCAGGTGCTAGCAAGAACGTGATATGGCTAATGGTGAAAATGGAATTCGAACGATTTTCATCGGGTTTTTCGTGAGCCGCTATGTCTATCGGAAGTCTTGGCCATTCCTCCTCGGGACGTTCTAAAAATGACGCACCCTTTATCCAGGGCGAATTTGCAGTTACCCCAGTTGCTTTCTGCGGCCTCGTGTCATAATCGGCTGGGTTTTGTCTGCCTGGCACCCATCTCCAATTGTCAACTTCTGAAGAATCTAAAATTTCGGAGATTCGATGAGCGACGAACTGTTTGTATGCGCGAGTATCGGATCTGATCCAGTGAATGACGGTTTTTGAGTCGGACCACAGAACTGTCTTTTCCGGTTTGATCTCATGCCCATTTATGATAGCATCCTTTACTCGCATACCTAATACGGCCGCTTCCAGCTCGAGCCTTGGAATGGACAAAGCTTTGATGGGGCTGCATCTTGTCTTTCGCAAAATGAGTACAACTTTTACCATCTTTTCACCGCTTATGTGCCAGTAACCAACTGCAGAAAACGCCACTTCACTAGCGTCAACAAAGATGTGGAGTTGAACATCCACGCAGGGCTTCATTAGATTTTTATGGTAACATCTGGGAACTCTAAACTCTTTCATTTATACCATTCATACCAATCACTGTAGATCCCATTGGGTATTTCTTGATTCCATCCTACATTTGCCTTCCATAACCTTTGTAGTAACAACTTCGACTCAATAGTAATGTTGGCTAGGAGTCCGAACGGGTCAAATATCGACATGGTAAGGCTTAGAACTTGGCTTTTGGCAGGACGAATTTCACCATTTAAAACCGCTTTCGGCATTCTTCCAAACTTTAACGCAAAACAAAACTGATCAACTTTTGGGTCTCAGTACATGCCGAGAATCTTTTCTCTGCTTACGTCACTATAACATATGTCTTTTAAGTTCGGCTGTAGCGGCGAATGTGACGACTCATGGTTTATAGCGTCTAGCAACTTTGGCGAGTTGGACAAGAAGTTTCTTAGCTCGAACCCGCCGTGCCTATGAATTTGTACAACTGTTCTCGTTATTGCAATGGCTTCATCAAGCGTATCGAAACTGTCAACGAAGTCATCAACATAGTGGCAGTCGACTATAGCTTTGACAGCACGTGGATGAATGGCTTCGTATTGACTAGCGTTAAGGTTCTTTACGAATTGCGCGGAACACGGAGAGCTCTTGGACCCGAAAATCATGGCACTCATTACGTATATCTCTGGCGGTTGAGACTCATTTCCGTCCCGCCATAAGAATCTCTGTGCATCCTGAACTTGTTTGCGGATATTAACGCGAAGAAACATATCTTTGGTATCCCCACGTACTCCTACCTGCCTTTGGCGAAATCCGAACAAAATAGATAGGAGTGGTTTTGGTTGGTACTCTTCAGGCCCTTTAAGCAACATTGAATTCAACGACATTCCGTGCACTTGAGCAGCGGCATCAAAAACCAGACGTAGTTTGTTGCCTTTGTTTATATTGCAGGTCGCGAAATGCGGGAGATACCACCTGCGATCACTACTCATGGCGGCTTCTTCTGGTGATAATTTTTTTGCATAGTTATTTGCTAAATAATAGTTAATTTTAGACCTATACTAATTAGAAAATTCGATACTTCCAAAGGAGACCGGTCTCATATTCTCCCATCTGGGGTACCAGTTTTGTAGTCTCTTTTAAAATTTTTACGGCTCTTTTATCAAATTCAGAAACGATAAGTTTAGTTGGTTTCGAACCGAAATTTTCATTCGTAAAATATTCTTCTACTAGTTTATGCAAATCGTCTGTGCGATTTTCTTCACTATCGACAAAGCTGACAATTGCATGTGATGCATTCTCTTCGTTTGATCCGAATAGCGACCACCCTAACTTAGTCTTATGGACTGAAAAGCCTTCATCAAAATTTATTAATTCCATTGGTCGAACTAAGCTCGTGTGAGGAATTCCAATCAAAATTTGTGGTATGGCATCTGCGTAATCAGCAATCGGAATGTTTTGTATTTGATTGGACTGCTTCCGAAATTCTGTCAAATTTAAACTTTGAGGTGGCAATAAAAGTTTTTTTTATTGTGCGAACATTTTTCATCTGAAATTTCTTGGCATTTGCTTGCACACCTGAAATTTCAATATTTACGTGCTGTGACATTTCGCTTGTTGTCTGATCGCCAATCCATTTGAGTGATAATAACTCTGAAGCGCCCTTTATGCCGATGGTATTAGCTATACTCTCTTCAATCAAGGAAATCTTCGCTCCTTCGTCGATGAATGCAATAACATTGCAAGTACCTTTCGGGCCATATAATTGTACCGGCAAAAACTGGAATAAGGTAATCTTCCTTGGACATTGTTTTTTCTATAATGGTATTGACAGTTGTATTGTTTGAAACAGACAGCATATCATTCGTTTTTGTTTTGATTGCACTAACTGTTGCAGCGGCTGTTTGTTTACCGGCAGAGATCGATGGATAGATCGGCGTTTTCTTTTCCACAGAGTCATGAAGCAGGCGGTTGTGATACTTACGGCATGATAAAATTCCGCATTCTCTGCGATATGGGCATCTCGATATGCTATGACCAGAGCGCAGTCAGCAAAAGCACAAATGATTCTCTTTAACTATATTCCACCGCTCACTAGTGTTCTTTGCTTTAAATTTCACACATTGATATAAATGGTGCTCTTCTTTACAAGTCGCACACTTCCCTTTTTTTTGGCAATCTTCTCCAATAACGCACACGGTGTTTAAATTTTTAAATCTTTTTTCATGTGAAGGTGACTGCATATTAATGGAATTATTAGGTTTTATTTCAGTGGCTATGGTGACGTATGTTGCGACTTGTGTTAGCCAATTGCTAAATTCGCGTACATTCGGATAGAGCGTCATGGCTGCGATCGTATGCTTAGCCCACTCTTCCCTTTTGCTTAGAGGAAGTATCCCAACTAATTCATCGATGAGTGTTGGATTGGTCAGATGGGGTGTTGCACAAGCGTTCTCTAAGAATACAGTCAAGTTGGATAACACTGTGCTGAAGTTTATGACTTCGGTTGGCCTGGATTCATGTATAGATGGAAAGGCTCTGACTTTGGATAGTTGACTTCTAATTAAGACTTCTGGACGCCCGAAGTGAAATTCTAGTGTGCTCATTATTGTGCTAACACTATTCAGATGAATAAGCAGTGCTTCGACATGCTGTTTTGCTGTGCCCTTGAGAGCTTTTTGAAGACGTGACAGGTTTTCTAAATTGGTATAACAATGTGCAGCTGTGGTTTCTTTATAGGCGACAGAAAACATTGGCCATTGTTCTGGTTGGCCGGAAAATTCTGGCAACTCTTGTAGTTTGCGAATTGGCTGGTGATGCTGCTGTTGTAGGTTACGTGGAGTTGGCTGGCTTACGGGCGGCAAGCGGGTTGATGTAGCAAAGTGCGAGTACGACATTTGCACAG
Organism: Volucella zonaria; assembly: GCA_963966105.1. Lineage (NCBI taxonomy): Eukaryota > Metazoa > Arthropoda > Insecta > Diptera > Syrphidae > Volucella > Volucella zonaria. Next base: position 171,406,431 of record OZ014530.1, read on the forward strand.
ACGTAGTGGAAGGGTAAGAGAATGGCAAGTGGCTTGGAGCTGTTGTGTTTAATAAACTATTGAACGTACCTGGCAAATACGGGCTCCAATATGAATTCGCTGATATGTTCTCAGTACCGTGAGGTCGGGTTATGGAGTTAGGATTAATCGGCATTGTAGTGTTGATCGGCAGTGGCGATGACGAACCTAAGGGGAGGGATGATTTGTTGGCGATAGGGAAACTTACGGCTGTTGGAATAGTAGAACACGTGGATAAAACTGTAGCTGGACTAATGCTGTTGTGGCAATATGCGCAGATATTAGCTGCTGTAACTTCATTCTTTCCTTCTCGGACTCGGCAAACGATAGTTTCAGGTCCTCAATCTGCTTCTTGAAGTCAGCTATCGATGTCGAATCATTGAGTTGTTCGAGAGTTGACTCAGCGGTCGGCTTTGCATCCTCGTCAATCACGGCTAGTGACGGCGACAACATGTCGACAACTCTTCCAGTTCTTTGTCCTTTGTAGGAGGTCAATTCGGATGCGGCAAATGATGGCGACGGAAATATGACTTTTGGAGACAAAATAATAGAGAACATCAAGTTTATATTTTCGAACTTCAAATCGTGCATTTAATTGGCTAGTCAACAATGCGCTTGGCAACGACGAATATTGATGTTGACATTGATAACATTGTTAAAGAAATAAAGAAATAGGAAATAAATAAATAAAAAATAAATTAATATGCATGATTTTTTTGTTTATCAAAAACAAATACGAGTAATATTCTGTTTCGATGGCACGCCAGTTCTTGTTGTTGTTTCATTTTGGCCCGCACACGACCCCAGTCTGGTCAGTCCTGTCCTAGATGATGGAATTTTCAACACAAGAATACTCAAACATGGTTTGTGTCTATGGTTTCACCAACGGCAACAACCAAAAAGCGATATTGGAATATTTGAGACGATACCCAAATATAACTGCCACAAACGGCTGGACATTTATTGAAACATTTTCCAGATTGAGTGAGACAGAGAGGGACTCATTTCCTTCTTTAGCAGAAACCATCCGAACACCAATCTTAGGCAACAATCCAGATATTTCAATCTAACCAGGGCCTACATCTAAAGAATTCTACATTCAGAAAGCATTCCATCGTATACCAGTAAAGGAGCTACAACCCGGGATAACAGAGAAGCGTTTGGAATTCTGCAATTATTGTATTGTGCAATACATTCTGGAAAGACACGTTGTATAAGACAACTTTATTGGCCGGATTCTATTGACGAAAGAGTCCCAATTCACCAGAGATGGAATCACCAATTATTACAATTTACATACCTGGGCAGAACGCAACCCCCACTCCATGAAAACAGAGCTTTTCATAGATGGTGTCCCCGCACATAGGGCGGTATGTACCGGATTTGACCCCAATGGACTTCTATTTATGGGGGCGAATGAAGGACATTGTTTAGTCATCAAAAATACTAACATTGGATGACTTGAAACATAGGATTGACGACACGATCTGGAAAAGTTCGAGAAAAATTGGAAAGAATGGGCATTGTTCGAGCCTTTCAAAGACGAGCTCTGGTGCGCATACAAAGCAATGGTTTGCACTTTGAACGATTGATATAATACAAGGTTTGATGAATAAAATAGATGTATATATAAATGAAACAAAAATTTTTTTCTAAATTTTCTAACAATTTTTAATTGAATGTTCCCTCCGTTTCAATAACAGTTACAGCTGATGGATTCGCCAGACGGAGTCAACGGTGGAACAAAATCCCAAAATAAAACAATTAATATATGTATCAGGTCGGTAAGGATTTCCGAGACTAAGTCAGGGTCTTAGAATAAAAATGGACCAACGGCAGCACTCACATGCCCGAAAGGGTTATTGACTTCGGTCGAACCGGCTGCTCCACCTAGGGGTATCTATAATTATGCCGTTGGGGTAACTGCCGGACTTTGTAAAAGAAAATTAAGTTATGAAGCAACAGCAAGCCTCGGATACGGACGGATCTACTATTGACAGGACAACGAACTTCGGATTTGTGCGTGGAATGTTAGATCCCTGGACTGCTGCAAAGCAGATGTTACCGTCATCCAAGAAATGCGATGGGATGGATCGGACAAAAAGAGGATAAAAAACTGCGACATTTATTATAGCGACTATTATCGACAGCAAAAGCAGCACCATTAAGGCTAAATTTTCCAACGTTAGCCTTACATGTGCGCATGCCCCCACAGACGAAAAAGATAACGATCGCTTGGACAAGACATACGAGCCATGCTCTAGCTATGACATTAAAATTGTCCTCGGAGACTTTAATGCAAAGCTAGGAGGGGAGGTCATCTTTAATAATACAGTCGAAAAGTATAGCCTGCATGACACCATCTCCGATAGCGGATTCAGTCCAATCGACTCGGATCTCGCACCTCGGTATTCATAAGGGGCTTGGAGATATCCTAATCAATCAACCGTCAGCCAGATTGACCACATTGCTATCGACGCAAGGCACTCTTCCAGTATTACGGATGCCCGAACGTTTGCTTTCCCGATCAAGTCTCCCTTTATCTCTTAAGAGGTCCTATCCCGCCAGGATATAGTATTGATGACCAGTTTCTAAATTGCCAAAAAGCTATCAGAGGCGGCATGAGGAAGGAACATGTGAAGCACGCGGTTGAAGTTTTACCAAAAGGTAAAAAAAAAACATCACGCGGATACAAACCCCAAACTGAAGCCTGTGGAGGCGAATAAGGGAATATAGTAGTAGAGTCACAGTCGACGCTGAGTATTTGGAAAGAGCATTTCTGTAGACTGTATAACGGCGATGACTAACAAAATACCGCTATCAGGCAGAATGAACCTTCCAACCTGGGCGATGTAAACAACAATTCCATTTACCCGACCTGGATGAAGTCATATCTAAGCTTAAGTCAAACAGAGCTGTAGGACAAAAGTACGAGTGTGCCTGATGAATGGAACCTCAGTGTTGTTTGTGCGATCTTCAAGAAAGCAGACCTTCTAGCTGTGCCAACTACATAGCCATCAGTCTTCTTAACATCCCCTACAAGATCCTATCTGCCGATTTGTGCGAATGCCTGAAGCCGCTCGTCAACAATCCGATTGGGCCAAGAAAGTCCACCATCCACCAAATATTCTCACCATGAGCTCTAAATCGATATAAACCACCTATTCATCAACTTTAAGGCGGCGTATTAGCGCTTCTATAGAGACGTGTTATACAGAGCAATGTTTAGTTTTAGCATGCCTGCAAAACTTGCCCGTTTGCTGCTCCACCATTCTATATTTGATTTCGGGATTTTCACGTTTCTTTTCCACGTGCGACACTATGCCTTATTCTTACAGTATATCACGGGTATTCACGCACTTTCTTGTACGCCGTTTAAATTTTAAATCAAAACTTTCATCCTTCAGGAGCTTTCACAACTACATCGGATTCTTTGCTTCTGTACCCAAACTGGTGATCAGAGATAAGATTTTTTCCGACTACTCGAATACTCTCGAAAACTTTGAACAGAATTGTCAGAAATGAAATCGATCTTCTTGCCACTCGATGGTTTCCCTGGTTTTGGTACCATTATGACTTCAGCAACTTTCCACTGACTCTGAACGTATTCGTATCCAAGTCCCGCGTTCATAATATGTATAGAGAAGCAAAATGAATGTATTTCTAGGCAGCATTTCAAGGACTTCTCCCGCTATTAGGTCGTAACTTGGAGCATGCTCGGTTTTAATTCTTTCATTTCTTTTTTCAGTTTCGTTATCGTTGCAATAGTTCTTGTTATTGCTATCAGCTGCTGTTTCCAATACATTGATGTTATGAATGAGTGCTTGGCCATTATCTCTTCCAGATGGGAAGCGAAGATGTCCGGTTTCTTTGTATCTCCCTTGGCTATTCGTTATCATTTCGTCCCAGAGGCTATTGCCTCTCATATGAGGAATTATAAGACACTAAACGATAGCTGTCAGTGACTTTCCACGTGTTGATGTTGCGCGATGTGACAGGGTTATTGGATCGCAACAATGTCTTTAAGATGATTTAAGGATTGCTGCAGTCCGCACTCTGGATCGCGTTAATTGGCGCCGTTGACCGTCTCTTTGTGTGTCGGTTTTCTTCGGAATGAGTATTTATTACGTCTTCCTTTGTTTCGCCTTATTTCCCTTTTTATACGTTTCTGCAATATCCAGTTAATTCAAGGACTTTGAACGTCTGTTTCAAGTACAACTTTACAGAGTTACAATATTCTTCACTAAGGCTTTTGGCTTTCGCTGAAGTTCATTGGTTGTGCGCCGACATTTTCGGTGTCGTCAGAGGTCTTATGAGTTCTTATTCCCCACGTAGTTGGTTGAGATCATGGTGGTGTGGATTTCGACAACCTTGAGCTCTTCCCAATAAGTTTACATAATCTGCCCAGATTCCATAGAGCCAACCTCCGCACCTTTCGTTTTGTCCACTTTAGGTAGGTAGGTAAAAGTGGCTGTTGGAAAGACCAACGCACTTAGGTTAGGCCTATTGGCCCATTGTGATGCCACGTCGATCTGTGATCCTTTTACTCATGGAACCAGTTTGAGCTTATAATGATACGTAGGAGACGATCTATTCTTTAGATCGTTTAAGTCATTGTAGAAGAAAGCCCGTAAGTGAAGTTTTCTTCTTTGGGAGAAAGCTGGACATGTACAGAGTAGGTAGAGGATTGTCTCCTCTTTCTCCTCGCCCATGCAGCTTCTACAGAAATTGTTTATAAAGGCGTCAAGCCTTCTTGCATGGCACTGTCTAGTGATGACAACTGTGATGGCGCTTAGATGTTTCCTATTTAGAAGGTTCGGACTTTTAGTGCGATTAAGATCCAGCTTTAGTTAGATCTGTTTGGTTGCTAGACATGTTGGTCCAACAGTCGACCGACCTAAGGTCTGTTTTTTTTATTAGCATCCAGCTTTAATATTAATGTGCTACCCTTTTCCGGTAGAATAGGTAGAGTAGAGTTCCAATTTTGGCGAGTTCGCCGGCCTTTCAATTCCCTGAAATGTCGCTGTGGCCGGGCACTCAACAAAGATGAAGGTTGAACTGCTCCACCATCTCCGTAAAAGATGATCGGCAATCAAGGGCGGTTTTAGAATTTAATGAGACTGAGTCCAGGGACTTGACAGCGGCCTGACTATCCGAAACAATGCGAATATCCTTTGCAGATATCACGTTTTTCTTCAGCCAGGACAGAGCTTCTTAAATCGTCAAAATTTCCGACTGGAACACGTTACAATAATTTGGAAGACGGAAGGAAAGCTTAGATTTAGCTTTTATGAGAAAACATGGCTACCAACCCTATCGGTTTTAGATCCATCTGTGTAAAAGTGGATTAACTTGTCCTCCATGAAAGCATCTTCCGGTAGAATAGGTAGAGTGGTTCCAATTTTGACGAGTTCATCGGCTCTACAGTTCCCTGGAATATCTCTGTAGCCCGTCACCCAACAAAGGTGAAGGTAGAACTGTTCTGCCATCTCCATAAGAGATGATCGGCATTCAAGGGCGAAAAGATGCGGATATCCTTTGCAGATATCACGTTTTTCTTCAGCCAGGGCAGAGCTTCTTTAATCGTCAAAATCTCCGCCTGGAACACGCTATAGTGATTTGGAAGACGGAAGGAGGGGCCTGGATTTAGCTTATCTGTCCTCCATGAAAGCATCTTCCTCCCAGAAGGATCTAGAGGGGAAGCTTACATGGAAGTTTTTATCAAACCAAAGTTCAGGTGTGGTGTAATCGATGTTCTCTGTGAGGATTTCTAATATATTAAGAATACTAGCATGGCCAAATGGATTATTTGTCCACTGTTTAGTCGCTTTAAGGCGGATAGCTGCAGTCGGCTTCGACCCATGCCAAGGGTGGAACTTGTGCTTCCAACACAAGTTCTGCCTTGGTATTCATAAAAATAGGTGGCGCAAAATTAATCACCCTATCGGAAGATGGTATAATTTTTGCAAATGGCGTCGTACGTCAATCATATTTGACATTTGTGAACTAGTCGGCGGTGTTAACGCAGGGTGATTTTCGATGTCGGTTTCCTAATCGTGTCGCGCCAACTGAGCGAACACTCCGACTCGAACAGAGTGGAACCACATGAGGCCATGCAGGGCAATTGGACATCACCAGTGCAAACAGTGCATCAGTTAATGCCTCCTGACCGTCAGTCGCGTGTTAATTACTGTAAAGTCATCCTCAATCTCAACAACGAAGAGGACGATTTTGTGTCGAAAATCATCATGAGCGACAAGGCGCATTCTCACTTAAGCGATGATGCACGAAGAGCCATTACATCCACTCAAAGCCACTGTGTGGTGCAGCGTTTATGCGGGAGGAGGGATTGGACCGTATTTTTTTTGAGGACGCTATCGGAATACGGTCACTGTTTCTGGCGAATGCTACACGGCCATGATAAACTACTTCTTACTGCCGGAATTGGATGAGCGAGGCTTGGTGAAAATGTGGTTTCAACAAGACGGTCTAATCGCACACACAGCACGAGCCACAATGGATATTGTGAAGGAAGCGTTTCCTGGTCGCGTAATCTCCCGTTTTGGCGATTGGCATGGCCAGCAAGATCGCCCTATTTAACCAACCCAGACTTATTTCTTTGAGGCTACTTGAAGTCGCGCGTTTATGCCAACAAGGCGCAGACAATCACAGCCCTTAAGGAGAATATTAGACAGGGATGCGAACAGTTATCACCGAAGTCTTGCGGAAATACATGGAAAATGCGATAAAATTGGCACAAATGTGTATCAACACTGGCGGCAGCTACTTGGCGGGCATCATCTTTTCCACATAACAGAAACAATTCTAACGGTCCAAATAAAGATTTCCATCACTCAAAATCATTTTTTTTATTGGATGATTAATTTTCCGCCACCCTATACAGTGTACTCTCTCCTTACGGACACCTGTCATGACCGGACAGATTTCAAAGAACGGAAAAAAATAGATGGTTTTTCATAATAGCAAGTCTCCCATAAGCGGACTCTCTTATAACCGGAAGCGGACACCAAATTTCATAACCGCAATACAATTTTCCTCTCTCCAAAGCGGACAAAATATATAGAACTTTTTTTTGTCTGTCTTATTTTATTTGTTTACTCCTCCCGCCGCCCTAACAACGGAAACTGAAACCGCGCTGCCTATCCCGCCCGCCCCCGCCCCACGCAAACTGCTCAAACAATTCGGAACTTCATGGACCCCCTCCGAATGGAAAAGCCGACTCGAAAAGTTGAAAGAGGGAAACCATACAGCATTCTACGTTGAAGGGGCTCCTCAACACGCTGATGTTAGTTGGGTGCGGAATTTCTTTCACCGAAATTATGCCATCACCATTAGCGAGTGCGAGATGATTTCCCCTGCTGACTCCAATAGTTCCTGCAGCTTCAAAATCAGCATCCCAACCAAATATTCATGGTTATTCCCCACTTCCCCTGGTAAGGCCACTAAACCTAGGAAGATAAGTATCACCAAATGCTCTGAGGAACGAGAAAACCCACGTGTCGACGACAACCAAAATTTTAAAAATAAACGTAAAGATAAGCTTAAAAAAAGACCGCTCCCAAACCCCCTTCCAACTAAAAAGCACGCTAATAAAAAACGAGGCTCTAATCCCGATCCCAACTGGAGCTTCAAAACGAATTTGTTCCCCGATTTTAGTCCCCCCTCTTCACTTATCCGACACAAAGCCCTTACACACCAATCCTCTAATCCGCTAATTTCCAATGTTCCACCCAAGCCCCCGCGCCAACGCGTCTCTTTCAACTTAACCCCAACCACCCATATTATCCCTTCTCAATCTTCTACGCCACCGGTCCCAGCAAACAACTCATTTCCTAACTTCGACCTACAAACTGGAGCTAAGTACCCTAATTTTATTAACTCCCATACCCTAAACCCAACATCTCATCCGGCGCCCAACTCCATATCCAACCACGAATCTCCATCTCCTTCCTCTACTGCCCCTATTCTTGATCCTCTTTTTCCCCCCACAGTTAAACTAACCCAGCAAACCAATGGAACTACAGAAAGTCGCTATGCACTCTCTAGGCTTAGAGAGAGAAAGATATATGAAAACATTCGTCTCTTTCTCGCCTATCTACACGACAAATCGGACTCGGTCTGCTACGAAGTGAAGACCAAAACCAGCGTCATGGTATCCATCCAGCAGGAAGGCCTCCCTACCGACCCTATCAGTCTCAGGAACCTTTATGTCAGGTACCACGAGATTTTTAGCATGTCCCCTCAGAAAGTAGCAGACGACCTTGCTGCTTTCGACCACTACGTTCACTCTAAACGAGTCTCACACCTACAGCGAAGCCGAGCTGACCACGATAAATTTTTTCGTCCATAACGTGCCTTCCTCGTCAGCACTTAAACCATCCCGCCATACATCTCCACCCCACAACATCCCTCTTACATTTTACTACCAGAATGTAAGAGGTCTTCGCTCTAAAACCAATGCTGTCCTACGTCAATCGCATTCTCTTCCCTTTGATATTTACGCCTTGACCGAAACCAATTTGATTCCCGACATAAAGAACCAGGAATTGTTCCCCCCTACTTTTAATGTTTTTCGCGACGACGATCCTACCCGCCCACATGATGATTCCCCCTGTCGAGGCGTCCTACTGGCGATCCACAACAGCCTTAACTCTTCTCCCATTACCATCTCTTCATCCTCTAAAGTCGACTTTGTCGCTATAAAAATATCACTCCCCTTCAAGTCCCTTTACGTTTTATGTTGCTACATCCTGCCAGCTCAACCTACCGAATCTTACCAACTTGTTGTCGATGCGATCGACTATTTAATTCACCTGTCTGACTCTACTGACGATATCTTTGTTTTCGGCGACTTTAATCTTCCTCAGCTACAGTGGATTCCATCAGACGATCAATCGTTCTTCATCGCTTCAAATGCCAACTCAGCTAAGGAATGTCTCTTCTTAGATCGCTTAACAGACTCAAGTCTATGCCAAGTCAGTGGTGTATCCAACTATATGGGCAGGCAATTGGACCTTATTTTCACAACAGATTCAATCGACTCCTCAGTCTCACTTTGTCCCCTATCTCTCTCTACAATCGACAACTACCACCCCCCCCTTCTACTTTCATTTTTTCATAACTCTTCTTTCCAGTCCACTCCTCCCACAACTCTCTCATCCTATGACTTTCACAAAGCAAACTTTCACAAAATCAGTGACTATCTTAGCAGATCCCCCTTTAACTTTCACAACCTAAGCGTAAATGCTGCCTTATCCATTTTTTATAAAGAAATATTTAATTCTTTCAGCCTTTACGTTCCGTTTTCCCGCCTTAAAACATCATCTACTAGTCCTCCCTGGTATAATCGCAAGCTTTGTTCCTTACGAAACAAGAGAAACAAGTTATGGGCTGTTTTCCTGCGTACCAGATCCTTGTCCGACTATTCCAACTATCTTGGTGCTTATCTTCATTTCACCGAACTTTACGATTCCCTTTACCAGCGTTACCTTAACAATGTGCAAGTCAACCTTATAAATGACCCTAAGTCCTTTTACCAATTTGTTAACTACAAAAGAAAATCCGATGGTTACCCTCCTTCCCTCTCTTTCAACAACAAGTCATCAACCGATCCACTCACCATTGCCAACCTATTTGCCAGCTTCTTTAAACAATCCTTTACCAACGACTCCTTTGTACCAGATCCATCCTATTTTCGTTACCTACTGAACTTCTCCAACGGCCCACTTCTCTCTCACATCTTGGACCCCTCCTATATCGAATATAAATTACACCAACTCAATGATGAATTTACACCCGGTCCAGATGGCCTCCCTGCCATATTTCTTAAAAAATGTTCTTCGTCTCTTTCCCTTGCCCTTTCTGATCTCTTTCGTCTATCCCTTTCACAAGGAGAATTTCCTCAGGTTTGGAAAACCTCTTTTATAGGGGTTATAAAGGGATCAAAGAACGAAATAACAAACTATCGTCCAATCGCTAAACTCTCCCATATACCCAAACTCCTCGAAAGTATTTTGTATGAAGCTCTAAGCTTCCAATGCAAATCACTTATTTCCCCTAGACAACATGGCTTCCTAAAGGGTAGGTCAACCACCACAAATCTCGTTGAATTCGTATCCTTTGCCATCTCTGCCCTAGAGAACGGCAACGAAGTCGATGTAGTTGCAACCGATTTTAGCAAAGCCTTCGATAAAATCTCTCATCGATTAATACTCTTCAAATTGTCTGCCCTCGGCTTTGAACCCATACTGTTAAAATGGATATCCTCTTACCTCGAAAACCGTTTTTACAGTGTTCGTTTTAGGTCAGCCCACTCCGCTCCATTTTTGGCCACCTTTGGAGTTCCTCAAGGTAGCCATCTCGGTCCCCTTCTCTTTATATTAACCATAAATGATCTCGATAGGATCATCAAATACTCGTCCGTCTCCCTTTACACCGACGATACCAAATTTTTCAAAACCATTTCCTCTCCCCATGACTCCTTCCTTCTTCAACAAGACCTTGATAGTTTTTCGATCTGGTGCCTCAAAAATTGTTTGGAACTTAATATCACCAAATGCCAATCCATCACCTTTTCACATAAGCGGCTCAAATCTAATTCCCGACTCTATCTTCTCCACAACCAACCTATCTCCTCCGTTGAATCTCTTCGCGACCTCGGCATTTTGTGTGATAGGGAGCTCAACTTCCGTTTGCATATGGATGGGATAATCCTTAAAGCCAATTCTGCACTAGGTTTTGTAAAACGATGGTCCAAAGAATTCACCGCTAAGTTTTAGTTTTAGTTTAAGTTTAATTTTAAGTTATAGCTTGTATTAAGCCGGGCTTTCGGCCCCACCAAAAAATTGTTTCACGCTTGTCAAGAAGCAACGAAAGGGAACCAAGAAATAAGTGTGTAAAGCGGCTAATACACATGAATAAAGTTTTGACACATGTTGCAGTTTCAAGCAATGTTTTACGTGTAGGTATGGTTAGTTTTTAAAGTTGTTTCATGTGTATGGGCCGCTTTGCACGCACGCATTGATTATCTCAAAAGAGTAACAGTTATTAATCCCGTTGCATTTTACGAATGCAGAAAATGTGTCTATTATTTTTTTTTTTTTTTTATTATTATTATTATTATTATTATTATTATTAGATAACATGGTATGTACATTAAGACATAGGTCTCTTATAGTACTTAGGCTTGATATTTAAAATAAGAACTTAATTCCATTACATTAGATGTTTAAATTAGAGATATGTAAGATTTCAAAAGTAAAAATAATTCATAAGATTACTGAAATAAGCAAGGTTAGCATTTTTAAAATATAATTTATGTGAACGATTAGACAAAAAAAAAAAGAACAAAAAGAGTAGAAAAGAAAGGAAAGTCAACGAAGATGAAAAGTAAGAAGTAACACAAACATGGAAAATAAAATCGGTCCAAGGATGGAACCTTGAGGAACACCTTGTAATAAGGGCAAAACAGAGGAAATCCTTCCACCAACAACGACCCTTTGAAATCGGTTCGACAAGTAGCTTTGCAAAAGTTTAACAGCTCTTTCACTAAACCCGAAAAGGTGTTTAAGCTTCCATAAAAGAATTTTGTGATTCACTTTGTCAAAAGCTTTTGAAAAATCGAGAAAGCAAAGTAATGTCACGAGCCCTTTATCATAGTCTTGCCTTACATCATCCAAAACCTTCACCATTGCCGACTGACAACTATGCCCTTCTCGAAAGCCTGACTGAGAAGAAGTCAATAGAGAGTTGAAGGATAAGTGGCATTTGATCTGGCGGGACAAGACTCTCTCAAATACTTTTGATAGGCATGGGAGAATTCCAATTTGCCTAAAATCGTTGACAGAACTTGCGTTCGATTTTTTGGCAATCGGAATAACCCGTGCATGTTTCCAAACCTGGGGAAAGGTAGATATCACAATACATGAATTAATTATATGAGTTATGTGGCTTACAATACTGGCTAAAATTATTTTTAGAAATTTGACTGGTATACCATCTTCACCGATTGCATTTGACTTAATGGAGGCAATAATTGAAATTACATCAGTCTCAGTTGTTACCTCAAAATCGGCTTGCCTTTACACTGATGTAAAGGTGTTCGGATGAAAATCAAACATACCACCAGCCCTTACATTGTCTACAAAATGTGCATTTAGCTCATTTGGATTTAACGAACAGTTATCATTCCCTCCCTTGCTAACACCAATTTGCCGAAGATTCCTCCACAGTTCCTTTGAGGGCAAAGACATACTAAGTTTAGAGGAATAATAAATAGTGTCTACGTGTAACTTAAATGCCAAACCGAAAAAATTAGTGATTTTTAAGAATTCGAGTGAAAAGCATCAAAATGGGAAAAGTAAAGCACTTAGTATTGACAATTAAAGAAAAGGTGGAAATTATTCAAGCCCAAAATAAATTCAAACTCAGTGTTCGTAAGCTAGCGACTAAATTCAAAACTAAAGAAATTGCTGAAAGTTTACATTATACAAATTTTAATGCATCATCCTGGCTGGCTTGAGAAATTTAAGAAGAGGCACAATCTAACATTTCGAACAATTTCTGGGGAAGCAGCAAGTGTTGATCCAGCCGATATTGCAAATTTTATTGAAAAAGGTCCTTCTCTTATTGGTGATTATAGTTCAAGAGACATTTATAATGCAAATGAAACCGGACTTTTTTTTCGTGCTCTTCCTGATAAAACATTTGCATTAAAAGGTGAAAAGTGTTCAAGTGATAAAATGGCCAAAGAAAGGCTAACAATTTTGAAATGTGCTAATATGGAGGTTGGAAAGGAAAGAAACTATTGGTTATTGGCAAAGCTGCTAGACCTCATGCCTTCCGTAATCTTAATTTAAATAATTTAGCAGCAACGTGGCGATCAAATAAAAAATCATGGATAACATGTGAACTAATGACTGAATTTCTTAAGCGGTTTGATAGGGATATCGGAAAATCTTGCTTTTTTGCCGCATCTCACCCAAGTGACCTTAAGCTTAAAAATATCAAAGTAATTTTTCTTCCACCAAACACTACCTCTTTTTGCCAACCTTTAGACCAAGACATAATACAAAACTTTAAAACTTTAACTTCCATGATGTTAAAACATATTTTACTAAAAATGCATTCTCCTACCTTGTCAGCAAATTTAACGTAATCAATAAATTTATTGGATGTGATTTGTTTCATAGAAAAAGCATGGAGTCAAGTAAGTGCTACAACCATACAAAACTGCTTTCGAAAAGCCGGATTTAGGCACAAAAATGTCCAACTTGACGACGACGATTGGTTGGCGGAAGACGAATTACCATTGTCAATTATCTCCGGACCGTCAAACATAATGTCTAGGGCTATATTGCAGACGCTAATGTAAGTTTCGTAGAATATGTTACCATGGATAACAATATAATTAACGAAGATGAAAATCTGGAGACCTTTAACATTGAGAGCCTGGATGGAACTGAAACCCACGAAATTGAATCGGATGATAAAACAAACAACGTTTTAAACCTAGATGACCCAATTAAATCTTATGAGGAAGCCCATCGTGAAGCAAAGAGACTAAGAGACTTTTCTGTACAAAAGAATGATTTAAAATCATTTGACATGTTAACAAATTTACAGATACCTACATTTTGAAAATATGGCAGCGAATAATAAAAATGTCCGCCAAACAAAAATATCTGACTTTTATGTGTAAAAAAAACATAATTTTGTTATATAACTGTAAATAACATATCATATGGATTTATATTTTTTTTTTTAGTTTTAATTTAAAAATAATAAAAAAAATAAAAAGCATAGGTATAGCTAATATGTTTTTTTTTTTAAAGTTCTGAATTTTATTCATTTTCTCATAAGCGGACACCTCTCATAAGCGGACAAATTTCTCAGAACCGTCGGTGTCCGCTTATGAGAGAGTACGCTGTACATGCAAGCGATGGCAAGACGTATCCTTGCTCCCATGGATGTAAAGTAATCCCGTAAAATTATGTCTCTCTGAGACAGGTGCTCCCGTTAAAAACCTTGACATGTTTGTCATGATGCCCAGTCACCTTATTATGCGCTGGTTATACCATAAATGACACAACATCCCTCAAGGCTTGCTAAGAGAGTGATTACGACAGCGCGAAGAATTACTTCTGTGAGTGTCCGTTCTACGTTCGCGTCAGGCACTCGATATCAATACGAAAAGGAAAATAAAGGACTACAATTGACTACAATGCTGAGCGCTATATGAACAAGATATCTAATATCCTATTAGAATACGGGTCAATAAGTCCGTGACTTTTGGATTAAAACAGATTTTTTGATAAAAAAATAATTTTATTTTTCAACATAGTCTCAGTTGAGCTCTATACACTTTGTCCAACGCTTCTCCAATTTTTGCATCCCTTCCAAAAAAAATTATTTGTCGAGGTCTTCAAAATGACGAGATGACTTCATCATTGGAGTCAAATCTTTTTCCACCAAGCCATTTCTTCAGGTTTGGGAACAAGAAGTAGTCGCTCGGAGCCAAATCTGGAGAATAGGGTGGATGAGGGAGCAATTCATAGCCCAATTCATGGATTTTTGCCATGGCAACTGCACATGTGTGCACCCTTGCATTGTCTTGGTGGAAAAGAACTTTTTTCTTGGCCAAATGAGGTCGTTTTTTTTTCAAATCGTCATTGAATCGGTCCAATAAGTTGGCACAATATTCCCCATTGATTGTTCTTCCCTTTTGAAGGTAGTCAATGTGGATTATCCCGCGTGCATCCCAAAAAACAGTCGCCATAACTTTATTGGCTGACAAACCCACCTTGGCCTTCTTTGGCGCCGATTCACCCTTAGAAACCCACTGTTTTGACTGTTGTTTGTTGTGATGGATCCATATTTCGTCCACGGTTACAAAACGGCGCAAAAACTCCTCCATATTGCGATTAAACAACGCCAAACCTTCCTGTGAAGTTGTTACACGATTGCGTTTGTGGTCGACTGTGAGCAAACGCGGCACCCATCTTGCGGAAAGCTTTCTCATGCCCAAGTGATCATTCAAAATTGAAACCACTGAGCCATGCGAGATCCCTACGGCTTCCACAATCTCTCGCACTTTCAATCTTCGGTCGGCCAACACCATATCGTGAATTTTTTCGATTGTTTCGGGTGTAGAGACCTCAACTGGGCGTCCAGGACGTTCGGCATCTTCAGTGCTTGTACGGCCACAACGAAATTCAGTAAACCACTTTTTTACCATTGAAATCGATGGTGCAGAGTCCCCATAGTATTTATCAAGCTTAGCCTTGGTCTCGGTAATGGTTTTTTTTCGCAAGAAATAATGCTTAATAAGCACACGAAATTCACTTTTTTCCATTTTCTCCTCAAATTAGTGAGTAGTCTGATAAAAATAGCTGTCAAACACAAACTAACTGACGCAGCAAGTTTAAATTTTGACAGGAGTCAACTGACAGATGCCTGTTGACAGGAGCAGTGTTGCTGTTTCAGTAAAGAGGTCAGAAATTCAAAAATGCATGGAATTATTGACCCGCCCTCGTATGATCCCTGTTATCAAAATTTGTATCTTCTTTTATTATCTACGTCTGTTTTCTAAAAAAAAAAAAAAGTACTTCTTCGTACTAGAAACACCCAACCACAGCAACATCGATCTACTCGTATCGCTGCCTTCCATTATTAAATACAAAAAGCTTCTCCACTCAAAAAAAAAAAAAAAAAACAAGAAACACAAAAACAACAGAAAGGTAAACAAAAAACCCTATTAGGTAGAAAAGCGATCGAACACATTGCCATAACTTACTCCCAGTCACACACAACCAAAAGAAAATCACACATGGGTAAAGCTTTGCCATGGCTTCTAAATCAACTATTGCGCAAGTATTGGTAAATTCAATTCTTCTTCTAGGCATGCATCACTAAGCTGCACTCACACCCTCTTCTTTATCCTATTCTTCCATGCACCCACTCTAAGCCCATATGAAGTGTATATAATCCAACGCACACACATTTTTCAGAAAAAAAAAAAAAAAAAAAACAATCCGAATACACTTCCCCAATCCCTGGCTGAAGCTCAAAAGCTCTCCACCTCACATAACTACTCGAATACGGGTAAATGTGATGTCACCCCACCGTAGTGTGTGTGTTTGAATTTCGAATGGAATTATAGTTTTTGTTTTGTTGTTTCTTTTAGATTTTCTTATATACTAACACACAGTCACGTGTATAGAACACACGTCTTCAATTCGTCTGCTCTCTCTGTCACACTTGTGGCGGAAAGCGCCCCGATAATATTATGTGTGCATGACTCGTCGAGTGAAAAATCCTTGTAGAAAATTTTCAAGTTCACTGTCAAGGTCGCTGTTAGTTAGCATGCGCTCACCCTGCAATGCAGAAAGCGAAACACACTCAAAACGGGCAAGAGAGAGGAGATTTTTTTTTTTGTTTTTTTTTTTTGTTTTATTTGTTCGTTTTGTGCTTCTCTTCATGTTTGTGTTGTTGTTTGTTGGGTAGTTATTCTATTTTGTTCTGTTGATTTGTACTTACACAAGTACGCCGCACTTGTTTTCTGTTTTCTGTTTTCTGTTTTCATTTTCTTTTATCCTCGAAATCGATAAATAAAAATTTCAAAATGAAATAGAATGTACCCAACGGATGGCAAATTACAGATCCGTTGATGGTGACATGGAGAAAAATTTGACATGCTAAACGAAGACGAAAGAACGGAAAAGCAATCGGTTTTAGATACATATCTATCTAAAACCCATTCGAAATAGACCTTAAACAATTTTTTCAAAGCAAGAAATTGCCACAACGCCTGTTGTATAAGCCAATTTGTAGTACCCAAAAGTAGATAGATAGACATAATATGTCGGACATAGTACTCGTATGTCGGAGTGTAATAATAAATAATTTACAATCCAAGCAAACCAACACAACACACCTTTTCTAGCAGCACACAGATGGGCAATCTTATAGGGCATACCTACCTACTCTAATTTGTTGTTTTTGTCTTTTGTATTCAGTGCTTCCTTTCCGTCTTCTCTGGTGGTTCTACTTCACAAACACTACCATCAAACATTAGAAGCGAAGCCCAAAGCACATCCAAGCCACAAGGCAGTGCAAAAATTCAAAGAAACTACAATTTTATAGATTCTACGAACACTTACTGCATACGATACGACTATACAGATACTCTTATCATTGTGTGGTTCTGAGTAAAGTATCTCTGTATGTACGGGCATGGCTAGGGCGTCCAAGCGCAAATAAGGGTAGCAAAACTCATTCTTTCAGCTTGCTGGTGTTGCACCCTATCCAAAACCTCCTATTCCGGCCGTCGACCACCTAACCCCCCTCCAACAATGTCGTTGCTATACATAATCAGTGTATGCACAAGTTTAAAAAAAAAAAAAAAATAAATAAATAAATCTATACTTTTGGTTTTATTTAATTGCTTTGTGTATGGAATGGCATGCCTCTGGCGTAAACTTCCGCCCCTCAACTAGCTAGCTAAAGCCGGCCGGGAGCTCTTCAACACCATCACCATGGGCAAGGCATACCATACGACGACACTCGTACCTCTGTTCTACAATTCTCAGCAGAATTTGTTGAAGAGCCTTCCGATATGTGGGCCCATCTTCACAGTTCGTTTTCAACGGTCCACCGATATAAACGTGTTCTATCAAAAAGCCAAACAAAAATTAGTTTTTCAAAAAATTCTCGTCACCCAATTTAAAAAAAAAAAAAAAAAACAAAAACAAAAACAACAAACTCAAAATCAGCAACCTAAAACAGTTTTTTGGGCTATTGTGGGTTTTTTTATTCTGGATAAAGTGAACAAAAAGATACAAATCACCATAAACACGCAATTGATGGGAGGAACATTATTTTTTTTTTTTTTACAATTCCATTGTATAGTTTTGTAGATATTTTTTTTTTTATTCATTTTTGTGTAAGAAAATTTAATTAAATCGTGGAGATACGAGTACGAGTACGAGTACGAGTACGAGTAGTCCCGTGCCTTATACGAGTATAGAGAGTGCTAACAAATACTTGTGTAGACATTTTGTTTTTATTTTGAATTTTGAGGTTTTTTTTTTGTTTGTTTTTAGTTTTCTTGCTATTTTCTACTACTATAACAATTTCTCCAATGTAAATGTGTTGTAATTAACTATATATAAAAAATAAAAGCCAAACAAAAAAAAAAAAACAAAAAAAAAAACCTAAAACAACTGACTGACTGATGGACGGACTGGTTGGTCGGTTGGGTTGTTGGTTGCCTGGGTTACATAACATCCTTGAACTTGAAGCGGTACAGTTGATGCAGTCATGTAGATTTCTGACTGTATTTGTTGGCCTGCAGCAGTTGAAACATCACAAACGGAAGGCATCATACAGCAAAGTGTACGTATCTAAACACAGGGAACGCCATTTTTCCCTTCTTTCCTGGATTTTTTCTACTTTTTTTTTTTTAAGCAAAATAAACTCTTGTGAAAATGTTTTTTTTTTTTTTTTTTAAACAAATAAATAATGACCTCATCCTAGTGAAAAAATTCAAAAAAAAAAAAATAATAAACCCAATCGAATTGGTGAAAAACTACATTCCAATTGTAGATACTCGTACTTATATTATTACCAGTACTCGTATTTAAGTGGAAGAGATTACTTTTTTTAAAAAAAAAATACAATTAAACAATAAAATAAAAAATAAAAAAAAAAACTAAAACGGGAAAGGAAACAAGTTTGTACACACATTGCCCGACATGGAAGGATATACGCTTTATACCATATGTACATATCTTTTATATAAGGTAATTTTTTATTGTCGTTATTTTCTTTTAATTTACAAATATATCATACTTAACTACATATATACATGTGTATATATGAATGTGTCTATATACAAATTCTGTATTATGTGAGTATACCTATACAATTAGAAACATAGAGGCTTTACGCGTATTGCTGAGAGCATCTCTGTTCGATTGGATTACGTAATCAAAAGCTGCATTGTTGAACGAAGCCAGATGTTATCCTCGGTCCTTTATTCTACTTTTCTTTTTCTTTTTATTTATATTTACATTTTTATTTATATTTATATTTATTTTTGTTGGAAAATTTTCCCCCTCCAATGTATACAGAAATACGTGCAAACTTGAATAAAAGAGGTGTATCTATTTTTTTTACGCTGGGAGAGAACTTTAAACTGCGCCCTAATTTTTGTTATTTTGATTTACGTTGCTTATTTTTATCAGTTTTACATTTTCCTTGTGAACTATCATTTTTTTCTAATAAATTTTTACATATTTTCATTTTATTGAATTTTTAAATTTTTTTTTTTTTTATATTGTAACTGATATTTTGAACACAACTGTAGCAAAGAGTAGGGTGAATGAGGAAAGATTAATGTTTGAAAAATGTGCAAAATTTAGTGATATTCTATATGTTTCTTTTTCGAATCAATATATCTAAGATCATGGGATAGTTTGGGGGTAGACAGTATCTACCCTTATTATATATGTAGGTATGCTCGTAATTATGACGCTTGACGTAAGAGAAATTTAATGCAATTTTAATCTACGTGTTGCGGCCATATTGGGGAAAGGTTTCCTCTAAATATTTGGGTTTTAGTCCAACAATTATGATAGGAAAAGTTTCAGAATTTGGGACGTAGTAGGTACATTCAACGACATTTGACTTAGTATTCCGTACAACTTTTTCTTTTTCTTTTACAAAACGTTGAAATATACAGTCCGTACAAATACATCGAATGCCATATATTGTAGTTGCCCCAGGTATTTGCATTGCTACTGTGTCGCTCGTGGGGTTGACTATATTTGCGGATCTCAGTGCCATATTATTGTACAAGACTGCACTATTTTGAGTCGCCTCGGTAGCGTGGCCAAGAGTTTGCTGATATTTTAGCATTTTGAGTGATTCAATTATTTTTCTTCGGCCCTTCCCTACCTCGGCAGAAGGCAGCTTTTTAAACCCGCTTTCTCGAAAGTCTTTATTGAACATGGCAAAATCATCTTCGGTTTCCACTATTGGTTTCTTAATATAAAGACTTCTGCGAATACGTGTACATTTTGCTGCTCCCGCTGACGTTCGTCATTATTTCCGTAGCTGTCATTGTTCTTTTGTATTTCTCAAACTTCGTCCAACCAATAACGACATTTTCTGTCTCAATATACTGCGGAGTTTTCTTGCCATTTAAGCCATCCCTCTCTAGTTCTAAGCGCGACATCTTCATCGTGATTTCCGTGCTGACTTGCAGATATTCGGTCTTAGTAAGGCTGGTTCGTAAACCGTTATCTTCTAGCGCATTTATAAGAGTTGGCTAAAGGACTGACACGTCATTACTTTCGATAACGCTTTTATCTGTGAAAATGTGCTGTTTCAATAGAAAATCGTGCAAAACACTAACAAGCAATGGACCTTATGCACTACCTTAGCGTATTCCAACCCTAACCTTGAATTACATATTATCACTTTAACGCCATCGTCCGTATTGCGTACCTTCCATTGGTACCAATGTATGTCTTAAGTACTTTTTAAAATCTTAACGACGTCCATATAAGGCGTTTGTTAGGTCTTTCTAAAGCTCATCCCAAACCGATGCAGATCTTTCGCAGCGTTACAATGTTTCTTCTATTGCTTGTCCCAGCTTGCAGGTTCGAAGATACGCCTTCGTTAGAATTCTCTATCTACTGAGTTTATTACATCTTCCACCGCTGAGTTCCTCGTTCCGAAAGCGTTTCCTCCATTGCAGTTTAAGCCCTCCCTGCAGAAAAGCATCTTTCCCCTTGATGTTTTATATACTTAAAAGATCATCGGACTCGTGCAAAAATATTTCATTTTCCGATTGCCCGCAGCCTATTTACTGTGCTTAGATGCGTGGTATACAAAAATACCAAGTTTGATGTTGAATTATCAGTTTTTGTGCCATTAGTCAGTCGTTAATTTTTGACACGCTAACGATTTTATCTAGAGGTTTACCTATCAAGATACCATCTATATCTATACCACTTGTTTGTTTGAACTTATGTGATATTGATTTTACCTTGCCATAATACTCTTACGCATTGGGTGTATAACTTAATTCGAGCGGGGTTTTTTTCAAAATTTGAACGTTTATTTAGGAAAAACATGTACAATAGTATTATTCAAAGTATTGCCCATCTGAAGCTATGACTTGTTCCCATCTTTCTGGCAATTTGTGGATCCCATCCCAAAAGAACTGCGCCGGCTTGGCAGCCAAGAATGAATCAAGCCAATTTTTGATATTCTGCTCTGTGAACCGTATTTCAGTGAGGACGTTCTGCATCGACCGGAACAAATGGTAGTCAGAAGGGGCAAGGTCTGGGCTCTAAGGCGGGTGGGGTAAGACTTCCCATCCACTGTTTTCCAAATAGTTCTGAACCGGAGTAGCAACGTGGAGCCGAGCGTTGTCAGGATGGAAAATAATTGCCTCGTGTCTGGTCGCATATTCCGGGCGTTTTTCAGCCACTGCTCTCTTCAAACGGATTAATTGTGTTCGGCAGCGTTGTCCATTGATGGTTTCACCCGGTTTTAGAAGCTCATAATACAGCACACCCATCTGATCCCACCAAATACAGAGCATTACCTTCGCGCCATGGATATTCGGCTTTGCTGTTGATTTGGCTGGTTGGCCGGGTTTCACATATGATTTTTTGCGCTCGGGGTTGTCGTAATGGATCCATTTTTCATCACCAGTAATGATCCGATGCAAAATTGACTTCCTTTTGTGGCGTTCCAGCAGCATTTCGGACATGCAAAACCGCCTTTCGACGTCTCTCGGCTTGAGTTCATGTGGAACCCAATTTCCTTGCTTTTGAATACATCCAGCTGCTTTTAAACATTTTGAAATGGCTGCTTGAGTGACACCCAAAGATTCTGCGAGCTCTTCTTGTGTTTGGCAACAATCTTCATAGAATAATGCTTCCAGTTCTTCATCTTCAAACTTTTTTGGCTGCCCAGGACGTTCATCGTCTTCCAAGCCAAAATCACCACTTTTAAATGGTGTAAACCACTTTTGGCACGTTCGCTCAGCTAGCGCATGTTTATCATAAACTTCCACCAAAATACGATGACTTTCGGCAGCAGTTTTCTCATATTAAAGTAATGAAGAAGAACTCCCCGCAAAAACACTTTTTCAGGCACAAAGTTCGACATATTTGAGTGAAAAAAAATTATTGTTGTTTACGCTTCAAATGAATGACATATACTGAAATGACGTACAATGACAGTAGCTTTCTAACGCATGTTCCAATGGAATAATAACAATGGAATAAAACAAGTTACGCCATCTCTTAACAAACCGCATTAAGTTATAGACCCAATATTTTAGTTAGAAATTATTACCCGTGATTGTGCCAAGGTTCCAACTTCTTAAGTGTGTGAAACTATATTCTATTTAGAATTAAAAAAAACAAATGCAGTGAGTATGTGACATAAATTAAAAGACCTTCGAGTTCGAATTTATCCCAAGAAATTTAGTTAACATGGAGCGATAGCGGTCTCCATTGGTTGTCATCGACTCGCCACCGTCATCTAGCAAGAAGTACGACCCAATCATGATATGCGTGTGATCTGGCAATCACTATTGTAAAAATGGGGTGAACATAATGAAAAACTATTTATTTTTAATCCGCTTGACGTCATTTTCCTCTTTGAAGCCCTGACAGATGTAACTTGTAGGCGAAACAACATTTAAGCAGAGAGCAACAGTCTTTTTTGTACAGTCGGATCCTCTCCTTTAAGCATCGAGATTTACGGTAAATGCCACTAGTTTTTGAATCCCGCCGCACAGAAAAATCATAAGCATGCACTTAGAGGCATAGTTTAGACACCATCCACTCAAAACTGCCTGACATTCGGAGATGCTTTGCTGTATATTCGTGCTTTTGAATTTATGGTGTTCGAAGTTACGCATCTGATCGCGGCTTAACTGTCTATTTACTCGTATCTATATTGCAATACCTGACGCGAGTACTGGATTCAGGCTGAGCTAAGCAGCGGCCTCATGGATTGCTACGAGTATTACTTCGGCTAAGAAGAAAGTATGCGTGCAGTTCCGTTTGAGTGTAGCTAAAGGAATTTTGTATGAGCAGAAAACCTCTCGACAATGACTTCAGTTGGCTAAGAACCATCTGTGAATAACGAGTTTTTGGACTTCTCGTGATTTCTTCATCATAGTATTCTTAATACCCTGCAGACTTAGTTTTTGACTAGGTCTTTAATTTTTCGTTTTGGCTTATGGCATTGTGAAGCCATTTTCGGAAATTTACTGCCCAGAACTTTTGCTTCTAAAAACAATGGCGCAAAATTATAATCAAATAAAGTCATTTTAGTACGTAATAAAGTCCCACATAATAGCACAAGTCAATTTTATCTTTTAATATGGACTTTGAAATGTTATTTCAGTGAAATGTCTCAAGTAAATTTGTCATCCCTGCTGCGATTGATTCCCAAGCCGCCTTCTTCCCCGAAATCATTTTCAGATCATTTCCCTCGTCCTCCACTACCACGATATGCTGCTCCAGCAACTGCCGCAGCATTGCCTGTGCCCGATCTCGTTTTGTCTAAAGAAAAAACAAATGTTGTCACAAAAGAAAATTCACTTTTTTTTAATTAAACATCTTTTCTGCTTCCATTATTGAGAAACTGCTATCCAAATTCAAATTTAAAATTCTGACAACTTGTTTTCTATTCCCTTTGATACTCGTATTTCTGACAAATTCATTTCAATTTTGTAAAAGTGTACCCCTTAAACTGTGTTTGATATTCCAAACTGTAAATTTTTAGGTTTGTTTGACTAAAACTCATCGCGGGTACGTTCTAAAGTTAATACTAGTTGTAGGTAGGTTTATAAATAAATACAAAGTTAGGAGCTGGTTTTAAAGTTAACGTGATGATTGTTAGTGCGTACTAAACCTACCTAATACACGGTGACTAGAATTTTGCGCCAATGTTTAAAAGAAAGCAAAAACTTGGATCGGGATAGATACTATTCAAGGCTATGTGTAAATATGTGGGGTTAAGTACCAAAGTTAAACTTTGTTTCGTAGCAACGCCTTCATGAAGCTTCTACCTATCCTCATCCCGACCGCAATTCTTTGAGCAATCACCATAAACTCGTGACCCAGCCTCATATAAAGTAATCTCCTTGACCGGCCAGAATGCGCTGCTACTCCAAAAAATGTTATGGTGCCTTGAAGTCCGTTCATATTTAGGCAGACATGCCAAATTTCAGTGCGATACTGTCTTTAGTTTTGTTTTGACAGTTGATTGTTGTTGACGTGTTTGGCATCATGTTGAGTATGGACAAAAACGATTTTCGTTCTCTCATAAAACATTATTCTTTAAGAAGTAAAACGGCGAAGGCAACAAAAGAAAAGTTGGATAAATATTATGGGGCTAATACTCCGTCAGATTACACCGTCAAATATTGGTTTCGAGAGTTTCGTGGTGGCCGCAACTCCACTACCGATCAAGTCTGGAGCGGCAGGCCCTCCGATGCGGTTACAGAGGACAATGTCAAAAAAAAATACATGAAATGGTGTTGGCTGACCGGAAAGTGAAGATGTGCGAGCTAGCAGATACCACAAAGGTTAGTACTGAGCGCACACGCCATATTTTGGGCAATATTCTGCATATGAAAAAGTTATCCTGCCGCTGGATACCGCGCATGCTCACTCCTGACTAAAAACACTAAGGCGAGAGCACTTCGAAAGAGTGTTTGGACTTGCTGATGCGCGGACTTTTGGCGTCGATTGGTAAGATCCCTCGGACTATTATCTCTTCCCAAACCTCAAAAGATGGCTCATCAATAAAAAATTCAGGAGCATTTTGCAGACCTTCCGGAAAATTACTTTTTGGACGAGATCAAGAAGTTGGAAAATCGCTGGAATAAGTGTATCGGACTATATTGAATAAAATAAAAAAAAAACATTTAAAAAAAAAAATTTTTCATTCCCACGAAGGTTACTTTTCACTCCATCTAGTAGAATGATCAAGAAGATGCCAAGTCGGACGATCTTAACCACATATAGGAACCGCTTCTCGCGGATCAGCATCATCCCTATTTTCAAAGAAATCTGCATTGATCATTGAATATATGTATTAAGTGCGAAGAAGTGACCAGCGTTTAGTCTTTCCTAGATCCGCCTTGCTTCACATGTGTATGTTTGACTCATAAGCAAGCACTTTAAACTAAAGGTGTGACTTATTGTCTTATGCTTTTAATTCTTGCGTTACCTTGATCTCATATGTTGCATATTAGTATATGTTGGTACTGGCCTAAGCCTGTAACAGAAATTTTCGATTTCGACGGCTGACAACGAATCGATTTATTTGGATCTTCTTTCATCCGATATTCTCTTCGGTACGCACATTCCTTTGGCGTTTTGGTATTTTTTTGAACTCAGCGTGATTTTTACTCTAACTTCTAAGCAGCGCCGGCGTATATACGAGTACCTATATTTTGTGATTTTAGGAATAGTCACAACCCACTTTGTTTTTTATTCACATTTACATATAACGTAAAAAATATTTTATTAGTATGAACGATGAAAGCAATAGCAAAACTAATAAAGATGGCGGAAAAAGGAGCCCCTGTCGAGTATCAAGTCGGCAGGCGAGTCGGCGAAAATTTTGGAACTTTTGCATCTCTTGGAAATTTTGAAGTATTACGGAGTCAGTGTAGATAGTTTCCTCTCTGACTTGCTTATTGCTGAGCCATTATAGAAATTTCTTATTTAGTTTTCTATTTATAAGCTTTTCTTGTTTTTAATATTTTAAACGGCCGGTGAGTAGGTTTTCGCTTGGATATCCTCATGACATGATTTATTATCTTCAAAATAATCTTTCCATGCAACCGAAAAATTGATTTATTCCGCTTAGAGTAGAATTCGTGCTCAAACTTTTTTCAGGTTTTTTTAAAGGAAAATTCTATCGATGGCTTCGACCAAGTTGGTGAAGGTATTGTTAAGTATTTATACAACATTTTTAATAAAGTCTCTTAGAAACAGTCAAGCACGGTTCGATAAGGTGTCCTTTCTTTCGGATCGCTGAAGCCCCACAGAGATTACATTTATCTAGCATACCTTCATCTGGAATGTATCCATCTGACTAATCTTAGAAATGAATTAGTGTAAGCATTTAACTAAAACAACTCCATCTGTTTTAAGTAGCTTTGGTAGTCCGCAAAATTAACACATCAGTGTTTTGGTTACTTACAGCAACCAACCGCTTGATGATTGTATCATTCGCAATCAACGAAGTTTCTGATTATTTCCTTGAGCATTTGCTGATCGTTTGTGATACAACAATGGCAACGACAATGTCGGGTCTGGACACTCATCGATTGCAGTACGCATCTCATGCATTGGAAATTTTTCCACTGCTCGGACAAGGGATCGCCCTAAAGACTCAATACTTGGATGTCGAATAGTACAAGCCATAGTCTCCAGAATGTACCATTCTGTTGTAGTCTTTTGGGTTGAGGTCTGGGCTACCAGATGGCGAATCATCCGTTGAAGTTTTTGCCTTCTGAGCTGAGGCGGAATCTTGTTGAAAGGTCCACGGTTTATTTGCGAATAGAGTTTTGTTGGGGGACTCCACAACGTTCTCTAAAACGTCCGTTTGATTCATCATTATAAGCGGCTCTCCCCCAACCATCACAGAAGCTGGCTGGTGTAAACGTTGAACTCTCGGAACGAGCTCAGCATGTCGTGATGACAGAGCATACACTCTATCGTTCTGTTTGTTGAACGATTCTTCGAACGGTGAAAATTGGTTGTTGGTTAATAAAATGCAAAGGAATGAACATTTTTCAAAACTTGTTTTTTCTGTTTATTGGGTCAGTCAATTGTTACAAATTTTGGAACGACTTATTCGAAATGACACCGGTGTGCGGTTCCAGCAACGGCAAAGTCTGGACGCTAATCGATTTGTCTTATCAATTAGTGAAAAACGGCTGATGCTGGTTTTTGTAAACTTAAGTTAAGCCGTAAGCGGCATCAATCTGGCAATTCTCAGTGGTCTTATTTTACCTCCCCGGGGTGCATACAGAGAATTGTATTACAGTGACTTCTACAGAGAATTACGCAGCGTATATTTGGGTGCGGATTGGTTGTAAATGGCGGTCTTAGACAAAAAGTTTCGAGTTTTCGACGACGAGCAAGATTTAATTCGCCAATATCAGCCTTATAGGTTTTCAGCGTTGTCAGCTTTGCATTAAAGTTGTCGAGGACAATTTTAAGGTGATAGCTAGAGCAGTGCTCGTAAGTCTTGTCCGAGAGCTCGTAGAAGCTATCTTTGGTGTCATCGTCTTTGTCCTTTGTGTGGCCGTGGGCACATATAAGGCTAACGTTGCGAAAATTAACCTCAATACCGATTATTATGAGGCGCTCGTAAACATACCGGAAACTCAAGATTTCTTGCCAAAGTCTGCCTCTAACAACAAATCCGCATCCAAATAGATGCTGCTTTTGCTGTCGACAACAATCGCCTTAGTATTGTAGATGTCGCAGTTGTTCATCTTCTTTTTGTCTGGCCCATCCCATCGCATTTTTTGGATGGCAGTAGTAACATTTTCTTTGCAACGGCTGTATGTGACCTATTAAAGCACCTAATATTCGACTTACAGATTCAAAGTTCGTTGTCCTTATTTCGTTTCAACAGTAGATCCGTCCGTATCCGAGGCTTGTTTTTCCTGCGTAACTTTTTTTCGCCGGGCCGGGCTATATTCAGTAGTCTCAAACATGATTCATTTTGGCTGATTTGTTATAGGACGCTATTCCCATTGCACCAGGGATTTGCTCCAACTCTTGACTTCAGCTATGAGTCACTTGTCAAAAGAGAGCGAGGTACAGCAGAGTATGCTAAGCGCTCAGTAGTCTTTGATGGCTTAGTTTCATTATAAGAATATCTATGACCTGAACGTTAGGTAGGCCGTTGTTAAATCGATTTAATCCCAACAATTTTGTAATGGATAACCCGAATAGTGTTTTCGTCATAGATGAAGTGAGACTCTCCCTGCACATTTATTGGATCAGATACACATGCTACAAGATTTAAAAAATCATTATTAGGATTGTTAAGCCAAATCTCTGTTAAATGAGTAACTGCACAATGTATTGTTATTCTTCTTATATTTTTTTAAAAGTTTAATTTTCTTTTATCTGACTTCACCTAAGTATCTAACATCATTCTTTTGGCCTCCAACTTAAGTAAAAGGTATTTGACTTCTAAGTAACTTTCCGAACAATATGGTTTCTAGTCTCATTAGCAGAACTGATGTGTATCTTCTTATGAACATAAATTAGGTAAAACAAAAGAATGCAAAGATGTAATTTTCCCATGCCGTTAATCTATGTACATTTTTGAGATTAGCTTATATTCTTACACTTTTACGGTTTCAATTAATCCTTTACTATTTTTTCTACACCATTAAATGAGCGTATAGAATAGTATGGTATGTTAGTATTTTCTGAAGGAAAGGGTAATTTAATTACAATATTTTGTAGTTTTACGAGTTTAAACAATTTTTAAAGCAGCTTTACAATATTATTTTACTATCTTGTGATTTCTGCGCTGACATCTTTGACAAGATTGTGCTATTTTGCGCGGTTCGTTGGCTGTTAGATGTCCGCATCTCTTCATCGATCTTCTATTATTCTGCTGACAGGAAAGGCAAATATGCAAAAGTCGTATGCAGTTGGAGCAAAAACACTAAGAGGTGGATTGAATGTCTGAAATATCGGCTCTGGTAAAGAAAAGTTTCGTGTGGAAATCCCAAACCAGAGAAGGGGGCGGTAGTTAACACCGTCTTTACCTCTGGAATCAGAAGCGTTACCGACTGTCAGTTCAGCTCATGTCAGCTTGGTTTAAAGATAGTACTACACTGTATACTGCATCTTGTATATTTATTCAGGTGGTATTATAGTCAATCTGGAATTCAACTAGCAGCTATTTCCATTTAGCCAATCGCCTCTTGTTGCACACATTTATTGAGTTTGTTGAGGTCCGTTTCTCTTTCAGCGCGACTCCTAAGACGTGTTTTACCTAGGAGATCGTCTTCCATCTTAAAGCAATTAGAAGCAATTAGACGTAGATGCAAATGCAACATGATGGGCAACCATCTACTAAACTTCATACTCGTACTATCGTCAGTGAGCCAATATTCACAGCGAACATTTCTTACGAAATTTAGACAACAGGTAATGAACTCAACGCTATTCATCCAAAGGGTACACTAAAGAGATTACCGACTGGAGGGCACTATTGGGGTCTTATTTTCCATTTAGTTGACTGTTTTCTGACCAGAGATCCAATCCTGAACTAGAGCCCATTTTCAGAGCTGCCTATGTTTTCAAATAGTTCTGGCAAGCAGAATGTATTGTAGAAGTTTTTGGGTAAAGTGATCGATCTGGTTCGATGGATGTTGTCGATCTGTCGCGATCTAGCTGATGTTTTGGCAATTCTTGTGGTCAAACCGTGTGTCTCCAATGTTCTGACGGTTAAGGTTGTGCGGTCCCATAACATGTTTAAAATGGTGTTGTCGCTGCCTACTTCGAGTGAAGTCTCTCATCATGATCACGATATTTCCTTTAGGTGAGTTGATGATAGCGCTTAGTACGTTATAAAAACAGTCGCGTAGCACTGGATAATGGCTATATTCCTGACCCCACCCTCTCGAGCCTCGGTGTGAAAATTCTGTAGCCATAAGGTGAATACAACATACTATATGAACGCTCTAGCTCCAGAGCTCCATTCTATATCTGCGTTCGTTGGTGTTCATGGGTTTCCCAGAGTAGACCAGGAAACTTCTGCCAGTTTTGGAATGTTGGATGCCGTATTCCTACCATCTGATTTCGCTTATTCATAGGATATCCAGTTTATAACGCTTGAATTGCCCTTTTAGTAGGAATCCTGAAATTTGGAGGCCCTCTTTTTCGTCGTCAAAGGTCTTGGCGTTCCAGAATTCAGTCGTTGTCCGTGGTCGAAAGCCAATGGTCATCAATAAAATATCCGTCCGAACATTTCATTGCGTTTCGGAGCAATTAAATGTTCTACACTTGTGGCTCGCTAAGGCACAGACTAACCAATGTTCGCAATCTTAAAACTTTGGAACGAAACTGTCATGAGGCGCTACGCGGAGGCATTGCGATCGGACTTACGAGTAGTCGCCAGGCCGAATTGAAGACGCACTCATTTCGTTGGCATGTGTAACCCGGCCAAATAACATGGCTTAGATGCATCACAAAATCTGCACGGCTATGATAAGACAACTTGAATCCTGTGAATCGGTTGTCTGGTGGAACAAGCTTTCACGAGAATACCATACGTTACTGCTGCTTTTTCCTTAGTGCTAATAGCTTTGCTCTAAACGCACTGATGAAACTCTCTCCCCTTCATACTCATATCATAGGCTCCACTCTCAAAACCATCTTCCGTATAAAAATAAGTAGTCTTTGCTACAATATACATTGGAGCTTTATGGCCTTGCTGACTGTCTTTTGACTCTGGTCCTATGGGCATACTATATGATACAATGAGGACACCGGAACTTCTGTTGCTGTGAAAGCACATTCCTTGTGTTCAGGAATAGTTTTGGCTAGAATCTAATTGAGAAAAAAAATGTGGTTCCGTCACAACGAATGGCTCCAAAACTAATATCGGTTGTCTTTTTGGAAGATCGCAAAGTCGGATTTCACTGCTAGTTAAGAAAACCAGCGTCTGCCTTCTAAGGCGAGATATGCGAAATCCTGATGACGTTATGAAGAATCGATAGAGGGGCGAAGAATTTCCATCCATAGGGGCAGTTAAACTGCACTTAACTCTGCTGAACCCTCTTACAAATCCTAAGCTGGTTATAAAATTCAACGCTCCTCCGAACGTAATAGGAGTACTGAATTCCCTTCGTCTTACACAATGGGATCAGAATAAAATCGACGGTCTTGCCAGCAATGCCTGGGACGTCGGTTAACGCTTCCATTGACAGTTGGGTTTGATATGACCATATTTTACCACTGAAGCGTTTAATCTGCGAAAGACTGAGAAATTGCAGTAAAAGGAACATATGTTAAGTAGAGCACAATAGTTCTTTAGCTGATTGCTCTGTTTCGACAGAAAAAAACAAATAAACTGCTCGTTCAAGTGCTGCAGGTGTTCGAATGCAGAGGCATCACCTCGTATTTTAGCGACCCATTCATTGAACAATTCTGATCCTACAAGACCCATTACCAGTCGTTTAAATCCTAAATAGCGAGTGCAAATAAGATTTAGTAGCGCTTGGTCAGATGTGGTCATACTACCCCAATCTTGGCCTTATAAATGCCTGGTTTGTTGAGGACAGATTACATGATGGGCATACCGAAGATATAAAGCAGGTCTTTAGTTAACTGCCATCAGTTGCGCACTCCAAGTCCTTTGAAGTTCCCGTCTACTTGTGCGCGGCACCTAAAGTGAGGTCTTCCTCTACTAAGTTGTTCCTTTAGGTTAGATTGGAAGACTCTGCGGACCGGAGCATTAGTGTCTATTCGCTCTACATGTCCTGATGATGAGATCGAATATTTTTCGTAGGATTTTTCTCTCGAAATGACTGGGGATACTCGTATCTTCTTCCGCTTTCAATAGAATCCATGTTTCAGCGCCATAAAGTAGGACTGTTTTGATCAAGGTATTATATAGAGTCTCCTTAGTTGTACAGGTTAGGGACTAACTACTCAATTGCCTGATTAACCCAAATAAACAGCGATTGGCAGGAGTGATTCTTCGTTTTATTTCTGCTGAGCTGTTGTTGGCAGAATTTATAGCAGAGCTAAGGTAAACAAAGTTCCGTTCAAATTGTCGATGTTGTGTGTCCTTTCCTATTGACAGCATATACTTTGGCAACTTACGTTTCAATACTAGCGAACGCACCGTTAACAGCCCACTATGTTCTCCCAATTACGTCGGTATCATGAGTTCCGCACATTTCTTTCGAGTATGATGTTAAAAAAGTCACATGAAAGCGCGTCACCTTGTTTAAAACCTCCGTTACCGAGGTGATCCGGTGACGGAGCCGTGATCGTTCTCAATCGTCATTCTGCACAGACGGATGGGTTTGGCAGGTATGCTAAAACCAGACATGGCTCCACAAGGCTCGTCTGAATAAATGCTGTCATATGCGGCTTTAAAATTGATGGGAAGATGGCGAGCATCGATTTGGACTTCTTCAGTTTTTCCAGGATCTGCTGGAGTGTGAACATTTGGTCTTTCCTGGTGTGAAAGATCTTCTATGCAATGTTGAGCTGACTTATGCCTCTATAGTTGGCGAAGTTGAGGGGGTTTTCTTTTTTGTGAATCGGGCAAACGAAACTGAGAAATGAGTTGGTGTAAGCTTTCCACAAAGTCATTTCCAGCTGTTTGGAATACCTTCGCCAGTAAGCCATGAGGTCCAGCTGCTTTGTTCGATTTCAGCTTAGATAATGCTCTCCTTACATCATTTTGGTCATGTAGACTGAAGTTTTGGCTATCATCGTCTAAGTTTTCTTCTTCATTTCTACAGGCTTCTGTATGGGTTTTCTTACCTTGACACATTCTTTTTACCTGTGGGTAAAACTTCCGTACGCTATTCCTGGGGTACTAGATGTAGTGAAAAGTGACCTCCTTGGGAATTAAAAAAAAATTTTTTTTCAAATGTTTTTTTTATATTATTCAATATAGTCCTCTTTTAGTTTGATACACTTATTCCAGCGATTTTCCAACTTCTTGATCCCGTCCAAAAAGTAATTTTCCGGAAAGTCTGCAAAATACTCCTCCGTGGCGTCGATGATTTCCTCGCGTGAGCTGAATTTTTTATTGACGAGCCATCTTTTGAGGTTTGGGAAGAAATAATAGTCAGAGGGATCCAAATCCAGTTACCAATCGACGCCAAAAGTCCGCCCGGTTCCGCATTAGCAAGTCCAAACTCTATTTCGAAGTGCTCTCGCCTTCGTGTTTTTGGTCATTCGCGGCACCCAGCGGCAGGATAACTTTTTTCATATGCAGAATATTGCCCAAAATATGGCGTGTGAGCTCAGTACTAATCTTTGTGGTATCTGCTAGCTCACACATCTTCACTTTCCGGTCAGCCAACACCATTTCATGTATTTTTTTGACATTGTCCTCTGTAACCGCATCGGAGGGTTTGCCGCTGCGGACTGATCTGCAATTGCCAAATTTTCGACAGAAGGCCCCGGTTCGAAACTCTGTCAAATGCTTTTGAAATATCAACTCCAAGTATATTGCTTTCGTTAGTGGACCAAAATCATACTTGCAGATCACTAAGAGGTTTCGTGTTTTGAAAGATTTCATGAGCTGACGGCTTATTAACTTTTCAATGAGTTTGGAAAGAAGAGACGTAAGCGCATTAGCTCTGTTCAAGGAGAGAAGAAGGACGATGGGCTATGCTTGACAGATGTGGTTTTCTATGCAGTCGATCATATTTCATTGTACAAATAATTTTAGCAATATGTCGAGCATACCTTGGGAAAAGAAGCAATTTGGTTTTGCTTTGCAAACGATCATATGGATTTTTTCTTGTTATGAACTTAACTATGAATGGATGTGCCTTCGGATACGGACTGGTCTTGATCTATGTATAATGTATATGGTAGCATGTCGTATATTAACTGCTCGAATTATGGGAACTACGCAATGTACATATCTATTGTAAATTTACATATAAAGGGGTTTTTTTGTAGAGGTTTAGTTTTTAAACTGCCAACACTGTTTCTTTAGATTGTTAATTTGACAGTTGAAAGTTGATTTGTGGTTAATACATTTTGGCATTTTACGATAAATAGACCAACGCCAGAACAACGTGTGCAAATTATGCAAACTTATTTTGAAAACCATGGTTCGGTTCGCCAAACTTATCGTGCACTACGTCCATTTTACGGTCGACATAATCGTCCATCTATGCAAGTTATCCAGAACACGATGCAACGTTTTCGCACCACGTATACTGTAGTGGATAAGATGCATCCCCAAAGACGACAAACAAACAGCGCGAACAGAAGAAGGTATTGTCGTTGTGAAGCGCAGTGTTGAGGAGAATTCTAATGAGTCGATTCACCATCGTGCACAGCAATTGGAGCTATGCCCATCCACTTTGTGGAAGATTTTACAGAAAGATCTTGGCTTAAAAGCTTATAAGATCCAGCTTGCGCAAGAGTTGAAACCGTGTGACCATTATACGCGTCGTAGGTTTGTTGATTGGGCCGAAAACATGATTAAGGTTGATCCTCATCTTCAACGCAAAATTTTGTACTCCAATGAGGCCAATTTATGGTTAAATGGATATGTAAACAAGCAAAATTGCTGAATTTGGAGTGAAGAAAACCCAGAAAACCCCATTAAGACTCACTGTTTGGTATGCTTTATGGACTGGTGGAATCATCGGCCCATATTTCTTTAAGGACGATGACGGTCTGCATATTACCGTCAATGGAGAGCGCTACAGAAACATGATTCCTGACTTTTTCGATCCTCAGTTGGATGGCATTGACGTAACAGAGCTTAGTAGGTTTCAACAAGATGGCGCAACATACCACACGGCGAGCGGGAATCATTTGCTGAGCGCATAATGGACCTCTGAACTGGCCTCCACGATCCTGTGATCTCCGACCTTTAGATTACTTTCTTTGGGGGTATGTGAAGTCACTAGTCCATGCCGATAAATCAGAGACGTTGGACGATTTGGAAGTCAACATTTGCCGTGTTATTGCTGATATACTTCACGATTGCGCTTCATTCGAGCTAGCCGTTGGCACGCATATGCTCGGTATAATATTTAAACATAAAATGGCATAAAATTATGTATCAAATAAAGCTCCAAGTATTTTATTTCATCTTGAATCTGTATACCTCTAAAAAAAAAAAAACATGCTTTATAACTCTATTGGATTGCACCGAGCTCATTTCTTGTCATTCTCGTACTTTGAGCGTTCCATATTTTTTGACTGTCTTACAATATCAAGTTTTTGTTGTCTTAAAAGGTGATATAATATATGGATTGGTTATCTACGTGACTCCAGCTTTAAGGTGTGCGCCATCGTCATCAACTCACTAGCAAAAGCATTTCTGAAATCCTGCCATTTTGACGACATTCGGCATAAGCTGTCATCAATATCAAACTTAAACTCAATCTCCGGACATGTTTCACCTGACCTATTCAAATTACCGACTTAAGTATAGAAAGAAAAAAAAAAAACACTAAAACAAAAAAACTTGTATTATTTGTTAAATAGGTAGATTTGCTCGTTTAGCTTATTCAACACTAACCTATGGCGTAACGAGCAAAAACTGTTACGGAAGGCTAATTACATATGTACATAGTACAGATAGTACCCAACCGATTGTACTGTAAGGTGCCACCTTATCGCCCCTCTCTGTCAATTCGAACAAAGAAAAACGAATTAAGTTTCATTAGATGAAAAAAAATATTTAATGTCTCGGTCAGTTGCGGTTTCTTAAATAATCTCCTTAAATCCGAATAGATACAAACGATGTATCGCAGGGGTACTAAGGTACCTACCTACCTACTCGTAGTTTTTAATTTTAATTTGGCTTTTTATTTAAGAAAGCAAAGTTAAGTTGTAACACCCGAAAAGTGATGTAAAAGCAATTTTGCACTGCACAGTCATCTTATTGCAAAAATAATGACTCATTACCATATCGCAACCCCTCTCTAGGCGTAATAGCAACCCTTAGTCAAAGTTCTATTCTATTCTTATAGTGATTACATACATATGTACTCGTATATATGTATGTATATTTCGAAAACTTTCCATTCAAAACGAATGCATTTGCCTACAGATGTTCGTACTGTGATCGGTTCATGCAAAAGATACATTACCAGTATCTTTGTGACGTAACTTTTTCGACTGATTTAGGTATGAAATTCTACAAATTTTGGATTTCATTCGGAGGGAGATTGTTTGTTTTTTTTTTTTTTTTGTGGAAATATCAATACCATAAATCAAATAAAATAAGTAAAAAACTATTTTTACCAAAATAAATAATAAACACAACCACAACCACAGATAGGCACGAACTCAAATGTTGGTGGTTGGTGTACGAGTATGTGTTGTGACTTGTGATTTCGTTCAACAAATCTCATCCCCTACGTGAAGAATGGGCTGCTGTGGGTTGCCGATGCGAAGATACGAGAACGAGGGTTGGCGTACACAACACGAAAAAAAGCTTTTTCTACTCCTCTGAATTGGGATAGGACAGGCAGGCTGCAAAATTGAAACAGGCATATACGAGTACTACCAACAGCGTGTAGTGTATCCATATCTATATCCATATCGATGTTCATGTCCATGTTCTGTTCAAATTCATGTCCATATTCATGTTGGGGTTGCAAAAATTATATTTTAAAGATGGCTGATCGCTTTTAATTGGATTCTTGCGAAACAGGAATGGTGATGTAAACGAATTAGTGTGGCCCTGAAACTGAAATGCTCAGAAATGGTATGTGAAGATGGACAGTGGACAGGAGAGTTTGAATTCGAGTTGAGTTTGAGTTCGAGGAGGACTCCATTGCTGGCAATGTGGGTCGCATAGTTGCTTTCCATGCGACGCAAATCCATACGATCGAGGGTATCCGAATACATATACATTTCGGCATGTAGATACTTGTACATATGTAAGTACTCCATGCATTTTATTCGATGAGTCAGTGTTTGTTTGTAGGGATATAGATCCATATGTATACAAAACATATAGGTCGGCATTGCATCTGTGTTTGATCGTTTTATTGCAGCCTAGTCTACATGGTGTGTGTTAAGTTCGCTTTCACCCCAACCTTGCAGCGCTTACTTCCCTTATGTACGAGTGTATGGTATCTACATCTCTCGCAAGTTTAAATTGCAATAAACGAACACTGTCAGAGTAGTTGCCCCTTTTTTTCTTCAATCACACACAGATACTCTATACAGTGCATGGATGGAATGGTTTTGTGCTGGTGTATGCTTTGTAGGTTGGGCTTACAATAGTTTCTTTAACGAAGGAGACGGCGACGTATGGGGTGTTTCGAGAACTTTTTTGTGTTTTCGATTTCGTCGCTGTCTCGGCATTGAGAATTGAAAAGTTTTACTCGCTAGAAGCTGAGGACCGTCGCCGCTCGTTGCCACACAATATAGAATATAGGCCGACTGTGACTTTCCTGGTGTTTGGACTCTGCCAATTTTCAAGTTCAAGAATATGTACAATTTCTTTTGAGTGGAAAAAGAGAACAAAAAAAAAAAAAAAAAAGAAAACAAGAACGAAATGAATTTGCGTTGGTTCTGTAGTTTACATATTTATTTTTGTGTTTTTTTTTTTTTTTTTGTTAATTAAATTCGCCATACGAAGAAAGTGATAACGAACGGTGAAATTTACGTTGTAGACATATTGGCGAAGTGTACTTTTATTTTTCTTTCAAATTTCGATTTATTTTTATTTTTTATTTTTTTTTTTTTAAGTGTTGGATTAAGGGTTGGATTAGATTATTTTATGTAGTGGTTACATGGCTGTTGTGTCTTAAACGATGGCGATGATGACAGAGACTTGTAACCTCTTTGGCGTTATGTGATGTGATGTGTTTTTTTTTTTTTTTTTTTTTTTTAACAGAAAGCAAAGCGAAATCCGCAAATTGCGTCGTGCATAATTCCTCCTTTCGAAACAAAAATTCGTATTTTCTAATACGCAGTCGAAGATAAGTTTTTTTGTTTTTCAAATTTTTATTCTATCTACCTACCTAGCTTTTTGGATTTTTGTTAAGTCGTCACAGATTGAATATGGCCTTGACAGTTCTACTTAATTTTTTTTCACAAAATTGTGTAATTTTTTTTTAACTCTTTTCAAAAAAAAAAAAAAAAGAAATGCAAAACTAATCGTAAACAAATAGAAAAATTCGTGAAAATATATGTATGTTTGTATATATATACATGCAGGTAGATAACTATGTGTGTATCTACAAAAATAAAAACAAAAACAATTTTTTTTTTTTAAGTAGTAGGTAGGTACTTGTGATGCGTGGAAAGAAAGCTTTCCGATATAACATGCCTGACGGGATGATGTTTTGCTTTTTTGCATTTTAACGGTGAGTTGCTTTACCTACTTTTCTTAACATTACAGTTCGTCTTTATACATATGCACATGAAATAAAAATTAAAAAAAAAACAAAAACAAATTAAATACGTATTTAAATAAACTTACATATACGTACCTACATATATGTATGTTAAAAATCTGTTACCATATGCACATAAAAAAAAAAAAACCTAAAATAAACACAATTAATCCCTAGCAAATTATATAGACAGTATCCATTTATTTTAACATCCCTGTGTGATGTGGTTGAATTGGGCTTTTTATTAAAAAAAAAAAAAAAAAAAGTGACTACGATGTGCATATCTACGTCGTAAATAATTCGAAAAGCTGATTCATGTGCAGAATTTAAAAAAAAAAAAATCTTTTATGCGCGTATCTATCTACGGCTACGTGGATATAAGAAATTCAATTTCGTACAGTGGGTCACAATTTTTTCAATGTGGAAAAAACCATTGCCTAATGCCTACATGCCTACAGTAGCGAGTAAAAATTGAGTACATGTTGCAAAAATTAAGGGCGAATGGATTTGTATTTTATTATTTCGCTTAGAATATACCAAAAAAAAAAAAAACAGCATTGGGTTGGTTTTTTTAGTGCGGTATAATTATTTTTTTTATACCTAGAACTTAAATTAATTATATACCTACAATATTTTCAATTTTGCTCGATAACCTTCCGCCATCTTTCTGGGAACTTCATAATTCTGTGCTCATAGAATTTCTGGTCTTTATTAGCAGAAAACTGGAACAAGTGCGATTTCAAACACTTGGCGGCTAAAACGTCACCATTCTCCATTGATACCAAAGGGACTGACAATTACCTGAAGGACTTTTGTGTCGCAGAATTTTCATCCGCTTTCTTCGGTGTCAAAGCTTCAGCGCCGGATGATTAGTTTCTAAATTATTTTTAATTGCTCGAGAGGGGGCTTAATACTCAAATGCCTTCTAAGCGCCCAAGAAGCAGCGATTAGCAAGAGTGATTTTTCGCATGATTTCCGCGCTGGTATCATATTTGGAGGTTGATTGCGAAGCCGAGGTAGATAAAGTCTCTTACTACCTCAAAGTTGTTGCTGCTATCGTAACGTTTTATGCTAGGCGCCGATGTTGTCTATCCCTCATTGTTGTCAGCATATACAGGGTGAATGACTCGAACTCCAAATTTTAAAATGCTATAATTTTTTTTATTTTTTGATACAATAAATTTTACTGTGCCACAGCAAAAAATGTTGGAAAATACATCAATTTTCAAATTGTATCAGTAGTTTTCAATATGTTCACTTTTGGCGCGAATAATGGACTTGAGATGACCGAAGAAAGCATCACACATTGGGGTGGTCCAAACTTTGGTATTTTTTAGTGCCAACGGATTTGCATCCGGAGAATTTGCAATCCTTTGTGTCGAATAAATGAAGTGTGGAACATTGTTTTTTAACCAATCTTGGTTGACGCGCGCTTTGTGAGATGGTGCCGAGTCTTGTTGAAATGTCCACGGTCTTCGACCGAAATGATTGTTTGCCCAAGGCTTCAATACTGCCCCTAAGAGAGTTTCACGGTATACGATCGCATTAATTTTGACGCCATGGTCCAAAAATACGAGCGGAGAGCGACCATCGACGGTTATGGCGGCCCAAACCATCACCATCGGTGCTGCCTGTTTTCTGGTGGCCGTCCGAAGGTGTAAATTTTCGAAGGACCTCTTTGGCAAGTAAACTCGGTCATTTTGTTTGTTGATATATTGCTCGATAACAAATGTCGACTCATCGGAAAAAAACCAAATTCGGCAACTCACCACTTTCGTGCAAGCGTAGCAACTCCCTTCGCTCTTTCGACTCTAACTTTTTTCTGTTGCGGTGTAAGATCGTGTGCTTTTTGGAACTTCAATGGCTTGAGCCCAAGCTCATTTTTCAGTATGTGTTGCATCCGTTCCAAAGATATGTTGAGCTCACGAGCCATTTTTCTTCCACTTTCTTTCGCTTTCACTTTCCGAACCATTTCTGCCGATGTTGCTGTTTTTTTATGACCACCTCCATGGCGTTTTGCAACGCTGACAGTATCACGGTAACGAGCTATGGTTCGAGACACAAATGATTTATTCAC
Organism: Volucella zonaria; assembly: GCA_963966105.1. Lineage (NCBI taxonomy): Eukaryota > Metazoa > Arthropoda > Insecta > Diptera > Syrphidae > Volucella > Volucella zonaria. The sequence goes on from OZ014530.1 coordinate 171,446,708, forward strand.
GTTGAGGTGCTGAAGGGCTCTAACGATAGCTACTTGTAGTTTTCCAGCCAAATATAAAGCAATCACACTATCACGTTTGAATTCCATCGCGGATAAAAATTTTTCAACACAACTGAGACGCAAATCGTTTAAAAGACTTGTAAATAATAAAATTATCTGTCATGTGTCAAAATTTGAGCTCACTGTCATGAACGGTTTGGAAATTATAGCAGTCTGAAGTTGGTTACAGTTCGAGTCATTCAGGTTGTACATACTCTGTTTTTACTTCATCGATCATTATTAAACCCATCTCACGCCACTTCTGCTTTAGCGTTCTATTGACAACTCCTTGTATTCTCTGAAAGATGATTCGTCAAGGGTTAACTTGCGAGTTTGGCAGAATTCCTTCTAGAACGATGTTGGAAAAATCACATAGGAACGCATCTTTCCTTTCTAATATACGAGGGCGGGTCAATAATTCCGTGCATTTTTGAATTTCTGACCTCTTTACTGAAACAGCAACACTGCTCCTGTCAACAGGCATTTGTCAGTTGACTCCTGTCAAAATTTAAACTTGCTGCGTCAGTTAGTTTGTGTTTGACAGCTATTTTTATCAGACTACTCACTAATTTGAGGAGAAAATGGAAAAAAGTGAATTTCGTGTGCTTATTAAACATTATTTCTTGCGAAAAAAAACCATTACCGAGACCAAGGCTAAGCTTGATAAATACTATGGGGACTCTGCACCATCGATTTCAATGGTAAAAAAGTGGTTTACTGAATTTCGTTGTGGCCGTACAAGCACTGAAGATGCCGAACCTCCTGGACGCCCAGTTGAGGTCTCTACACCCGAAACAATCGAAAAAATTCACGATATGGTGTTGGCCGACCGAAGATTGAAAGTGCGAGAGATTGTGGAAGCCGTAGGGATCTCGCATGGCTCAGTGGTTTCAATTTTGAATGATCACTTGGGCATGAGAAAGCTTTCCGCAAGATGGGTGCCGCGTTTGCTCACAGTCGACCACAAACGCAATCGTGTAACAACTTCACAGGAAGGTTTGGCGTTGTTTAATCGCAATATGGAGGAGTTTTTGCGCCGTTTTGTAACCGTGGACGAAACATGGATCCATCACAACACACCAGAGAACAAACAACAGTCAAAACAGTGGGTTTCTAAGGGTGAATCGGCGCCAAAGAAGGCCAAGGTGGGTTTGTCAGCCAATAAAGTTATGGCGACTGTTTTTTGGGATGCACGCGGGATAATCCACATTGACTACCTTCAAAAGGGAAGAACAATCAATGGGGAATATTATGCCAACTTATTGGACCGATTCAATGACGATTTGAAAAAAAAACGACCTCATTTGGCCAAGAAAAAAGTTCTTTTCCACCAAGACAATGCAAGGGTGCACACATGTGCAGTTGCCATGGCAAAAATCCATGAATTGGGCTATGAATTGCTCCCTCATCCACCCTATTCTCCAGATTTGGCTCCGAGCGACTACTTCTTGTTCCCAAACCTGAAGAAATGGCTTGGTGGAAAAAGATTTGACTCCAATGATGAAGTCATCTCGTCATTTTGAGGACCTCGACAAATCATTTTTTTTGGAAGGGATAAAAAAATTGGAGAAGCGTTGGACAAAGTGTATAGAGCTCAAGGGAGGCTACGTTGAAAAATAAAATTATTTTTTTATCAAAAAATCTGTTTTAATCCAAAAGTCACGGACTTATTGACCCGCCCTCGTAGAAGGTCTCGTTTATGTCATAAGCGACTTTGATGGAGCAACGTGCATTATCCATCGTCATCCTGCATAGTCGATTGAGCTTGCTCGGATGCCAAAACAAGGAGTGCGCCTCTATAGATATTATAATATGTGGCATTAAAGTCGGTGAAGAGGTGGTATGTATGTATGGAACTCTTTGGTTATTTCCAAGGCCTGCCGCAAGGTAAAAATTTAATATATTGTAGACTTTCCTAGCCTCAAGTCACACTGATAGGAGCCGGTCACATTTGTGAGATAAAATGGCAGACAGGATTTTATATGCGATGTTGGGGGCACTTATTCTCCTGTTCTTGACGCAGTTCAGTAGATTTCCCTTCTTTCATATCGGACAAACAATGCTGTGGTTCCGTTCGCCGGGCATTCTTTCGTCGAACCAGGTTTTGTAGATGAGTTGATATATGCTCCGTATTCCATCATCATCTGCTGCCATAAAGAGCTAGGCAATTAAGCTATCACTTTCAGCAGCTTTGTTGGACTTACGTTTAGAAATTGGTGTCCTGATTTCATCTTGGTGGAATAGACAGAAACGTTGTCTGTTTTCGTCCAGGTGGTTGATTCGTTCATTCTGCTTGACGGTGGTATGTTATTCGTGACGTCACCACCGTTAAACAGTCTGCAGAAATAATTTTTCCAGATTCACAGCACAAACTGTGGTTCTACAATGAGATTTCCTTCGTCATATTTGCAAATTTCTGTTCGGGCTTTAATTTTGACATGTTTTATTTTTTGGTACAGATTCCGAATTTAATTCTTCTGGTAGCACCTTTTTAAGGCCTCGATCAAGCGCTTCTTTTTTTCTGATGAGACTTCTTTTTACTCGTAGATCACGCGATCCCCTCTCGTTCTTTTATGCAGGGCTGCTATGTACATCCGCTGGTTTTCTGGAAATGCCATACTATGAGTATGACGCTAAAATTTTTCAAATCTGTCAAACGAGCACGCCACACGTTAGCTGTTACAGGAACTTTTGTAACACTTTTTTTTTTTAAATTAATACTTGGCCCATAGATCTTTGTTTTTTGTAACACTTTGCATTCTGGTTACCATATCATACTTGCCACTAATTTTTCAGTATATTCATTCGCTCACTCTGTTTGTATTCTTACCGGCAGCTCATTAATATTTCTTGGAGGATTGTCATATTCCGCCAGGCTTACTTTAACTATAGCCCAGAAATGCTCGTTTCGGTTTAGATCCGGTCTCTGTGCTGACCGGGCCACTTATGCTGTATGCGCCTTAGAGCTGAGATAATAGATAGTTCGCTTTCAGAGTTGGAATTGCTTGCTTTAACATAGGCCCAAAGAAAGAAGTCTAACAGTAACACGCTCCATAGATTGTAATAGCTTTTCCGGTCTCATTTTCGAAAATGAGCGGCCCTATGACACCTCCCGTCCATAAATCGCACCAAACACTGTTAGCCGTTTAGGTTGCATTGCCGTCTTCTGAATTACTCGTAGATTTTCGGTGCTTCAGATAAGGTAGTTTTGCTTATTAACGTACCCGCCAACGTGGAAATGGGTCTCATTCGAAAACACGATTTTGTTGCAAAAATCAATGTCAGCATACATGCTTCCCAGGATTTAATCCAAGAACGCATGGCCCTGCTGGTGGTCGACCGGCTTCAGTTCTTGCGTTAATTAGACCTTGCGCGCATGGAGAACTAAGTTTTTCGTCGAAATTCGGTACAGTGTGCTTATGGAGAGGTCAAGCTCCTTAGGACGGTGATGAATAGAGATGTTCGGCTCGTTTTCGACAATTTCCTCTACTGCGGCGATATTTTCATATTTTCATTTCGGCGTCTTCACATCTTGTACTGAGACACACACACGTCTCGGAAGACACATGCTTACGTGCGAAATTAGAACGAATTTTTCACTTCGCTGCCGTGATTGAACGTGAATTTTTGTAATAAAATTCAACGGTTTGGATTTTTTTCTTTCACTGTCAATTTTCTGTCACCATTTTCCAACTCTGTGTGCATTAGTTGTAAAATACTAGGCCTTTCAAATCTAACACCTCTTTTTGGAACACCCATTATAAAGCCAGTTTGGTCTTATGAGAGAGGTCTCTATTACTCAATTGTCTCCTTAGCCCAAAGAAACAGCGATTGACGAAAGGAATTCTGCGTCTCTGATTTCTGCACTTATGTATGTCGTTGCCGCTTGTAACTGTTGAGCCAAAATTGCCCAAAAAGTCCTTAACCACTAATAATTACTTTTCTGATGAAAACATTTTTTATTTGTTGTTTGTGCTCGTTTACAGACAGCCCCATTTTGGTCGGCGCACGACAGCTTCATTGACGGCAAACTGTTTTCGCTCGATCACGTCAATGTCACTAGCGTGCCCAAGTAGATGTGGGGACTTAAAAAAGACCGTGCTTGTTTTGTTAGCAAATGAGTTTTGGACGAGTCTTTCTAGGGAGTTAACACATGGCAGCGTGTCGCCTTTTTTAAGTCTTTTTTTGAAATTGAAAGTGTGGGTATATATCGGTATCGGTAATGAATTACTAATTACCATAGAGCGTTGTATAATTCGTCCCTATGCACGCTAACAAATGGTCGAACATTCACAGAGGTAGTGCTCCACGGTGTTGCCACCACTTTCACAGCAAGCGTCTCAGGATATTGTATCACATTTAAGAGCTTAGCATTGGTCCCATGATGACGCCAGTAAGGAGCCTGCAGTCGGACGGGTGAGCTCTTAGAGACGTTGTGAAGAATTCACTTGCTCCGCCGCCAACCTGGGGGTCATGCCGTCTCCAGTTGTGCTCATATGAAATTCAACTGTCTATGGAAGCCCTAAACGAGGACGCAAGCAGACCTAACGTTGGTTCGGGTCTTAAAAAACCCTATTTTGATGCCTTGCTTTTTCGAACTAGTTTCAAACTAGGCTCTAAGCGTAGCTTGGCTGTCGCTTCATATACAAATGCTTCTCCCACTCCACCGATTCTTCACAATATATTTCGTTACCATAAGGATTGCGTATATCTCCGCTTGTAAGACAGACGCAAGTTTCCCCAACGAAGAGCGAGATCTAACATTGTCGTCCTCCAGAAAGACACCAGCGCCACATCCTAGATTGGTTTTGTAGCCATCCGTGAAGACCTGACTACATTGCTTTCCTGGCTAAGATTCTAGCCGAAACCATTCCTAAGCTCAGGGAAAGCCGATTTTGCATTTTTTCCGCACCAGGAACTCTGCTGTCATTGCATCAGACGGCGACTGTCAAAAGACAGTCATCAAAGCTGCAGTGCATATTGTAAAGGGTGTCCCATTAGGACCGCCTTTTTTCAATTTTGGGCCATTTTTTGTGTCAGTCGTAAAGTATTGTTATTTGAAAGCTGTTATGTGTGAACATAAAGGTTTAGTCATGGAGAATTATATAGACACATAGAAGTTGTGAAAATCCACATTGATGAAATTGAGCAGACACTATGCAAAAGGAGTAACCCGTGCCATCAGTCATGAGGCGGCCATTTATCGGATATTGTGTTCCACACATAACCTCCATGTACATACTCTTTACTATATGTAATAAAATAAAAACCTCAGAACTTTTCTAATAAACACTGGGTTTTGTTGAAATTTCAAAATAGGAGGTCTTACGGGGACATCCATTACCAAAGGCCACTTCTCTTTAAGCAGAAGATAGCTTATAGAGCGCAGCCCATGATATCAGGGAGATTCATCAATGCGTCTACAGTAGAGCCAGGCTTGCTAGGAAACAGCCCCCTGCAGGCGACACAGACCGCATACATCCAAAGACCCTTTTCGGTGACAGGCCCCATGTCTGGCTGACAGCTCTTTTGCACTGCCAAGAAACCGATAGAGCCTTAAAGATTTCTATGCTATTTAGTCCCGAAAAGTTTGTTTCTTTGGAAAATTGAATGTTGATGCCTTTAAGCATTAGATGAGCCACACCAGTCAACTACCTCGTTCTTATAAAGAGAACGACCTCAGTTTTGAAATGATTGACTGAAAGTCCATTTCTATTGCACTAGTCGTCGATCACGTCTAGAGATGGATCATCTGCATCCCTGATCATAGACGCCAGAACTATTGAGAGCGTTAACCCGTGAACCGAACAACATGCGCGATTGGAATGGAGACAGGACGCCTTTCTCAGGCAACCCCTGTTTAGACCGGCCATCACGCATTGGCCGCAGTCAGCATCCGCAGTAAATGTCTTATTCATCAGCATTGAGTTTGTATTCAGCTTTTCCGATTTTCGGTATAAAGGCTACTCTCACTCTAGTCTCATTGTTCGCCAGGGTTTCGGTATGCATACCAGTGCTTTTTGTAGCATACCTGGATCTATGCCGTCGGTACCAGACGAGCTGGTTCTGATTATGTTACTTGGAAGGCATGAGACAAAGAGTCTCTGCTTCCGGCTCAGTGTAGGTGCCATCCGATTTTCTGAGTGATTCCAGCCTGGCTTTTACTAACCTGCTGGTTTCACCATGACTTTCGATCTTTTCGCAAAAGCCTTTACATAGTATGAGGCACTCTCTGAAATCCGAATAAGCTTATATTCATTTTGATTCGATCTGTGAAGAGTCTAGTCTTCCTCGAAATTAGTCATAAGTGACCTGTTGAAAAGACGTGGAGATCTCCGATAGTACAATAGTTACCAGCCAGTGATCTGCTTAGCATACCTGTTGGATAACATTAAGTCGATTACTTGCTGTCTTATCCTTGTAACAAAAGTTGGCTGAGGGGCAAGGTTGTTGACAACTAAGTTAGCCGATAGTACTCGTATGACATCCAGGAGTTAAATGCCTCTCACTTTGCATTTGTTATTACTCAAAAAAAGTATTCTGATCATTAGCATCGTAGCATATGAGTTCCATCTTCTTACATAGAGTCACAGTATTCAATGAGTTCGCCTACCGACTTCAGTGGTTGTGGTAATAACGAATCAGAAGGAAAATAGGCTCACGCAACGACGAATTTGTGGCATTCTCCGTTCATTTCGTAGCAACTAAATCTGGGTTTCAAAATTGCCCAAATTTAGATGGAGAGTGAGTTCGGCATATAAAGACAAGTTCTCGACCTTTTCTATCACTCGTCATACTCGTATAGTGGTGTGTAACCCATTAAACATCCAAAACCATAGATGCGTTTATTCCACAACCATGGTTTCTGTATGGATATTATGTGAGGTTTTGTACGAGTATTCAACAAGGAAAGACTTGAAATGCTGAATATTGATTTGAGTACACAAAAATGGGTACTGCCAATCGCTGTTTCTTAGGCCTAAAAAGGCAGTTGAGTAATAGGACTTTGTCAAAAAACGTTAAGCATGCTCTTTATAAAATCTTAGTCATATCCCAACTGTTGTATGGCACAAAAGCATGGACAAGGGGGTTGAAGATATCTTTGGCCGTTTTGAAAGCTAGATTCTTCGAACGATTTTTAATCCTGTTTACGGGGCTTTGAAGGAAGAGGTATACGTATAACCAACCGTATAACAGCGAGCTCTACGAGCTGTACAGCGACTTCGATCTGGTCAGAAAGGCGCACATCAGTCGCCATCATCATCAATAGAACAACTGAATATTAACCCTCCGGCCCGAAGAGTTTTCGTGGAAAGAAATCTCAACCATCATGGAATACGTGACTAGAGGCAGTTGGTCAAAGACCACGATAACTGGAAAGGTTTATTGGTTGAAGCCTGTAGAGCCATCTAAGTAATTAACTAAGTAGTAAGTTTGAATCGCAGTACCGCCTTTAGTGTTTCCTGTTTCCGTGCATGGGCTTATCGGCTCTTTCCATGGAACTAGAGATCATCAGATTTGCTGGCCACTCGTTTTCTGGAAATGGTGCTGATGAAGTAAAATTTTTTGTAAAGGTTTGTGTGAGCAGCCTCATGTGTTCCAAATACGCTGCAGACGATATTGGTTTTAAGTTTTATCCGTCTTTTGTTGAAAGTCAACATTAAGCCATAAAATTAAATATTTGTTGAGCATGAAACAATAAAAGAGATGACCCTAATAAAATCGTGGACAAAAGACTTCGAACAGTGACAAATTATTGGTAGTATGATAACTCACAATGTTATTCATCTTGTACACAAAGAGAGGGACCTATCGTTTATTGTCGACTCCCATCGGCTAGAAGAGGTATCCCATTCCCTGCCGAAAGAGTGTTGACGTCAGAATGTCAGAACGTTCTATTCTTCGTCGAATAACCTGCCAAACTTCTGACGGAGTAGTAGTTAATGAACTTTACCATTCCGCCTCTCCAACTAAATCCCAGCATAGTAAATCAATAAAGTATGACGTAGTAAGCATTATGCCCTAGCTGTCAGATGGTTTATGGGGGTTACTACGATGACATGTATTTTAGCCTTTTCTATTAATACTCGTAAGAGCGATTTCGTGGAATATTCATCTCCATTGAGTTAGATTCATACTTTTCGAAATTTCCTTTTATTTACGATATCGAAATGACGCGATTCCAAGCTTTACTGAGGTTTTCAGTTTATTGCGGTTAAGAATTGCTATCAACAAAAGATGTTTTATAAAGTGTTCATGAGCATATTGCGATTGAAAACTCATAAGCTTAGCGATTCGGATGTTCAATCATTTCAAAGTGTTACGAAATGATGTCATGTATGAGTGCAATAAATGCATCTAAAACAGAGAGTCAATACGCTTAAGATGAGTTCCATCGAAATGAGTGTTTACGTATTTTAATTTTTAAATAACATCAAAAAGTATTGACAAAATGCCGACAGTTATCCGCACGAGAAATTTGCTTTTGAATTGTACTAACTATTGTATCTTATTGAATAAAATATTGTGGAAAAGATACGCTAATTTTTGTATGAACTTGTGGCGCAATTTAAATTAACAAATATTTGCCAGAAAAAAAAAATCTAACTAGCATACCATATCTTGACGATTTGATTTATCAATTTATGAAAAACATTGTATCTAAAACTATAAAGAACTACCATAGTCGGGGATATACAGCTGATGCGTCATTTCAGTAGATGTAACATATACTCGTATACGAACATACAGATACAATATATGTGTATGTTAAATACGTTAAGTAATGTATTGTTATTAAGATGAGTTTTCAGAATTATGAAACGTTTATGACATCGATTTGACTACCTTCTGCGCTTGAGTGATTTTGAATTGACTTCGGTGAAATGACAGTTTGCATTTGCGTATATGTATTTATTATTATTTTTTTTTTCAATTCGGATGATGCAATAGAAAATACATTTTCCAATTGTATTTATGGACTTTAAGATATCCCAACAGGAATAAAAAGTTATCTGCGTCACTATGATTTGACTATGTATTTTGGTGTGCTTATGACGGTATCTGTTGAGTTTGTTGCGTAAGGGATGACAACCGAATCGTGAACTCAAAATTGACATAGCTATTTCCTGCTATCTCATGGACGCAACAAATAAGTCACCGATTTGGGTTTATGGAAACGCTTCCATTCAGGAATACTCTGAGCAAAACTTGAGGATGATTTTATACGGGCTAAAATAGAGGTGTTTCTATATGGTATACCTATACAATATGTATGTCGTTATTATATCGCTACTATCGAAAGCTTCGAAATGATCTTGGATAGACTTGTCGTCTACAGTTATAACAAGTGTCATGTCAGAATCGCAGGCGATTTCAATGCATGGGCCTCAGGTTGCACGTTTTCCAGGAGCGGCAATGTAAGTGATCAATTTACGCATGGCGATCACAATGGTATATGGTTTACCACTGGCACCGATTCAGCAGTCCCTATTAGCCGGACAACAATCAAACACTAAACAGAATTTCAATACCCTGGATGAGGATCTCCTAAGTTTCGTCGTTAGTGAGGCGATAATTGAAGCCAGAACAGTAGGGGATTTTATAACCCAGTTATCGCGGTTAATAATCGATGCATGTAATGCGTCAATGTCTAGACTGGAAAAGGGAAAACACCGACCTCCAGTATATTGGTAGACCACCGAAATCGCGAAACTAAAATCGGTACGCCACCGCAAAATAAGAACTAATAGCCGTTCCCGGACTCGGGATGCCAATGACCAAGAAGTGCAATGTTCACGTGATGCAAGCAAGAACCCGACTAAAAAAAAACGATTAAGTCTAGTAAAGGGTTTTGCGAACAACTTAACACCCATTATGGGACAGAGCTTATCCCCTGCGTGCAATCGCCATTATGTGGGGAAGCTGTTGGTCAAATTCATCACGAGAGTACCCTTATAACTGTGATTATAAACGAAGAATTGTAAAAAAATGCACGAAAAGAAATCGCAGCGACTGGATCGTCAGGGAAGAAAAAAAAAACGCCGAAGTGGCGGTTGACGGAATAAGACTGGAACAAGTTTCAAGCTACAAATATTTGGGCAGCATATCCAACAGCAATGACAATATGGAAATTGAACTAAGGACAAGAATCAAAATGGCAATGAAAATTTTTGCTGTATTCAAGAAGAAATTTATCGATCGTAGGCAGATCAGTAGAAACACTAAAATCTCGATCTACAAAATAATGTACGAGTACAATATCTTCCTGTCCTAAATGATAGACATACTACAAACATCCCCGAAATGAATTAAAAGTAGAACCAGCCAAAGTAATAATGGGAAAAAAAAAAGTTAAGATGGCTTGGTGGACACCTTATAAGGATGGAAGAAGGCAGATAAGTCAAAAAAATTTGGGAAGCGAGTGCATCCGGGAGAAACAGAAGAGTAAGAACCAAAACATCATGGAACAGGACACTGGAAACTATAGTGGAAATAGTGCAACATATATGAACCTTGGGCAAGACAATAGCAAGAGAAAGAACTACATGGAGAGAGTACGTGAAAGAAAGAAGACAGTATACAGGAGAAACCTCGACACCTTACCCTAAGGTATTGGATTATGTATGTATGTATGGCATTCCAAATAAAGCCTTAATGGTGTTCAAATACAACCGGACTTCGTTATAGAAAGGTTTAACGTGTATTTTCACGACGGCGTTTCTTGAGCGGATCATATACAATGGACATTTACCAGAAACGGAACACCAATACGGTTTTCGGATCTCACGGTCAACAGTGGACTTAAATAATGCGGTAATAAGCACACCTCAAGAGGCTAAACGGGGCAGACGCTGGAAAGGAGGTATCAAGAAATACTTCGTTATTATAATCCTAGACGACAAGATGCGTTTATTCCGACCAATTGGGAATGAGAATAGAACCCTCTCAACAACTCTGACGATAGAGTTAAAGTGTACGAAGTAACTGGGTGTGTGCCGCAAGGCTCGGTCTTAGGTCCCATTGTAGAACATTATTTATTACAACTAAACCATTATTTACCATTTCTTTATTTCTTAATGTTGTCTGAACATTGGTTCGGCATAAGGAATATAAAGAAATTCGTTATCATTTGAAATCATTAAATGTGTGCCTCTTCCTGTCTCCAAGATACGATGGCGGGTCAATAAGTCCGTGACTTTTGGATTAAAACACAGATTTTTTGATAAAAAAATAATTTTATTTTTCAACGTAGTCTCCCTTGAGCTCTATACACTTTGTCCAACGCTTCTCCAATTTTTTTATCCCTTCCAAAAAAAATGATTTGTCGAGGTCCTCAAAATAGGCCTTTGTTTGCGAGATGACTTCATCATTGGAGTCAAATCTTTTTCCACCAAGCCATTTCTTCAGGTTTGGGAACAAGAAGTAGTCGCTCGGAGCCAAATCTGGAGAATAGGGTGGATGAGGGAGCAATTCATAGCCCAATTCATGGATTTTTGCCATGGCAACTGCACATGTGTGCACCCTTGCATTGTCTTGGTGGAAAAGAACTTTTTTCTTGGCCAAATGAGGTCGTTTTTTTTTCAAATCGTCATTGAATCGGTTCAATAAGTTGGCATAATATTCCCCATTGATTGTTCTTCCCTTTTGAAGGTAGTCAATGTGGATTATCCCGCGTGCATCCCAAAAAACAGTCGCCATAACTTTATTGGCTGACAAACCCACCTTGGCCTTCTTTGGCGCCGATTCACCCTTAGAAACCCACTGTTTTGACTGTTGTTTGTTCTCTGGTGTGTTGTGATGGATCCATGTTTCGTCCACGGTTACAAAACGGCGCAAAAACTCCTCCATATTGCGATTAAACAACGCCAAACCTTCCTGTGAAGTTGTTACACGATTGCGTTTGTGGTCGACTGTGAGCAAACGCGGCACCCATCTTGCGGAAAGCTTTCTCATGCCCAAGTGATCATTCAAAATTGAAACCACTGAGCCATGCGAGATCCCTACGGCTTCCACAATCTCTCGCACTTTCAATCTTCGGTCGGCCAACACCATATCGTGAATTTTTTCGATTGTTTCGGGCGTAGAGACCTCAACTGGGCGTCCAGGACGTTCGGCATCTTCAGTGCTTGTACGGCCACAACGAAATTCAGTAAACCACTTTTTTACCATTGAAATCGATGGTGCAGAGTCCCCATAGTATTTATCAAGCTTAGCCTTGGTCTCGGTAATGGTTTTTTTTCGCAAGAAATAATGCTTAATAAGCACACGAAATTCACTTTTTTCCATTTTCTCCTCAAATTAGTGAGTAGTCTGATAAAAAGAGCTGTCAAACACAAACTAACTGACGCAGCAAGTTTAAATTTTGACAGGAGTCAACTGACAGATGCCTGTTGACAGGAGCAGTGTTGCTGTTTCAGTAAAGAGGTCAGAAATTCAAAACAGACTTATTGACCCGCCCTCGTATATTGTATAAAATGTTTTTTTTTTATAAAGATTACTGCAAGAGGCCACATAAGTAGTCCGTATCGCCTTTGAGAATGGATTCGAGGAGGAGGGCATTTACATTTTTTTTATTTAAAATATTCGCATCATCCTGGGTAGTTTGAATCTAAGACCTACCAGATTCACCATCGACATCCTGTCTAACCAGCATATGGTATACGCCAGTCCTTCCCATACTCACTGTAGCATGTCAATACTACATCCTCTTCTGTGAGCTAATCAATTGGCTGATGCGACTTCGTCTTTCTACAGAAGTTCACAAGGTATTCGACTCCCGACTTCTTCTAGAATCGCTACCGAATTTGCTTAAACAGTGTATGGATGAGGTAACTGCTCTAAGTTGGTTGATCGTAAAACAAAATGATTGAGTGTTAATTGAGGATGTTTTCGGATTCACCCATCAAACTGTGTTTTGAGAATGGACTTACTCCACATAGGAAAATAATGTCATGTACGGCGTCAGTTTGTTTTCAAGTGAGTGTCCAATGACCGGAAATGGTATGGCAAATAGCACCCGCGTCATCTATACAAGACGTCTTGCACAAACCACTACCAAGGTCCAGCTATTCTTCCATCTAAACCCGTAGACTTCCAGTTCTGCTGCGGCGAGTTCAGCGAGACTTAACTACGCGTATTCTCATTTTCGGCCTTGTGAAAATTATTGTAAAAGCGGAATATCTCAGTCACAGCTCTTTTCAGTCTCAGGAAACATAAAAATCTGTCTAAGATGTCGCCGAGTTTTTTGTGTCGTATGTACAGTTTGCCGAAGGGCTTGCCTAAGTAGAGTAGCACAGTGTTACACGTTGGGGACTGATACTCTCCCTTATCGAAGTTACATCGGAGGAACTCTCGTTCCAATTGGAGGAATCTTGTATTTTGAGGTTCTTCGCTCCCTGAGTCTAGGAGCGTCCTTTTCAGAAACCGATCTTAGTCCGGTTGCAATAGCCAAAAGTCGTTCGATCACTCCTTATCCGAGGCGTAATTACGGTTTCCGTGGCAGGCATTTTTCGGTAACGCAGAGTGCTAACTCACCCCATTTATTTGGCCTAATACAAGCTTAATCTAACTTAAAAACTAGATCCTTGTCACCCATCGTTTGATAAAACCAAGGGATGAGTTGGCTTTAAAGATTATCTCATCCATATGCGAACCGATGTATATGCAATAGGTTGGTCATGCAAAAAATAGCACTTGCATGGCAAAATCATAGATTGATAGCAATTCTAACCAATTTTTTAGACGCCAAGTGGCAAAAACATTCAAAGTCTTCTTAAACGAGAATAGAGTCTTGGAGTGAAGAAATAGTTTTGAAGAACTTAATGTCTTCGGCGTAAATGGATAGGGGGCAGTGTTTAATAATTCTCTCAAGATTGTTCATAGCTAAAATGAAAAGAATGGGAACTAAATGGCTGCCTTGTGGGACACCAGAAGTGGTTAAAAACAGTTCTCCGGATAAGAAGATATCCAAACCGAGGGAGGGCAATTTGAAAACAATGAATTGATGAGATACTCGTACTTTATCAAAGTCTCAGCAAAATCTGTAGCCATAACATCGATTTCGGCTGAAAAGGCAAAGGATACGAATTCAAGTTGTCCTACATTCGATAAGTCCATGCTGACTGGCGGATATAAGAGACTTGCACTGAAAGCTTAGAGCTTCATATAAAAAACTTTCGAACATTTTAGGTATGAGAGAAAGCTTAGCAATGGAACGGTAGTTAGTTACATCATCCGTTGATCCCTTTTTCTGGACTGGGGTTATCAAAGAGGTCTTCCGAACTTGGGGAAATTCGCCTTATGTGAGGGATAGATGAAAAAGGAAGGAAAGTGGGAGAGAAGGATTTGAGGCATATTTTTTGAGAAATATGAAATATTATGGAGAGCCCGTCTGGCCTTGGTATAAATACATCACTAAGATTTTGTAAGTTTTCTTCGATAAGAGTAGGATCAAAAGATTGAGAGAGCGAGGGGCTAATGGAGAAATTGGGAAGGAACTTAAAATATATGGGATCAGATATGAACAAGATGTTTGCAAAGGATTGTTTGAAAAAGATTGCAATAGTATGTGGGTCGGTAGATGAGAACGAGAGAGAGTGGCTTAACTGTCAGATGTTTTTTTGTGATTCACGAATTAATAAACAAACTTAGGATCGTTGATGTGTTTGGATAGTTGTAGTCAGAACAAGAATTGGTGCTAAGAAAATCTGAAAAAGAACGAAGCCTTCTATTATACCAGGACTAGAAACGTTAGAAAGTTTGCACTTACAATTTCAGAATCTTTTTTATAAATCTTTATACATGTAGTTACCCGGAGACCACCGGGTGTAGCAAGCGCTACATCACAAATTTGATTATTGAGCTACTGGCTCAAATCCAAATTTTGATCAGTGAATAGTTTCCCGATAGATTGCAATGCAGATCCTCAACTATGGTGTCACCATTTAGCGTTAGATTGTTGACGAAGCCTAGTTGTCGTAAAAGTTGTCCTTGCGGTAGCACCGTAACAATAAAGCGCTGTAGAGTTCCCATACTTCTTTTTCTGGAATTTTGCGACTGATTTGAGGCTTATTCTTTGTTTTAATCGCCATTATACACGCTGCTATCTCTTTTGCCACGGTAGAGTAAGACACTTTTTACGGTTGATGACATTTGACCAACCTAGATATCCATCTTGTACCAGATACTACATATATCTCTCTAGTTGTAGGAATCTGCTGTTTTGAGGGTCTTCTTTTTGTGATTCGAAGAATTACTTACTAAACTATCAGAAACCGCTCTTAAAAATCAACATCAAAATCAGAGCAGTTTTTGTTTTTCGACTCCTTGGACCGCAGTGTTTTTATTCTTATATTGTTTTATGGCGTAGGAGGCTCCGTTTCTCTTTGAAATATTTTAATAAATTTCTTCGTAAAGGAAGCGTACACTAGGGCTTACTACATAGTAGAACTACAAGTATTCCGCTGCATAGAAGAAAATTATATTTCTATGATGCCTAACTCTATACCTTTGTATCCAATAAGAAGTAAAGAAGTAAATGCTACATTCACTGATAATCATCTTTCCGCATCATTTTGATCTAAATGTCGGAGAAATCTTCATCGATTTACGACGAAGGAATTAGCAATGGATTGGTTGCGCGAAGACAACTTCATTCCAAAGCCCCCATGATATAAATAAAGGGTGTTTCAACAAGAGGTGTAGGATTTGTTTTTTTAATAAATCAAACCATTGTTGAGATATCTCTGAAGCCTTTATTGTTTTATAAAATATACATATGGGAAATATTTATGGAAATTAATATCTTGCATATGACCGCCTCGAAATTTTCAATTACTCTTTTACATAATTGGGGCTCTATCTCGGCGATAGCGGCTTCAATGTCAGATTTCAGAGTTGGAATTATTTACGGATGTGGCGTAGACCTTATTTTTAACATAGCTCCAAAGAAAGAAGTCTTGTGCGTGTTAAATCGCGCGTACTTGGCGGCTACGGGTGTCTCCGTAACGCGGTCAGGAAACTTCGTGCGCTATAACTCGATTGTCTCGCGACTTATAGGACACATAGCACCTAGAGGTCATCCGTATCCATATTCTCGAGATCCGGCCCCAAAAAATAGTCCATCATGTCTCGTTATGAGCTCCATTGACCGTAATGGCTTTTCTGGCCTCATTTTCGAAAACGTACGGCCCTATGACATCTTCAGTTCATAAACCGCACCAAACATTACTAGTTCTGGATGTATTGGCATCCCCTGAATCACTCTTGGAATTTTGGCGCCCCAGATGCGGCAATTTTGCTTATTAACATGGCCACCAATGTGGAAATGGACCTTATTTGAAAACACGATTTTGTTGTAAAAATCAATGTCAACATGCATGTTTTCCAGAATACAATCCGAGAACGTACGGCGCAGCTAGTGGTCGGCCGCCTTCAATTCTTGCATTAAATAGAGCTTGCGCGCATATAGAGCCAAATTTTTCGTCAAAATTCGGTGTAGTGTGGCGTTTGGAGGCGTTTGAATCATTTTCGACACTTTTCTTTACTGTGGCTATATTTTCCATTGAATGTCCGAAGCGAATGCGTTTCAGCGACTTCACATCTTGTGGTGAGTCCGTCTCTTGGAATCTTTTGATTACCTCATATATTGCGCAAACACGTCTCGGAATTCACATGATTACGTGCAAAATTTCCGTGAACGTTTGATTTTCGAAGTTTTCGTAATAAAACTCAACGATTTGGATTTTTAGATGACATCTGTCATCATATGCCAACCATGCGTGCATTAGCTGTAAAAAAAAAAATAGGCCTTTCAAATCCTATACCTCTTATTGAAACTCACGTTGGTGTTCCAGACAAGACAGAGACTAGCCATAAGTAAACATGGCGCAAAACAGTTGACCAAGAATGAAGGACTTATTGGGATTGCGGAGTACCAGAAAAGATGACGAGGAGTCGTTAATGGTGCCGAGTACCAGGCATGAACGCCAGAGCCATGTCGCATTGGTACAATTGTAATATCACCATCGTATTATAGAAACAAGTGCTCCCACATACTTCCTAACAGATGATAAGCAATCTTAAGGTCTTAATTTGATCTACTTAGTTGGTCGGTGTGTTTAACTAAATAAGGTTAAATCAAAAGTCTTTTGAAATACAATTTGTTAAAATGTTTGTCACACATCCCCACTGTGAAAGTACAACCATGTTACCACTTATTTGATATCTTTTCGATGTTTAATATAATGTCTTCTGATCAGAGGAGTAATTAATTTGATAAGAACGATCGAAACACTCATTCCCTCAATGTAACAGCAATTACCATATTTTAAAACTAAACTCAACTTTAGGTTGCTTAGAAAGTGTGGGATTGCGTGTTTAAATATCAATCACGACCATGAAACAGTTCACAGAAAAGATATCAGTATTTCAATTAGAAGTACACTTTACGAACACTTAGTGCATGAGCAATTTTATTTAGATATTCTTAATTCAAATCAGAGGAGGTTGCTTAGACTACAACTATTTATAATTTAATGGTTTTGAATACTCAAAGTTTATTCAATATTTCAAACAGCTGAATACTTCCGAGTTTCTGTTCGCTTTTTAATTGTTTTCTGATTCATCATTCAAAATGTTACTTATTGTGCGAGAGCAAGTACTCGTACTCGTATTCCTATTTGTATTCATGTTTGAGCAATGTCATTAGGTTAACAGAATAATGGCATTGAAAACCCTTGAGTAGGACAACAACCACTCGTACTCGACGAATGACGTCGTCGTCGTCATGTTTGGTGTCTAATGTACTTGTACCTATACAAAAGTCAGTTGGTAAAATAGTTGATGTTACGAGTATCTATATGCATGCATTCATGTATACATACTCCTAAGTTCTGGTATCATATGATATAACTATCTTCAGATATATCCTCAGTTTTGTAAACAAATTCTCTATTGCACGTTCACCCGATGTACTCGTAATTAGAAAATGTAATTATAAATTAAATTCCCATTCTATATGGTAGTCGGTCGGTCGGTCGGTCGGCTTTTCTAAGGCACGGCGCTCGCGGTACGATGACTGAGTTGGTTGCACTTACGTAAAACTTAAACCATACAAAGTAGATTTAAGTTCTCGTGCATGAACGTATTCAACGTACTCATAGATACGACCGAGTTGGCATATATGTAGGTAGGTACGTGGTTTACTTCTAGTGTGTATCTATAACATGAAAGGCTATAGCAACAACCCCCCAGAAAATGTTGATGTGCACTTTTGCACTTTTCGGTGCATTTACAGCCCACACATAGAATATTTTCGAATTGTCAAGACTCATGTTCGATTTATCCTGGACGGATAAGTTTGGAGGGAGCTTTTCAGAGCTCAATCATTTTTCCTAGGGTGTGTTGTGTTGTGTTGTGTTGGATTCGTCGTGGGTGTACGAGTACTCGTATTCGGAGTTCACACGAAAGATTGATTATACAAAAAAGCTTTTGGAATTCTTCTTCTCCTTCTTCTTCCACCCCCGAAATATACATATACGAATTTTTTCGTTTTAGTCATTTTTTTATTTTTATTTTTTTTTATATGTTCTCGTGTTAAATGGATTAACAACCTTATTTATTTCATTTAGATAATGGAAATTCAACTCAGGCATTCTTTAGTTTTTTTTTTTATTTTTTTAAATTCTTTTTGTTGTTTTTGTTATTGTTAGTGCTTGCGTAGGTAAATTAATCATCAAAACGTACAAAAGTGCGACGAAGCACGACTGAAATAAAATACACGATGAGATGATGCTGCTGACGTAGGCAACAGCTGGTTTTCGAACGAGCTGGCCTGTTGTGAAAAATCAATGTTTTGAAAAATTTTACGAGGATACATATTTCGTGACACATGACAACATTGTGAATGTTCAAAAAAAAAAAAATAATAAAATAAAAATCGACTCCCGGCAGCACTTGGGAATTTTTTTGTTATGGAAATTTATGAAGAAAATACTTCACTGGTGATTTTTCTTAAGTCTGAGGTTGGATATTTTTATGTTTTTTAGTTCAATGATATGGGTCAAAAGTTACGAGCTCTATACATACATATATATTGGTGGGGTACTGATTTATTTTCGGCAGAATGTTGTATTTTTTTTTTTTTGGTGTAGAGAGGGTAATCTGCGAGTCATATTCGCAATTCGCATTCAAATATGGTCTAGTCTTTCTGAATAACATGCAAAAAGTTTCCATTCATGTGTAGGTATATACCGAGCCAGACTGAGTGAATCCATTAAAATAGTGCCAAAGGGCCAAGAATTTGGTTCATTGGTTATCACAAGTGTCTCTGTTTAACAGTGTTTTCCATTCCAGAATACACTTTCTGTAGGAAAAGTTGCTTAATTTAATTTAAATAAATAAATAATAGAAACTTTATGACCAAGCAGCAATTGGCTGTAATATAAGTACTTTCATTTACGTGAAAAATAAAAAAATAAATAAGAAACGTATTCGTTTAGTATGGCCGTAGAATTATAATTAGAAACAGCAAATTAAAAAAAAAATAAATAACAATAACAATTCAAAACAAAATAGAGTTAAATTAAATTTTATTCTTTAGATCCGTTTTTTCAATAAATAAAAATTAATATTTTGTCGGGTATCCATTGTTGGCAATAACAACTGAACAGCGTTTTGGTAAACCACTTCGTCCTGGCATCGTTTATACAAATTTTCGTATTCCCCGAGCTTGTTCGATATTTTTTAACAATTCAGTTTAAGTGTTTGAGGTTTTTGATTGCAAACTTCTCCCAATATCAGCCCACAAGTTCGGAATGAGATTAAAGTCGGGTCTTTGGGCTGGCCAACTCAGAACGACTATATTTTTCTCCCCAAACTAGGTGTGAGGTTGTCCTGCTGGAAAATGTAACAAACTGGCAAATGGTCGAAAGTGAGTCACATGCTCATGACAATATGGTTTTATACATACATATGCTAATCCATTCGCCCATCGATGGGCACAATAATACCAACGTCATATCAAAGAAGCTGCTCAAACCATGACATTTCCCCCTCCATGCTCGATCGTTTTGATGGTGAACCATGGTTTTAGATTTTTTTCGAAACATGTGCCTTCTTGAGTGCAATGCACCCCCCAAAAGCTCCTAGGTATAACTTGAGAGAATGTCCTTGCTGGTGAAAAAAGATTCGCCTTACTTAGTCGACAAATAAGGCTGTCCTCTCTGACAGTTGTTTTTCTCGTTCCTTGTTTTCTTTTGTGGTTTTCTATACTACGTGTGTTCGTACGAGGGCGGGTCAATAATTTCTGAATTTCTGACCTCTTTACTGAAACAGCAACACTGCTCCTGTCAACAGTCAGTTGACTCCTGTTAAAATTCAAACTTGCTGCGTCAGTTAGTTTGTGTTTGACAGCTATTTTTATCAGACTACTCACTAATTTGAGGAGAAAATGGAAAAAAGTGAATTTCGTGTGCTTATTAAGCATTATTTCTTGCGAAAAAAAACCATTACCGAGACCAAGGCTAAGCTTGATAAATACTATGGGGACTCTGCACCATCGATTTCAATGGTAAAAAAGTGGTTTACTGAATTTCGTTGTGGCCGTACAAGCACTGAAGATGCCGAACGTCCTGGACGCCCAGTTGAGGTCTCTACACCCGAAACAATCGAAAAAATTCACGATATGGTGTTGGCCGACCGCAGATTGAAAGTGCGAGAGATTGTGGAAGCCGTAGGGATCTCGCATGGCTCAGTGGTTTCAATTTTGAATGATCACTTGGGCATGAGAAAGCTTTCCGCAAGATGGGTGCCGCGTTTGCTCACAGTCGACCACAAACGCAATCGTGTAACAACTTCACAGGAAGGTTTGGCGTTGTTTAATCGCAATATGGAGGAGTTTTTGCGCCGTTTTGTAACCGTGGACGAAACATGTATCCATCACAACACACCAGAGAACAAACAACAGTCAAAACAGTGGGTTTCTAAGGGTGAATCGGCGCCAAAGAAGGCCAAGGTGGGTTTGTCAGCCAATAAAGTTATGGCGACTGTTTTTTGGGATGCACGCGGGATAATCCACATTGACTACCTTCAAAAGGGAAGAACAATCAATGGGGAATATTATGCCAACTTATTGGACCGATTCAATGACGATTTGAAAAAAAAACGACCTCATTTGACCAAGAAAAAAGTTCTTTTCCACCAAGACAATGCAAGGGTGCACACATGTGCAGTTGCCATGGCAAAAATCCATGAATTGGGCTATGAATTGCTCCCTCATCCACCCTATTCTCCAGATTTGGCTCCGAGCGACTACTTCTTGTTCCCAAACCTGAAGAAATGGCTTGGTGGAAAAAGATTTGACTCCAATGATGAAGTCATCTCGCAAACAAAGGCCTATTTTGAGGACCTCGACAAATCATTTTTTTTGGAAGGGATAAAAAAATTGGAGAAGCGTTGGACAAAGTGTATAGAGCTCAAGGGAGACTACGTTGAAAAATAAAATTATTTTTTTATCAAAAAATCTGTGTTTTAATCCAAAATTTTATTGACCCGCCAACATCATACGCCCTATTTTTGAAGCACAGCAGATCTTTGACGATGTTATCCATAGAAGTCTTCTTCCCGCAGTACTTATGGATGATTAGTTTTTTAACTCTGGTTTGCAGCTCTTATTTTTTCCCATTATTCTTAAACTAGATAATAAAGCTAAGTTATTTGAACAGAGCAATTATGCAACTCTAAAGATTTACCCTAAAATAATACCACTTCTTCAATATATTCTCACTTTTTCTAATTAATTTTCCAAATAATTTCAGCCTAGATCTCACCGACTTTTGTTTTGTAAAATATTCTTTTGGGAACACATTTCAGTGACCGATATAAGACAAAAAAAAAAGCGTGATGACAGCTGCAAGAAAATAGTAAATTACCGGTGCAGATATCTTGTGCTTGAAATGTTCCCATGGTTTCTAACTAGTTATCCACCACTGTATGTACCTAGTACTAGCAAATGTTTTGGTACACGATATGAACACATTCATTCTTAAAAACCAATGAACATATCCACCCCAACTTGACGGCTATTTGAGAAGTAACACTTATGCAAAGTTCCCGAGTAAACAGTTTTTGACGTCAGTTGTTTGCAATCATGGAATGAAACTCGCTCAGAAATCGTGTTGGCATAATTGTCCTTCAAAAATGTGGCTACGAAAAATCCTTAATCTTTCGGATGTTGCGGCCGCTGAAAATCACACGGAACTTTATGTATCGTACCGTGAAGTTATTTGAGGTTACTGGTGGAATAGTCGACCGTGCAAAATCCAGCCGTCCGCGCACTGTGCGAACGCCACAAGTCTCGGGAAAATCATGTCTCGCGAGCATGTCGCGCATCTTAAAACGCGATTTGGGACTCAGCGCGTACAAGTGGCATACCGGCCACTTACTAACAGAAGCGTTGAAGCAACAGAAATGTAAGTCAAAATCGCAAGCCTTGCTTCACCAGTACGCGAAGAACGGTCACAGACGGATTCTTTTTACTGACGAGAAAATGTTCACCGTTGAAGAATCCTTCAACAAACAGAACGATAGGTTGTATGCTCTGTCATCATGACATGCGTCTGAACTCGTTCCGAGAGTTTAACGTGGACACCACTCAGCTTTCCGAAAAGAGCATGAATAGCTTTAAAAATATTCTCTGGAGCGACGAAACAAAAGTCAGTGTGTTTGCTTCCGATAGTGTAAATTATGTAAGACTACCACCTAGCAACGGATTCAACCCCAAGTACACCAAAAAAATCCATTAAGCGCGATGGAGGAAACATAATGATGTTGCGCTGTTTATCCTCGTATAATGTGTGACCATTCTTTTGGATTAAAGAGATCATGATCCAGGAAAAATATTTGGAAATACTAGAAAACGTCATGCTGCCTTATGATGAGGATGAAATGTCGTTGCTTTAGAACTTCCAAGAAAATAACGACCCCAGGCACACATCGAAAAAAGCCAAACCGTGGTTTCAAGCGAAATATGTCTCAGGTTTCGATTGGCCTGCTAAACGGCCCAATCTAAATCCAATCGAGAACTTGTGGTCTGAAGTTAAGAAAGCTGACTCTAAAAACATGTTCTAATAAGGCCACATTACCTGCGCAAAAGTACCAAAATCTTGTGGAGTCCTTGCCGCAGCGATACCACACGGCATTAAAACCCAAACGACATGCAACCAAATATTAGTTTAAAAGTAAATTCATTTTAGTTTTTTGAAAGAAATATTTATTTATTCGTCTACATCAATGTTGTCTTGTCGCCTTCAAAATACTATAGTCCCCATTAGATATTATGCACTTGTGCCAGCGCTTCTTCCAATCCTAAAAACACGATCTACAATAGGTCTTTCAGCGATGCGAGCCTTTTTTCGGTCTTGGCCAGTCAGAATGTCTCCACTGGAACGATAGAGCCTTAGTTTCGACGTCATATCGGTAAACTCATGTTCCGTCACCCGTATAACACGTTTCAGTAATTCGGCATCCTGAGTAACTTCCATTCGCCGCTGTTTTTGTTCAAGTTCAAAAATTTTGGAACAAATTTTGCTGCCACCCGTTTCATACCCAAAACATTCGAAAAAATTTCATAGCATGAGCCAATCATAACCATTTCTTTCACTTTTTCCATATTTTCATCGGTTGTTGATGTGCTGGGGCGTCCGGGGCGTTGGTCATCTTCAATGTTTTCACGGCCACCTTGGAAACGCTTATACCACTCGTAAACTTTATTTTATTTTTTACGGAAAATTTGATTCAAATTTGTTGATCCATTTCTTTTAACAAACGAAAATCGCCGAGCTCATAAAAACACGTCTAACCGTAGCGGCTGCCACAAACAAAGAAAACAATGAATACAGCTGAAAATTGTATCATACTTCAGGGGCATGTATACCAACATAATAAAAACAAAATGTTGACAATCGGACTCTCCAAACCCGCGAAATTTTTAAATTGCCGTTATTTTCGGCTATAATTATGAATTTACTATAAACTCGATTTTTAGTTTCTCCACCACTGTATTTGTAAATGTTGTTGAATCATATAAAGGCTGACCAGATAGTAATGATAGTTTTTCCAATTGTTGTGTTTCAGTTACAGTCAAAGTTACCAATGACATGCAGCTGTTAAAATATTCAGCAAGGTTTGTCATTTCATCATGCATCGTTGTAAATACGTAGCGTGAATTTCGTCATGAGGTCGGTCGTCATCATGACTTCAGTGTGCAGGCCATTCGTCGCACCGTACAAAAGTTTGAGCGTGAGTACCTACACTCTTTTGGATCTTAAGCCACCAACCAGACAGAGATTGGTGCGAAATGAAGAAACATAGCCGTTGTAACGGCCAGTATCGAAGAACCTGGTTAATTTTGCGAATGGATTTAGGCCTTTATACGTATAAGATTGCGCTGACGCAAAAATTGAAGCCGTATGACCATAGACAGCGCCGAAAATTTTGACTGGAAATCCGGACTTTTACCAAAAAATCACCTTCTCGGATGAGGCGCATTTTTGGCTCAGCGGCTATGTCAACAAGCAAAATTGCCGTTATTGGAGCGAACACAATCCACAAGTGTTCGGCCAAGCCTCAATGCATCCACAAAGATTGACTGTTTGGTGCGGTTTATGGCATGGCGGCATCATTGGGCCTTATTTCTTTCGAAATGATGAAGAAGACACCGTTACCGCCCATGGTCTGAAGTATAGAGCGGTGTTAACCGACTGCCTATTATCAGAGCTCGACAACATCAATATATCCGAGCTGTGGTTCCAACAAGACGGCGTTATATGTCACACAAGCGACGCAATGCTCGAAGTTGTGAAGGAGAAATTTGGCGACTAGGTCATCTCACAGCTAGCGTCCATCATCGATTTGACACCACTCGATTATTTTCTTTGGGGCTAGGTCAAGTCCTTAGTCTACACTAACAAGTCAACCACTTTGGACGAGCTCGAGGCCAATATTCGACATGCTATTGTCGGAATAGCGCCGCACATATTGGACCGACCGCTTGAAGCACTGCCAGTAAAGCCGAGGCGACCATTTGAACGATGTCCTATTCTAAACATAATGGCATGAATGTAGCTTCAAAATAAAGCTAGAATCAATTTTATATCTCACACCGTTGTTGTTTTATTTAATTTTGTTTTCCTATCGTTCTTATCTGGTCACCCTATACCTACCTTTCCATGATCAAATGCTAGATAATGTGGAACACAAATGACACCTGTGTCCGTGAGTACAGGGAATCCCTATTGGAGAAAAAGGGACCACCCAATGAAAACCCTTCAATAAAAAAAACTAAGCCATTTTTATGGTTATTGTTTTTGAATAGCAGTTTGTCGTATGTATCTATGACCGCTGCTATTATTTTACATTGGCGTTGGAATTCTGAATTCTACAGATTTAGAATATGGTAGGTACCTCATCCAAATGCTTGTAACGCATGCTTCTCATTTAAACATTATCGGCCTGTCTGTTACTTCCATTTGGTCTCTACAATTAAAAAACGGGTTCTCTTTCCTGGCACATATCATAATAGCCAAGATCTCAATTTGTGATATCATACTGACTCAGGAATTTGATTAATACTCGAATTTCATGTACGATATGCTTTTTGCTAATTTTGGTATGCAAGTAAGTCCCTATGTACATAGAATTTGTGTATGTATCTGCGATACATATTTCAAAAAAGCAATTCATCATAAATTAACTCACTTATTGCATAGGTGGCATCCATTCAGCAATCAAAACTGCGCATACAAAAAGTAACAAACATAAAAGATAATATCAAACAAATCGCACAAGAAACGAAAACGAAAGAGTTTAAAAATAGCACTAAACAAAAGCAAGAGTAAAGAGGAACAGAAACAGAAACAGAAACAGAAACAGCAAAACAAGAATTCGAATAGGTAGGTAAGTTGTTCCAAGTTCAAGGTAAAGAAAAATTCAGTTGCTCGCCTGACCGAAACAGCGGTCTCATGGCTAAAGTCTCTTAACACACCGAACAAGAACGAGTTTTTTTTGCTGGTCCCCCCTTGCCGAAAATAAGCATGTACAACTTCAAGTCGTTTTATTTTCCTCTGCCCTCTTCGTCAGACATTGCTTATGGGTTTCCCCTCCGTGTAACTTTCAATTTTGTGTTTAATTTTTTGTTTAGTACGAGTGCTGAACTTACAAACGGAATGAATGTGCTAATTTTTTGAATCTTTTTTTTTTTTTTTTACTAAAAAAAAGGGTAAGTTTTGGAATAATGAAAATTGCAAAAGGCAATCCGTCTTATATGAAAACCTCCAATTCTTCCTTACCCAGTTGGGTATGAGATGTCGAACTTGGCTCATTTCTTCTATCCAATGCAGTGACACACCGATCGCGGTAAATGGATCATGGAAGTCGGGAAGATTTAACTAGCAACTAACAAGATGTGCGTAGCTCTGTTCGGATTGAATTCGGCAGGTGAGTGAAATCGGGAGAGACCACACTACACTCTCTCTACTACGTCGCATTGAATCAGTCTCTTTCACGGAGTATACAATTGGGGCATTCCTTGGTATCTAGGGAGCTTCCGGCAACATTGACACCCCCTGGTGTCATAAATGACTCAGTCTTCAGCCTGATCCACTTTATTCTTAAAAAGATCAACACAATTTGCCGCTCTACTTACAAAAAAGAAACCACATAGGGGAACCACCCTCTCTGTGTTCTATAGAACCTAACTTTTATTGGGCTGTTTGCCAAATTAAAGGGCAGGGTATATGGTGTAGCAATTTACGCAGACGACGTCACTTTTTATATGTTCGGCAAGGCCTACTGACACTAACTTCCTCCAGCGCGCCTAAGGCATACTATTCTTTTAGGCAAGTAGCTACTTCCTTAGAGTAAATCCGGCCAAAACAGAAAAAAAGACACTTCCTCATAACATCTAAGTTTAGTGGCACCGCTCTGACATCGACGAAGGCCAGGTATCTAGATACTCCCCCTGGACAGAACAAAACAAAAAATCTTTGGTAGCATCTACTCGTAAAAGGCTACAACCCAAAGCCACTCACTGACTCTACACAGTGGTTTGGTGACCTGCACTGGTAAGACGGACTAACATCAACCTGTTAGTAAAAGCGCGACGAACTGCCTATATAAGCACCACTTGCGCATTAAGAAACTCTCTAACGGCGGCTCTCCAGACGTTGCTTCATTTGCTACATTTAGACATTTTAAGCGTGCAGATTGAAATTTACTCTGCCCTGAAACTGAGAGATACTCAACAATGCAAAGAGTTAAATATATGGCACTCGAAACAAGCTTTTTAAGTGGAAGCTTCTAACTGCACTGCCTACAGAAATACGTAACCATTCAACTGTAATAATTCGATACTCTAAAAGAAATTACTACCCCTCTAAGCTGAATACGTCGCTTCCTTCCAAAACACTTTGGTGTATCTGGGACAAATTAGAATTTCTAGTGCTAAAAGTGCTACAATTTGTGAAATTGACCCTGATGTTTGAAACGAATGCTTTCTTGATAATAGTACTGAAGTGTTACATTTAAGTTTTTAAGAAAATTTGTCCCATCATCCTGTGAGAGGTTTTGAACTACGATCCGTAAGTGAGAATGAAGTTGCAAAATGTGTTACAGCAGTTAAATCAAATGCTATGGGTGAAGATGGGATACCACTTCGCTTTATAAAACTGATTTTGCCTTACATTATATCCCATCTAACCCATATAATTAACCACTGCATAACAACGTCCACTTTCTCCAAGTCCCGGAAAATAGCTCGGGTTGT
The DNA here is from genome assembly GCA_963966105.1 of Volucella zonaria. Taxonomy (NCBI): domain Eukaryota; kingdom Metazoa; phylum Arthropoda; class Insecta; order Diptera; family Syrphidae; genus Volucella; species Volucella zonaria. The sequence goes on from OZ014530.1 coordinate 171,474,570, forward strand.
ACCTATCGGGAAAAAAACTACTGCAATCTCTGCAGCTGATTTTAAGCCTATAAGTATTTTACCATGCTTGTGAGAGATCTTTGAGAACCTCATAACAGGACAACTTCTGGATTACTTATCTCTTAATGGCCTTTTGTATGGGGAACAATCCGGTTTTAGATCCAACCGCAGTTGCTCTACTGCAGTAGTTAATATTTTGGAGGATATAAGACAAGAGTTCGATAAGGGATGTGTTACCCTTTCTTGCTTGCTTGATTTCTCGAAGGCTTTTGACAAGGTAAACCACAATATCCTCTGCTGGAAATTAAAACATCTCTTAGGTTTTGATAATAGTGCAGTGCGATTTCAAAAAGTTGCGATATATGTATAATTCTTGTTCAGCTCTTCTACCGGTGAAGCAAGGTGTACCTCATAGATCAATCCTTGGGCCTTTAATATTTTCTTTGTTCATAAATGACTTACCATCTGTCTGTTCTCATACCTCGGTATATCTATATGCTGATGATGTCCAGCAGTATTTGTCTAAGCCATATAAAAACACTGCTGAACTTGTGAACCATTTAAATGAGGACCTCTGCAGTATTTATTCCCGATCTAAAGCCAATGGGTTACTTTTAAATCCTAATAAGTCGCAAGTTATTCCAATTTCAAGCAAAAAGAAAGCCCAAAATACCTTACCTGATGTCTTACATTCGGGAATAAATTAAATGTGGCTCATAGTGTAACTAGTTTGGGATTTATTATTAATTCAACCTTATCAGGATATGACCATACAAACTATACAAGAAAAAGAATTTATGCATGTCCTCGAAAATTGTGGGTAACTGCAAACTTTACTCCGGTCAGCACCAGACGAAAGCTTGTAGTAAGTCCTATTTTGCCCTTAATTACATAAGTCGAAGTTGTATATGGCAATATCGACTCCTTGTCCCACCGCAAGTTGCAAATAGCATTAAATGATTCCGTAAGATATGTTCATGTCACGATTAGCGTCAGCCTGAATCGACAGATAGGTATTGCAATATATGTACATAATCAGTCAAACAGCGATCAGATATTTTACTTCAAACACCATGAATTCGAGAGTGTTTTGAGACTGCCGACCATCATTCAAACAGACGGCTAAGCAGCATAAATTCACATTTTTCTGCTAGTGCCCTTTTTTGGAACGCATCAGCATTCAATTATTATCATGGGTAGTAAGTAGTTACCACTTACGAGATCTCAATGGTCTTGACAAATTTATCCAGAAATCTCGTTGGTTCCTGGATTGGCTATGTCACTCTAACTTATCCTGGTCAGGATATACTCTGCTTGTTTCAGTTCTATTGCGCAATATAATGAATAATTCACGAGCAGTTGAAACTCGTATTATTCTTGCAGTCTTTACTTAGATCTCTTGTTCATAGATAGTAATTAGAGCAAGTATAAAGTTTTGTTGTAAAACGTTCCGCTAATCTGTTTCAAAGTGGTCTAGGTTGACAGTCATGCTGCATAGCATCTTTCGTTACTCGTAGATAAGTCTTCGACATAACTTTTGTAGGTTTCCGCGTCCAATTTAATGGAATTCCATAAACATGCAAGTGGATTATCAACCGTCTTCGCTTCTCTTATTTGTCTACGTTCATCCATAAACACAACATCATTGCAGATAAATAAGCAGCATTTAATTAAACACAGCTTTCCAGATTTTATTTAAGGATCCTATGGGCCTTAGAATAGAACCATATTTCTGCACGTAATTCCATTGTATGCCTCTCCTTAGTCTGTAAAAGAACAACTTAAGATAGGATTTCTCAAATACTACAATAATTTAAGAGTGAATGTTCTGCTAAAACTTTCCAGTTTTGGTGTACGAGTATATGTGTCAGGCCACATGTGTTCTGTTCGCAATGCTGAATTTTACCCAACGATCACAACAAAAGCCTCCTTTCGTAAGGAACTCTGCTAACAAAGGAAATGGAAGGGATATCGACTTCTTATAAATTTATGACGTGCTATGTCTTAAACATCGATGAAGACCAAGAGGACAAAGACTGCCCAGATGGGAATGGGGACCTGACTATTATTGTTTTATTGTTGCAGTATGCAACTATGCCCGATGAATGGACTCTCAGCAATTTTTTGGCAAGACCTCATATGAATATATGAAATCATATGAATCTTTTTATTGAATGACGAAGATGCACGCTTGCTGATAATCACATATCCGAGCTATTTGACGTGGTGACGCGCTATTTGGTGGAACATTAGGTTTCCTCCTAATTTAACAGAGGAAAGCCGCATATTTCGATCAGCGTGCCATCCTCAATATGCTCAATATCCTACTGAGTGATAGCTAAGGTCCTGTGTCTGGTAGGATTTCAAAAGCATTTTCTACTACGAGCTTATTCCATACAATTGAAATATCTTCAGAATCATGAACTAATGGATAGAAGGAAAGAGTACAACGGGCAATTTCTTTGTCTGAGTGCTCTGTTTCGACAAAAAAAAAATAAATGGATAGAAGGATGTGCTTTATCATGTCATCGGGAGTCCTTAAGAGAAATTTACACACAATTTGAATTTGCTAGCTAATTTGGAAGTAGAGATCTGTATTGCATTTGCTAATTATAAGAAGTGCCGCCATTGTATTATAATTATGCTGCATCTACTGCATTTTTCAACTAAAGTACATATGTACATATACTGACCCCATACTCGTAGAATGAAATCACGTAAATTTCTCTTCGGTATAGATTCATTCATATGTACAATAGTAACATCTGAAGGTTATTCATTTGAGATTCATATTTCTGGACGGTATCTAAAAGTTGTAGCTATTCCATCGGTCTCAATACCAAAATGAGGATCATACGCCTACCCTCAGCGATTTTATACGGCTGTTTCCGATTTCACAGCGTAGACCAAAACAGTTTTTTTTGACGAAATATATTTTTCGGGGATCTGATCTCCCTTAGTTTATGCTAATTCTACTTCTCAATGTGGAAGAAAGTTCTACGTTTCCAATTTTGAAACAATTCTAAGACTTCAAGAATAGTAATTCTCAGTGGTGGAGTTATCGGTTGCATGACTCTCTAGGTTGCAGGCAGGCCAGACTAATGCTTTCGGAAAAGTCTCTTAGAAGTCAACGGGAGTTCTCCTATCCTTTAGAATGTAAGCTACTTACTGGTGTTTTAATGTGTCGAAAAGGTTTTACTAAGCCCCTTGATATACTAGACATAAGGGAAATCACCATCTGCGACAGACGGGATCATTTTCGCTGTGAATATCCGGCTTACACTCCCATTAATCTGCGGACTTCATGCTAAAATGATAGTTGCTGGTACTGTATGGACTGAAGCGACTGAAGCGATCGCTAATCTTTTTGCAAAAGACTGAGGAATGGCATTAAAAGAAACATACAAGAAATACACGAGAGAGTGCCTTGTTACGACAGAAAAATAATTATCCGACCGAGAAGTCTTTTAACAAGCCCACACCTATCAGCCATTGGACAAGACCGAGTTGTGCATTTTATATAAATTTTTGTATCTATGTATTGTATATTAAATTATTTTTTGCAATTTCTTTTGTGCTTCAGTTTTTGCGGCATCGGCATCATCAACCGGTTCTGGCATTCTTGGTCGTTTATCCATATTCCAAAGTACGCGTGCGATTGTAGGTATAATGCGATGGCAGAGATAGTGTTTCGTAATCGGGCAAACGAAGCTTGCAATGCAAGGAAAGCGATTTATAATAATTTGCTGCTGAGAGGGAGATTCGAATTCGATTCTTGAGGCAGGTACGAGAAGAAGAATTGATGAAAAAAGACACGAAAAAGAAATAAGCCGGTTAGCTCAGCAATTTATTATGTAATAAAATTAAATACGGAAATCTTGCATTTTTTATTTGTAGATATTATTATTTTTTTTTAATGTTTGGAATTAATTTTGCTTGAATGAACTATGTATGTACTTAAATTTTTTTTTTAAATTTATTACCAAACATGGATCTGGTATTTAATCATCCGTATGAGCGTTTTATTTGGTAACATACGGCGATGTACTCTGCTGTCTCCACATAAGTGGCGACCTTACGGTAATAAAATGTCTTTGGGCAGTCAATCATGGAGCTGTTACATTTTAATCACTTTAACCTGTTCCACAGTGTTTTGAATGTCCGAACGTTCTAAAGAGCCAGCATTAATTGGGACCACTGTCTTGTTACAGGTATGATACGGATAAGGATCCTTTTAACTAAAAAAACCGTAATATCCGCCTTTTTAACAAGGTGCTATCGTTAGGTTTTTAGCGCTGCCTTGTTAAGATTGGCCTGCTCTCCTCTTGCTTGTAAAGGGTGAGCCAAGAAATTGTGTGGATGTTAGCTGTCAAACACTGTCATTTACTGAATTCAATGTGATTGATCTTTTTGACATATATCATACAACCTTTGGCAATTTTAGTCATGTAGTCGTTTACCATGCAGCAACGCATTTTTGTTATTCAATCTTATTAAGAAAATGGGCGATCTGTAAAAGTAATATTTGGTAAAATTCGTGAATTTTTCGGTCAACATAATGGCCCTAGTGAGTCCCGAATTCGTGCAATGGTTCGTTTCAAAGAAACTGGTTCGGTATCGGGTCAAACTCCATAACAGCATGCTCGGCCAGCACGTACACGCCAAAACATCACCACTGTGAGCGAAAGTGCTCAAAACCAGCCAGACACTTCAATACGTCGCCGAAGCCAAAAATTTCGCCTCACTTATGGTAATTCTCCGTAAAGAATTTTAAAAGTTGATCTTCATTTGCACGCCTATACAATCCAAATTACACAACAATTGAAACCTATGACCATCTACGACGTCGTCGATTTGTTAACCGGATGTTGGATCGCCAGGACAATTTGTCATCGAATTTGATCTTTTCCGATGAAGCCCATTTTTGAATCAACGGGTACGTAAATATGTAAACAAAATTGTCGTTTCTAGGAATCGGAAAACCCATACGAGATTCAGGAAAAACCAATGCATCTTAAAACAGTCACTCTATGTTGCGGACTTTTTCTAAGATGGGGCTGGAGAGGCAGTTGTTGGTGGCCGTGGCTCAAGTGGTAGTGTGTTGGCTTTCCAATCGGACGGTTCGGGGTTCAATACCAGCCGTGACCGAAAGACTTTTTTTCAGGCAACTAAAATCTTGTGAGATGAATGGTTGCCTAAATACAACACCAAGTCCAATTTACACTAATAATTTAGTCTCCCTATTAAATGTTGGATGCCACCCATGGAGCGAAATAACCACTGAACCCAAAAATCTTTCTCTCTCTCTCTATCCAATTTTCCGAAAAACTTAACACGTGCTCCGGCATTTTAAGAGTAGTAATACCCTCTTGAGTGTTAAGTTCTTTTTTTTAAAAAAAAAAAAAAAGAAAAGTTACAGTGAATGAAGAACGTCATCGCAATATGTTGACCGGCTATGTTTTTTCCAAAATTGAATGAATTGGGTCTGAACGATCTCTGGTTTCAACAACCGCCCACACAAGCCATCAATCAATCAATTTATTGCGTACGAAATTTGAAGATCGCATTATTTCGATTAGAGAAGTTGATTGGCCTCCAAGGTCCTGCGATTTGACACCTTTAGACTTCTTCTTGTGCGGTTATTTGATGAATAAGGTATATGCCAATAACCCAGCGATAATTCAGGATTTCAAACATAGCATCAAAATTGAAATTGCGGCCATTGAACCACTTAATCTTCGAAAAGTCATCGATAATTTTGACCTTCGGATGGTCGCTTGCAACAGAAGCCGTGGTGGTCATATTGACAATGTTGTGTTTCACTCACAATTGCTATAGACCGAACTTTATTAATCAATAAAATTCCACATTGGTTTCACTATGTACGATTGTTATTTGTCGTATTTTACACTGCTAAAAAAATATATAGATGCAAATAGGATATCGTCACTACAAATAAAATGGAAGCACCAGACGGAATGCCGCAAAAAATATCAACTTTATGCACCCAAGCCGTAAAGCTTGGAGTTCGTCCCGAAAGCTACGTAACAGAACTATGGAATTAAGTGACTCCTAAGACTGTAAGTAGCTCGAATGCAGATTTCTGCAGAAATCGTCTTGCCATGACTCCGTCAGACAAAATGGAAAGAAAACTAATCAAAACGTAACCGAAATTGGATAGATAAAAGTGGGTCGAACACGCCCAGTTCTTAAGTCTACTCAGGTGCCTAAAACACTAGACTGTCAAGTGCTGAAATAATTTTCCTGAATTTATCTGCACAGCGGTCCTGAAAGCAAAAAGTTTTTATAAAGCACAAGTTATCGCTCTACTTAAACCTCGAAAGCTACATGATAACGCGGTTAGATAGTTATCGTCCGATTGTTTTACCCCAGTGTGGGAAATAATTTAAAACACGTTGTACAGACGAATCCAACACATACAGAAGCCAAATATACGTATCAAGCCAAATTGAAGTCATAAGTAAGATTTGTCAACCTTAGCGTTGATAGGGTCATCCAACAAGAGGTGTCACTTTAAATTAATTTAAAAAAAATTGCAAAACTTTTATGGAAAGTGGCGATGTTTTTATTTTAATATGTAAGTAATGGAATACAATATCTGCCAAACGTCCGCATCGGCTCTGCCTACAAATAACCATTCTTTTGATGGAATTTTTCATCACGTTTTCATATAATTGCGGCTGTATTTCGCGAATAACAGCTCTGATATTTCCTTTTAGTGCATGAGTCATGGGTGGAGTATTAGTGTAAGGAGAACTTCTTATGATGTTAAAGTCTCCATTTCGAGAAATCACATGTTCAGAAAATTTGTCATTCAATAGAGCCACTGTTTCACCAGCTGTACAGCATGTGGCGCCGCGCCGTTCTGCTGAAAGTAAACATCGTCAACGTAAATCAGTTTTTGGTAAAAAACAGTCAGTCAACATCGTTCGGCAACGCAATCCATTAACTGAAACGGTCGCATCAGCATCATTTTCCAAAAAAGTATGGCCGAATGGCACCGCCATGCAAAAAACCGCACCAAACATGGATGGAAGGGTTGTTCTACTATTTCTCTTGAGTTTTCGGAGCCTATATGCGACAGTTTTATTTGTTTACGTACAAATGGAAATGAGTCTCATCGCACAGAACAATTTTGCATAAAAAATCATGATCTTGTTCATTCATTTCCAGCACCCAGCACGGGGTTGTTTGTGGTCTGTTCTTATGTCAACTGAACCTTATAAGTATACATATGGGCCAAGATATTTATGCAAAATGCGGTGCAAAGTGGTTGCGGATAGACCCAATTCCTGTGATCGCCTCGAACTAGAGACACCTGGGATTTCAGCCACACTCCCAGCTACGCCGGCGATATTTTCAGCTGACCTTGCGGGACGAACACGAGTTGGAGTCGTTACACTAACCTGCCGGAGACATACCATATACAATTTAATTTATCGATTAAATTCGCAATAGGCGCTTGATGATGACCAAAAGCAGTACGGACTTTACGTAACGTTTCCACGATATTTTCACCGTTTTTGTAGCGAATGTTCACTTTTTCAACACGTTGCGCGAATGTGTATCGATCCATATTTAATAACTTCTTAGATCTTAGTTATCAAAAGTCATCGCAATGATAGTTGAATTGATTTAAAATTTTTAGCATAAAAATAAAACAAAAAACTATGTCAGGAAACTTATATCGAAAAATAAAAAGAAAAAGAAAAGGTTAATGGGTTATATAGAAAAGAACTAAAAACTAAAAACTAAGGGAAAAAATGAGGGAAAAGGATATAACGGTATAGGTAAATACAGTGTTGTGCAAAACATACCGGATTTATCCTGAACGTTTTTCATGGAACAATTCTAGGGAACCGGAATACAGTAGTTACACTTGTTTGGCAATTTAAGAAAACCTATTGAATAAGTTTACAAACAGAAAAAAAACAAGGCATTGCTATCATTATTTTTAGAGTTTTGCAAAAAACTGTAGCTCAACTCAATGCCATGTCTGTGCAAAACATACCGTATTTTCTTGCTCTTTAACTTGCTGATAATGATTTTGGCTGTCATTTGAAGTGAATTATAGACTTAACAAAACTTAAAAGGTCAGGTGTGTCCTAATAAAATGGCTAAAAATAAATACTCGTACAGTGGTGTGGTTAAAAGTCAGGTGGTAGCGGATTTCAGGGCAGGGCTAAAACAAAAATCTATAGCCATAAAGTATAAAATGCCATCATCGACAGTGTGTGATATTATAAAAAAGTTCCGGAATGTAAAACCGGTCGAAACCATTCGATGTGGAGGACGTCCCAGAAAAACTACACTTCGAACAGATCGGCAAATTAAGGAAATGATTCTTAACGATCCTTTCTTGCCTTGAAGAAAGATTGTTGGTAAGCTCAATCTTTCAATTGAAGCAAACACTGTACGCAGGCGTTTAAGAGAAGCTGGTTTTTGTTCTTTTCGACCAGTAAAAAAGCCTCTACTTACTGCTAAGCATAGACAAAAAAGGTGCCATTATATTCCTCTAGTAAGCCTTTGATCACTTTGCTAACGCTAATCGTTTCTTAGACTGGAATTCGCAAGAAACCATTTGACTTGGTCAGCAACGAAGTGGAAAACTGTACTACTCGTATTTAGGGACGAGAGTAAGTTCAACTTGATTGCTTCTGATGGAAGTATTCATGTTAGACGAAAGAAGGGGACACATCTTCAGCCACGATATTGTGGCTCAAGAGGAGGCTCAATTATGGTGTAGGGATCTTTTTTTGGTGCGGAATGTGGAGCAATACATGAGATTAGTGGTATTATGGATCGGTTTCCGTATACGGATATACTGGAATTCGTAATGCTAACATACGCTGTGGAGGAGATACCACTGCATTGGGTTTATCAACATGATAATGATCCAAAACATTGTATCAAAGTTGGTAAAGGAGTGGTTTGCGCAGAAAAATGTTGCTGTGTTGAAATGGCCCTCTCAATCGCTCGATCTAAACCCTATCGAGGACTTGTGGGCCATTTTAAAAAGACGGGTAGGGTCAAAGACGCATACATCCAAAAATGCAGCTATGACGTCGCTAAAGAATGAATGGGAGAACATTCCAAAAGAAAATTTTGAAAATCCAGTGTTATCCATGCCTAAAAGATGCGAAGTCTTAAAACACAACAGTTACTGGACAAATATTAAGTACAACGAAAATCCGGTATGTTTTGCACAGGCCGTTACCGAGTTAAGTTAATTTTTTTTTTTTTTATAATAAAACCTATTATCGCAAAACCTTTTTTTTTTCTTTCATTTGTAAACTCATACAATAAGTTATCTTAAATTGACAACAGATTTTATTTAGATTATTTCTGTTCCCTAAAATTCACCAAAGAAAAATGTTCGATAAAATCCGGTATGTTCTGCACAACACTGTATCTTCCATCAGTAACTTTGTGCAAAGATCGTTTGATATTAATTGGTAGACAATTCCAGATAAAATTATTTGCATCTTCGGTTACTCGCAATTTTTATCATTTCAAATAAATACATAGTCTACAATAGTTGTTTGGAAATTCTGATTTTATGTAGTAATAGTATGGTTATATAATTCAATACGGCTATTAAGGAGTAGCCGCTAGTTAAATGCGTAATATACTCTGACCATTTGATGACAACAATATACCGTGTGCAACTATTATATGCCACGGTTAGTCTTCTTTTCGTTACAAGGTTCGATTCCGCATATATTTTGGATCCGTAAGGCAGTATCCGCCTAATACAGTAGTTTTTCGTAGGGGTCGTACCACGAAGAGCGCCATATATACTTGATATTATTTTGTTTACGCGTAAAGGTGCTATTGAAGTAGACAATATGATTTTTTATGCTATCAACATACTCTATAGGAGTGAAGTTAAAAAAATATTGGGGCGAAGTCTTCGGTTTGTCTATCTCTATCAATGAGCATAGTTTTTGGCTTAATTGGATTAAGACTAAGTGTTTGTTGACCAAGCATGAATTCGCTTAAGATCGTCATTAATGTTGATCAACGCCAGATGTTTATGTGATTTCGGGAACAAGGAATATACGAGGTGTGTTCAAAAAATAACGGGAATTTTAGTTTTTTGAAAAAAAAAAAAATATTTATTTATTCGTCTACGTTAATGTTGTCGCCTTCAAAATAGTGCCTATTAGATATTATGCATTTGGGCCCGCGCTTCTTTCAATCCTCGAAACACTTCTCAAATTCGATCTTTGGGATAGCCTTTAGCTCTTTCAGCTTTTAATGTCATCTATGCTTATAAGACGACGACCCTTTAAGGTTCTCTTTATTTTTGGGAATAGCAAAAACTCACACGGAGCCATGTCTGACGTTTTAGTAATTCTGCATCGTCGTTGACTTCATTTCCATTTGCTGCTATTTTTGTTCAAAGTTCAACAATTTTGGGACAAATTTGGCTGCCGCGCGTTTTATACCCAAAACATTCGAAAAAAATTCATAGCATGAGCCAATCGATATGCCAACATCATCAGCGTCTTCTATGATTGTGTTTCGGTGATCGTTCATATCGTTCATAACCATTTCTTTCACTTTTACCACATTTTCATCGGTTGTTGATATGCTGGGGCGTTCGTCATCTTCAACGTTTTCACGGCCATCTTAGAAACGCTTATACCACTCGTAAACTCTTGTTTTACTAATAGCACACTCGCCATAGGCCTTTCACACACTTTGTTGCACTTTATTTAATTTTTAACCCACAATTTGATACAAATTCTTTGATCCGTTTCTTTTAACAAACGAAAATCGCCGAGCTCATAAAAACACGTCTAACCGTAGCGGCTGCCACAAACAAAGTACACATTGAATGTAGCTGAAAATTTTATCATAATTCAGGGGCATGTGTACCAATATAATAAAAAAAAAATTGTATGGCACATCATCGAATTATTTGTATCTGGTGAGCAGAGGTCGGGATATTCAGATGTGTCATTTATAAAACATAAAAAAATGAGATATGAAGATATGAGGAGCGTTTAGTGCCGTTAGGCGCTATTGTAAGCGTCCAGATCAATATGAAGCTATTCATCTGCACGCGGAGCATTCGAAGGATAATTGTCTATGGAGTTTATTTATCAGTTTTTTCCTTTTGTTTTTTTTTTATATATATACTACCTTGATAAAAATTCCCTGATTTTATTCAGAAAATTTAGGATACAAGTTTTACTCTTTGTTTACTATCTGACCTTCTGGTAAAAATTCATGATGCACTACACCGTTGTAATCCATGAAAACCGTCAGCTTTGCCTTCTTTTTTGACTGAAAACGACGTGGTTTTTTTGGTCTCGGCTCATTTGGTGAACGCCATTCACTTGCCTGATGTCTGGATTGCCTGTCGTACTCATAAACCCACGGCCACGTCTCGTCTCCAGTAATGATCCATTTGATGAATGTGGTATCGGATTCAGCCTCGCAAATTATCTCTTTTGCGACGTCAACACGGTCTCTTTTTTGCATGAAATTGAGGTATTTTGGCACCACCTTTGCTGCTACACGACGGAAACCCAAATCATTAACCAAAATGTCTTGGAGAGATCCATAGGCAATGTTCAAGTCCTCCGCTATCTCTCTGATGGTTAATTTGCGGTTATTGACCAACATTTGCTTAACGAGTACTTCATCAATGTTTTCATCGGTTTTCGATGTCGATGGTCTGCCACTGCGTTCATCATCTTCGATTGACTCACGACCACTTTTGAACCGCTCGTGCTCATGCCACTGGTAAACGACCGTTTTCTTTAGAGAATCGTTGCCGAAACACTTTTCCAACATTTCCAACGTTCGCGCACTATTAAATCCGTTTTCTACGCAAAATTAAATACGAGTACAAGTTCGTTGTTGCAAATTTATATCCATTTCTAAAAGTGTAAAAAATCGCCAACACACACACAGATAGATGTACTCTTGGCTACGTAACTTTTGCAAATGCCAAGCTATGTCGGTAAGATTTAGAGGGAATGTCAACAACAGATATACCAACTTAGCAAAAAAAAAACAGAACTCAAATCGGAACAATGGGAGCGTCACACGTTGGTGTGGTGCGAGAAATTTTTGATCAAGGTACTAATTAACGCGCGCTCAAGGGCTCATTATCCCCTTAAAACGTTTGCACACAGCGCGGACGATGGAAACTTAGGGAAAAGAGAGGTACCGAGTTACATTGGTCTTAAATGTTTGCAAGTATAGAATGATTTACTCTGTCAAACGCCTTTGATAAGTCTAAAAAGACATTGAAGCTCAACATATCACGTACGTATACCTTCGCGCACTTGTAGTAACGCGGTAGTGCAGCTACGTTTTGCACGAAAACCGGACAGAAATTTCGTGACAAGATTTTTTCAATTTAGACACACATACGAGTATTGCTTCGAAGGCTTTACTTATGGATTATATAAGATTGCTATATGCCGATATTCACGGTGCCGTGAAATAAAGCCAAATGCAAAACTTTGTGAAAGTGAAATAAGCCCAATTTGGCGTTATTTCACTTTCCGTCGTTTTTAATTTTGCTTACCCGATATAAATCAATTACCATCTTAAGAAGTTTTAAATGATTAAAGTGAACACATTTGACTCAATGGTTTTGATTCTTTTATTTTCAGTGTATAGTATAACAATTTAGGTTTTAGTTGCTCACGCGGCTTCGTCGCTTTGTTAAAGGCGCCTATGTTTTACAGGTACATTCGTGAACGGCTTCGCGGACAAAAAAGATTTCATCTCCCTTCCGCAGGGTTTAGCCGCTTGTACAATTTCGTCGCTCTGCTAAGGGTATATCAACAACTGTCAGGCAGGCGGCTATATCTGCAATACACTCATGAATCGGTGGGTGTAATTGCAATGGAACAACTTTTATTTGTACAAATGTGACTCTTAGTGCTCGCGCCAACAGTGGATGAATTTCACTTCTAGGGAAATAAACTGTTTGGTACCGTTGGAAAGGTCTTGAAATGAAGTTAAGTGAGGAAATGAAATACGGTAAAAAAAACCTGACCTTGGTACAAATATTTTTTTAAAAATAAATATTTTTATGATTTGGCCTTATTTCACTTTGGATTAGTGAACTCGTTTGGTCTCATTTCACTTTGACAAAGCGAAATAAAGCCAAGTATTAAAATGCTGCCTTATTTCAGTTTCATAAAGCAAAATAAGGCCAAATGCAAATATTTCACGCACCGATAACTACAGGGTGAATGACTCTAGCTCCAACTTTTTAAAATGCTATAATTTTTTTATTTTTTGTTAAATTTTATTGTACCAAAGAAAAAAATGTTGGAAAATACATTAATTTTCAAATTGTATCAGTAGTTTTCAATATGTCCACCTTTGGCGCGAATAATGGTCTTGAGATGGCCGAAGAAAGCATCGCACGCTGCACGCAAGTGGTTCTGCGGTATTTTGAGGTGGTCCAAACTTTGGTATTTTTTAGTGACAACCTTCGCCTTCAAAATACCCCAGACAGAGAAATCCAACGGGTTTGCATCCGGAGAATTTTTAATCCATTGTGTCGAAGAAATGGAGTGTGGAACATTGTTTTTTAACAAATCTTGATTGACGCGCGCCTTGTGAGACGGTGCCGAGTCTTGTTGAAATGTCCACGGTCTCCAACCGAAATGATTGTTTGCCCAAGGCTTCAATACTGCCTCTAAGACAGTTTCACGGTATACGATCGCATTCATTTTGACGCTACGGTCCAAAAACACGAGCGGAGAGCGACCATCGGAGGTTATGGCGGCCCAAACCATAACCATCGGTGCTGCCTGCTTTCTGGTAGCCGTCCGAAGGTGTAAATTTTCGAAGGACGTCTCTGGCAAGTAAACTCGGTCATTTTGTTTGTTGACATATTGCTCGATAACAAAAGGGGCGACTCATCGGAAAAAACCAAATTCGGCAACTCACCACTTTCGTGCAAGCGTAGAAACTCCTTCGCTCTTTCGACTCTAACTTTTTTCTGTTGCGGTGTAAGATCGTGTGCTTTTTGGAACTTCAATGGCTTGAGTCCCAGCTCATTTTTCAGTATGTGTTGCATCCGTTCCAACGATATGTTGAGCTCACGAGCCATTTTTCTTCCACGTCGACGTGGATTCCGTTCAATTCAAGCCTTCACTTTCCGAACCATTACTGCCGGTGTTGCTGTTTTTTTATGACCACCTCCATGACGTTTTGCAACGCTGCCAGTATCACGGTAACGAGCTATGGCTCGAGACAGAAATGATTTATTCACGTTGAGGTGCTGGAGGACTCTAACGATAGCTACTTGTAGTTTTCCAGCCAAATATGAAGCAATCATACTATCACGTTTGAATTCCATCGCGGATAAAAATTTTTCAACACAACTGAGACGCAAATCGTTTAAAAGACTTGTAAATAATAAAATTATCTGTCATGTGTCAAAATTTGAGCTTACTGTCATGAACGGTTTGGAAATTATAGCAGTCTGAAGTTGGTTGCAGTTCGAATCATTCAGGGGGTACTATTTGATTTTGGCAATGGGGGAATTTCGGCAACTTTCCACTTATTGAGAAACGGATCTTGTTGATATGCGAGTAATTTATTTATTTATTTTTTTTTAAAGAACTTAACACTCAAGAAGATATTACGCCGGAGCATGTGTTAAGTTTTTCAGAAAATTAGATAGAGAGAGAGAACGATGTTTGGGCTCAGTGGTTATTTCTCTTCATGGGTGGCATCCAACATTTAATGGGGAGACTAATGTTGTATTTAGGCAACCATTCATCTCACAAGATTTTAGTTGCCTGAAAAAAAGTCTTTCGGTCACGACGGGTTTGAACCCCGAACCGTCCGATTTGGAAGCCAATACGCTACCACTTGAGTCACGGCCATAAGATGAATTTGTATGGAAGTCGGGTATTTATGATCCGAATCAGCAGCTTTTGATTTGATCTTTAAAATTGTTTGACCTATACATTACATATATCCTCAACTCCAGAGAGTGAAAAAGTATCCTCGTGTTGGTTGTCGAAGGAGGCAGAGATGATCTGGCGATTAAAAGCATTGTAATTGCTTGGAACAAACTTCCTATTTAGTTCATTGAGGTCAGTGTTATTGGGGAGCGAATCTTTTCCGGATTTTAGCCCGATTTGGAAGTCGAGTTACTTGGGTTGAATTTATCCTGGTAAAAAGCCTTTTTACTTGATCGTATAAGAATAGATTACCGCGTTTCGTATAGTGGCGTATTCTTTATAAATATCATAGCTGAACATTTGTATATCCTCCGAAAACTTCCGAAGTCAACCATTGAATGTTGGTCCTTTTGTTTTTGCTTCCGTGTTTTAAAGATACATGTACATACATGGTACAAATAATAGATATTATTTTGAATATATTCTAGATGCCTATTGAAATTTGCTTGTAGGGTATATCGACGACCAGTTCAAATTTCTGTTATTTGGCTGGTTGGTGTGAGTCGTACCAATTATCAAAATACATGGTATACGGAATATTGCAGGTATTCGATAATGACATAGGATTATCTATCAGGCAACGAAAAATAAACATTGGTCCCCTGCAAGTATCAGTACTGCCCCACTGCTTTTGAACTTATTTACTCCTGACCTCCTGAAACCGACATCAAGAAAATGAGTATACTCCGACGTCGTCTTCTAATACCAGAGCATAGCTCATATCGCAGAAACTTACTTGAAGAGCTTCCATACTAAACCCATATTTCAAAAAGCAAATATCATGTTTTTTCCACCTTAACAACAAACTTCCCAAAACGAAACTGAAGGCCTCCTATAGCAGTGCCCAAACAAAATACGAGGTCACTCCAATAGGAGTATATGGACATATCCAGGAGTCATGGTGAACCGTATTCTATTCCGCAACTCTGTAGTTAGTTCACTCTGCTCCTGTTCACTTTCTACTTTCTGTACCGATTGTTCCTAGATTGTTCCTGTGCCTTCTTCTTACGAACTACCTGCACTTGTTTCTATTCATGTTAACTGTCATTTAGTGGAAGTATGTATCTTATCTTACATGAGAGTTAACAAACGTCGTTAACTATTTGTGATACTTGGCCGGCATCTGGGATGAACCGGTCGTCTACAGTTGTACACTGCAAATTGCTTTAGATCATCTTTTATATATGCATGCAACCTAAGCCGCAGTCATCGTCTGTTGTGTTCCTTTGGGTAGGGTTCAAAGTCAAAGCAAACATTGTCAGCGTAGATTTAGAATTTCAGTTTGGATGTTTAAGTCCATTTAAGGCCCCCGTTGCCGTCAATACAGTTTCTCCAAATACATTCCTTTTTACGATTTTTGCTTTGTAATTACCTTGCTTTGATTTTTGCTGACATATAGTACTTCTCCTGAGCAAGGCAGATAAACGAATTTATCTATTTGTATTTGCACTTTCTCACGCCTTTTCAAACCTAATAATATCTATGTAGATAAATTAGCGATCAATATATGTATAACGGGCGACTAATTGTGATGTTGTTGGAGCCCGAACGGAAGAAACCAGCGTTAAGTTTTGCAACACACTACGAGTATTTTCTCGACAAGTTTTACACTCCATACGACTTCCTTCACAGTCTTCAAAAAAAGACTAAGTTTTATAGCTTCTCTCTACTTGTGGATACAGGAGTTATGTAGGTGTTGGCTCTATTGGTATTTTTAAGAACTTCGTGGAGTGGCGAATACTGCCCAGTGATTTAACATCTCAGAGCCTACGTGAAATAGTTCATCTTCTTAGTAGTATCTCCCTCATGGGAAACGGGCAAACCCTCTAAGGCCTGGATGTTGTAAAAAAAAACTGTGTATACGTTCCAGTTCCTTGGTGGTTCTGTAGACTTTTGATACTTTTGATTTTCTACTTATGCAGAAAAATTGTTTCCTCACTTCATTAGGTTTGGTTTCTGCAAATTGAAGCCTTTTGTCCTTTCACTTGTCAACCAGTCATCTACTACGATATAGGGTTTGGGTTTGATCCACAGGCTAAATACCGAAAAACAGAACAATTAGATTTCTAACCTTCGGGAGTTCAAATTTCGGCAAACTATGAAAAAGCCTCTCGTTCTCTCGTCATATGGGTTGGACAAACAAATCGTTGGTCCCTTCTCTCTATGCATAAACAGGTATATGCACACAAATATATGGCGGAAATCGCCAAATCATTTGCCTTTTCCATTTTTCACTCAAGTCTTCCATCACTTTTGAGGGGCTTTTCAGAGTGAAGTGCCTGGCATGTGTCATTGCGAATTATTGTAGCTGGTTTCATTTTTAAATTTTTAAGCGCCCCCACATTCCAGTTATTGAAAGCTAAGAAGCAAATCTCAAAATAATCTCCTTATTCCTAAACGAGCTACAATCTAGGAAAAGTAAGGGAAAACAGGAGTACCACGTAGTGATCAAAGCTCGTAAAAGCTGTCTTTAAGGTGTCGATCGTCCTGTCGAAGTAGCAGAATTGATTTCATCCTGGGAATTCTTATACCTGATTTTAGTATATAATATAACAGGAGCTACTAAGAAAACCAACACGTACCAATATCAAATATTTTGCTATAAGAACTCATACAAGTAGGTTCCAATCCCTCAAAATACATTTGATAAGTATATTAGGAAGTTTGAATACAGCGGTTTTCCATGATCAGTCGTAAAAAAATGTCTGGTTCTAGTTTTCTCGGACATCCGTTCCTACGTAGTGCATGGATAAATTTTCTGTTTCTACAATTTTGCGCCCCTCGATTCAATACAAAAAATGTGATCTAAGAATTATCGCGTTATATCGCTGCAGTGCATTCCACACAGAATCCCACATTCCTACTGCCTTAAGCCTTTCCCCTACATTCTGGCCAACAATTGGTGTAGCCTTTGGTCCAATATATTGATGAAATTAAATATATGACTCGTAGAGATGACCGAAGAATTTCAAGTGCCCGGCGTTTTTCAATAACTACGACGGCCGAATTTCGGATCCCGGGAAACTAATCCAGTTGTGTTAACCATGCAGTTAATTAACAGCTCTTTAGAACTTTTATAAGCCTCTACCGAATTCCAGCAAGGAATAAAAGAGTGAGGAGAGCATGTGTAAACATTAGCTGCGACTTTTTATATAAAACACAAACGATGTTCCCGGAGCGCTTTTTGGAATTTCGGGAACTGCCAGAAGTCAAACGAAGTTAAATCAGGCGAATAGGAGGGCGGTTGCTGAACGATGTTGGTCGAATTTTTGGCCAAATAGTCACGTGCAACCAATGCCGTGTGAGATGGCGCATTATCGAAAAAAAATTTAGGTTTTTTGGAACCACTCGTTTGAGTCCCGAATGGTCTTTCAAAATCGATTGTGTGGGACTCAAACGATATTTGCGTGATGTCGACACGATCTCTAATTGTTAATAGACGATTTTTGAGCACCAAATCCTTGACTTCCTTGACGTGGTGTTCATCGGTAGACGTCAAAGGATTCCTGACCATCCATCTGTCGTCTTCAAAGCGCTCTCTGCCTTCTTCGAAAAACTCATACCAATTAAAAACGCTCGCTCTGTCTTCCATTTTAGAAACAATATTTGATGCACGTGTACGAGGGTTGTCTGAAACGTTTCCGACCGAACAATGATACAAGACGTTTTTTCTCAAATTTTTATTTATTTTTCTACATAGTCTCCTTGTAACTCTACACACTTCTCCCAGCGATGCTCCCATCTCTCTAACCCGTCCAAATAGTACTCGTACTTGGCGTTTTTCTCTGCAAAATAATTGTTCACGAAGGTGATTCCCTCCTCGTTTAACGAAAATCTCTATCTTCCGAGCGCAGTCTTTAGATGAGGGAACAAAAAGAAGTCGCTTGGGGCTAGATCTGGTGAATAAGGCGGATGGTCAAGCAGTTCAAACCGTAATTCATGGATTTTCGCCATGGCAACCGCTGAGGTGTGAGACGGCGCGTTGTCTTGGTGAAACATGATTTTCTTTTTCTGCAAATGTGGCCGTTTTTCCGCAATTTCTGCCTTCAGCTTGGCAAGTAATGATGCGTAGTATGCTCCTGTAATGGTTTTTTCTTTTTGAAGATAATCGATTAAGATAACTCTCACTATCACTTTCCCAGCCGAAAAAACAGTTTTTGCTTTTTTTTAGAGCCGGCTCGCCCTTTGCAGTCCACTGTTTTGGCTGAATTTTTGTTTCGGGCGTATAATGGTGTATCCAAGTTTCATCTACAGTAATTAATCGGCGGAAAAACGCGGATTTATTGCGCTAAACTGCGCCAACAGAGCGTTGGAAATGTTCATTCCAACACGTTTTTGGTCTAACGTAAGCAAACGCGGCAGCCAACGCGCAGACAGCTTTCTCATGCCTAAATCTGGATTTAATATGTAACAAACACGTTCTTTGGACATTTTCATAACCTCTACTATCTCTCTCACTTTAATTCGGCAGTCGTCTAACACCATTTGGTGAACTTAAGCAATGTTATCGTCAGTGGGTGCAGTTTTGGACGTCCCGAACATTCATCATCTCCCAAGCTCTTACGGCCATGTTTAAATTCAGCTGCCCAAAATTTCACTGTGGTAAATGATGGTGCAGAGTCACCATACACAGAGTCCAACTCATTTTTGATTTGCGTAGGCGTATTTCCTTTCAAAAACAAGAATTCAGTAACAGCTCGATACTCAATTTTTTCCATTTTCACAAAAAACACTCATATCTCACATCGACTCACTCAAACCACTGTCAAGTAAAAACTGCGCGTCCAAAATGGCTGAAACTTCGGTAACTAACTGTCAAAAGATGCACAACTAGCATTCACTTTTATTGACGGGTGCCGCTATCGTTACGTTGCGGTCGGAAACTTTTCAGCCAACCCTCGTATTGACACGAGATTTGATACAAATGTTTGTTAGAGTGCTACCAAGCTAAGAAAAAAAAACTAGTCGGTTGGACAAGCCCGCGCGATTTAAATGGAATGTTTTGCTAATTTTTGATCAGAGTAGAGTAGAGAGAGGCTACTATCATCATGTGGCCTTTTATGATAATTATGGAATAGGCAGAACGATTCTACGGGGACAAACAGTACTTGCCTTTGGTCCTTTACTGTTATTTTCGTGTGGAGTCGGCCATTTGAAACACCGAGCAAAGGTGGAGCATTTATTTTTTAGAGATTCTGAGTTTTGTCTAAATAAAACAAAAAGAAAATTAACTTGATGACTTATTATTAAATTCATTCGAAGGATTATTTCTATAAAGCGATGTTTTTGTTGGTAGTGCAGTTTGGCCACACAAATTGCAATGGTGCCTATCATTTTTGAAGAAATGAAGATGATGTCACTGGTGTACGGTTACGGTAAAAAATTTGAAGGGACGGAATGCTACTAGCGATTTTTATGAAGCACTGGTGGTGGAAATAGCGATAAAACAGAGTGAGACACGAGACATTACGTCGGTGTTCGATGGTTTTCATTGCTTGAGTGACATAACCCTTGTCGACATTTCGGTCCTGTGTGTTAGTAGGGCAAAGGTGCGAGAAAATTTAATGAGCTCTATTGATTACATCAAAATATGTTCACATCGGCATTGCTTGAACCATATTGATTTTTAAGTTCCAGACCTCAAGACAAAAAAGAAAAAGCAAATATCCTTTACGGATATTAATGGGACCAAATTGTTGTGGGCACCTGAGTTCTGGATTCGTAATAATGCAAAAATAGTGGCCTTCAATGTCGGGAAATATTTTAGGTAAGACCGCATGCTATCATATGACATCGCTCTAAAAGGAATCGTGCAGAATTCACTGTCCAAGAAAATTATTTTTTAGGCATAAACGTGATTGGACGAACACAGCGAGCTATAAACAAAGCTTTCGTGAGTTTTGAGGTTGAAATGGCTAAAATAAGTTTGACGGTCAACGAGGGCAAAACAAAATACATGCTGTCGTCAGAAGAGGACCCACACTACCCACGGCTTGGCCAGTGTTAACGGCCTTATCTACCTTCAGAGTTACAAACAGCAACGACATCAGCGCATAAATCAGACGCAGGTTTACTCTTTCTAATCGCACTTTCTTTGAGCTCATAAGGGTGTTGAGTAACAGGGGTCCTTATCACACCAGTCCAGCTCTATATGGAGCAAATGCTTGGACCTTGTAGACAGCAGAAGAAGAAGTACTTTGCCGTTCCGAGAGAAGAAGAAGAGAGTGGAGGATATTCATTCAACCATGAACTGTATGAACTATAAATACAGCAACATCGGCCTAGCCAGACGTTTACGGATCCAACGTCTAAGATGGCTGGGTCGTGTTGAGCGAATGGACCCCATACCTCCGGTCCAAGCAGTGTTCGCGTCTAACCCCGAGAGACGGTGCATCAGAGGAGGCCGAAACTAAGGTGGTGCACGGAAGTCGAAGGGAACCTCATAGCGAGAGATCATGCTGGTTGAGGCCCAGTTTCAACTTAATTAAAGTAATTTAAAAGAGTGACTGCAAGCAAAGAGTATGGGAGCAGAGACAATTCACAGGTGAAGTAAGTAAGCGTGTTCACTTCAATTTAGACGATGTTAGTATACGGCATCTATTTATTTGAAGGGGCTCTCTCCACTTTACGTCGATTTCCAAGAAATTTTTCAGATGACATAATGTGAGGACTAATGGAAAACTATTGTAATAACTCTGTGGTATCGATACAAATTCGCTCACTTAACGTACATCAAAACTGTTTTAGTTCGCTGTCTATCTGTAGCGAATCTCTAAATCTGGAGTCAGGTTACTGATACATCCACTTTTTGAGTTCAGTGTAATAACCAAAATCACATTCGTATTCTGATTCGAGTTCCACTGTATAGGCATGTAAGACAATCGATTTATTTTTTTTGGGGTGTTAGCTACTCGTACATATTTATATTCCATTTCTAAAAAAATACAATTGGTCCCAAAATACACTCCTAGCTGACACCATTTCCTACCAAACGAAAAGTGGATTTCTGATAAAATTCGGCCAGTTAATGTAGGTATCTAAAAACTAAGTCATCGCGAATGACACAACTTTCATGGACGGAACGAAACAACTTTCAGCCAATACTTTTGTTTTACACATTAGATATAACATAGGGTGTGGCAGCGGTTCACAGGTGCTAGTTAAATCACAATGGAACCAGCTGCTGAAAACTGCGTAACAATTGCTTTAGTTGGCTGATCGTTTCGCGTTTCGGACATGTGGAAGGGGATGTTTGCACGGTTTGGTCACTTCCTTTTGGAACAAAAAGAAGCACTTGAAAGTTTTGTGTGCAATGTTATCATCAGGTAAATTTCATCTGAACGTACATACATAGGCATACCTATCCATGCCAACAAAGGTGCATTCGAAGATAGTTTTCAATTTAATTTTGCTTTATGAAACTACGGGTGTGCTACGGGTCTTTATTAAGTCGCAGTATACCAGGGATTTGAATTTTGAAAGTCTGGGTACATTGGAATACAATACATTATCACTATCTCCATTCGGAGTGTGTTTAGATACGAACCTATTCAAGGTTTTTGTATTTATCTTTCGCAAAGTTTAATCAATCAAAACCAAAATACGGAAATACGGAATTCTAAATTAGAATTTTTATTTGTATCTCATTTCAGATAAGGACGTAGGGAAAAAACTCTCCAGCCCGACTTCTACCCTTACAAAGTTCTGCCGAAGGAGTACCAACGTCAGAGGGTGCATAGATACGAGTATCTACATGTGCATACACATGCAGATGCATACAAAAGTTGACGCGTGCCTCTAGCACAGTATCAACGGATGAAGGTGGGTAGGTGGGTAGGTGGGTAGGTGGGCGATTGGGTGGGAGCTCTAGTACTTTTACTGCTGCTCTGCCAACAAGGAACATCCACTACATTCTTAGCCAAGAGATACTCATATTTAATTTCGATTTCGTGTCTCATATCGTTTTACGGCCAAAACAACATGGAGGGCGCAGCTGCTTCGTCAAAAACCGAAACAAGGAGAGAAAAAACAAAAAACAAATTCGAAATCCAGAAAAAAACAGAAAAACTAAAAATGTGCTCCATCATTCGGAACTCATGCGCACTATCGTTCAAACTTGAACTTGAAAATTCCATTCCTCATGTGTGGTGGTAGGTAAGTGAGGCTACACAAAATAAAATCAATAGAACGCTTCACTTTCAGAATTTATTTATTTTTATTTATTTTTTTTTTTTTTTTCAAATATGTAAATGTGTTCAGATGCTTGGGTATATTATGTATCTGCAAGTGAACTAGAGATACACAAATCACAATACGAATACAGTGAAGAATATACGTGTACACCACAGCTGAGCGCGGTGCTGTGACTCACGTATGGTTAAGTTTCCTCCACAAATACATTCAACAGAAAATTCTGTGTAGCCGTGTGTGAATTGTAACTTTTTCTCAGCATAGGAATGAGCAGAATTTGAAAAGCAAAAGTTCAAAACAAAACCAAACCAAACCAAACCAAACCAAACCAAACTCTCAGACTTTACAGATGCGACAGACGGATGTGTGTTAAGCGAGAGTAAAAATTTCACATACAAGAGCCATTCTCGTCTGTATAGAGTATCTAGTGTGCCATTAGGTGTTGATACTAACACCAGTACTCCGAAAAAAGCTCGCTATAGGAGGTTCTGGCCGAAAAATATATGTCATACAATCGGAGAGCTTTAATGGAGATAGCTCTCATATTCGTTCTAGGCGCTCGAGACTGTTAATATTTTCGTCATTTTCGTACACAAAACAAAAGTAAAAGATACTTTTTTTTTTTTATTTGTTCTCGAATTGGAATTTTTATTGCGTAGGTGGTTTTGACTCTCTATCATTGCCTAACGACGCTTACTCAGTTCTGTCAGTACTTTGTATTCCGTACTCGGCACTAGATATTCGGTACACTCTCCATTGTAGCTATCGTTATCGGTTGGTTGATTACTTTTGGAGAAGAGAACACCTGAATTGAACTTGCTGGTTGTATCTACTACCAGTGCTTAAAAATTGCACAAGAAAATCTAAAAAAAAAAAAAAACAAAAAAAAAAAGCAAAATTATTTATTAAACAATCATTGCAAATACATGTTGTGGTGGTTTCTTAACTTTTAAAGTACCTATGTACGTGGAAAAGAACTTGAAACATTCTCTAGCTTTCTTGAATCGTACCTACCCGGAGAGTGTTAATAATCCATTCATTGCACCTACGTTCTACCTGCACAAAGTATCTCTTTAACTTCCGGATACAGATTTTCAGGAGATTGTTTCCAAAACGCTTCTCCAAAAACAAAAAAGTGAAAAGAAAAGTGTTTTCGGTTCAACAAATAAAGTAAGACAAGTGTGAAATTTTGAAATTTTGAAATTTTCAAATTTTCAAAAATCAACAAAATATCTCGAAAAATCTCTGGTAAGTTTGTGGTAATTGTAGTGTTTGAAGAAAAACGAAAGCAAACAGCAAAAAAAAAAAAAAAAAAACAACACAAAAACATCTTTATTTAAAGTGAAAAATATTTACATGAAAGAACATATGTTTTTAAGATACAAAAATTCAAACACCAACCGTCGCGTCTTCTATGATGGCAAAGTAGGTTTGCCTTTTATTTTGACCGATTCGCACCGAAATGAAGTAACAACTTTCAAGACATATTCCTGGTTCCATTACAAAAACGAGACCAATTTTCGAACAACATATTAGATACATTGATTTCTTCATACCCCCTTATATGTATGTACAAATGCGAGTATGCTCTATGGGCTCTATAACTTTAGGCTTTAGGTAGATTACCTTAATGGAGGGCAGTTTTTTTTTTTTATTTTAGTTATTTTCATTATTGCAGAGCTACATATGTATGTAGATTGTAGATACTATATATTCAGATTCTTGCCTATCAATAAATTTTATAAAACTAAACAAATTCGGTGAATACAATAGTTTGTGGGTCGTTTTTTGTATTTAGGATGATGCATGGTATTTTTTATTTTACTCAAAACAAGTTGATGTGAGTGTTTTAAAAAAAAAAAAAGAAAGACAAAAAAAAAACCGAGTATCTGTGGTACATGAATTGAGTGATTTGATTATTTCACAATACCTAGAAATTTATTTGAGGCTTGCGACACTACATACGTACAGTGTAACTAATTAATAGATTTTTATACATATGTCCATGTGAATTCATATTAGTTATGAATGCAGTTGTTTGATTCATCTGTTGATGAGATATACTTTTCCATAGACCATACATTATAATAGTTACGTATGCATGTATCCATTAACGGATATAGTTTCCGATTATTGATTTTAAATCACAACGACGTAATTTACTTTTGTTCTCTTGAAATAAAATTCATTTTTGAGCCTTTTCAACTGAAATTCTGTGAAATTGAGTGTACTCGTGCGACGTAGATACGGATAAATCTGCAGTATCTATTAATTCCATGGTATTGAAGCTTAAATTTTTGAAAGGATTTCTCCGAATTTTTCAATCCATTTTAATGGAAATATTAATGGATCCATTACTGGATTTAATTGCTCACATATGCACAGTTGGACAATGAAGTAGATGTAAGGTCTTTTTTACTCGTATCTAAGTAAAAAGTCAAAAGTAAATTCAATGTTTTTATTAAAAGGCTATCAGGGTTGGGGAGCAGATAGACTAACCCGACAGAGAAAAACCGAAAAAGGTTCAAACGAGCCATAGTATATCCCATATCCTAATGCTCATTTACAACGACATTCCAGAATTTAATTCTTTGGACAAGGCAAATCTGATATCTGGGCATCTGGGACGCTTCCAGATTGTATCGTCCCCGCCTACTTAGAGCTCATTGAACCTGCTATGGCACCACAATCCGCTTTTGCACTCGTATAGTAGAAAGATTACCCGAAGGTCTTAACATACTCAAATCCGCTGGTCCAAATTTGACATCTCCCCTTTTTCTGAACAGGGGTTCTTAAACGCTGGCAAACCCGTTCTTTCTGAGTATGTTAAGTGGAAAACAGCATTTGTCCAGCGCGCTCCTTATTACTTACATAGATGGCGCTACAGTTCAGGGTGGCCCAAGGAATTCAGCTAACGCAATCTTTTGCCAGCTGCCTCTAATTGGCTGAGGTTCCCTTCCATTTATGCTCGCCACCTAAGATGAGGTCGTCCTCAACTGCGTTTTCCCCCTGGATTGAAGTCGAAAATTTTTCGGGCCGGGAATGTTCATGCGCTCAAGATGACCTACCCATCTAAGGAGGGTTATCCGAACTTTGCAGCTATGCAGCTCAGTATGCTATTAAAACACTCTTCTCTAGAAAAGCACTTTTATCCGCTTTTGTCAGTATCCAAGCTTCTGCACTTAAAGTAGGACTGAGATTACCAGAGTCCTACACATGTACTGTATTTTTGGTTGCTTGAGAGGAAGCTTAACTACTTAATTGTCATGTGATTCTTAGTATGACTTCCGGATGGTGTCGTTGGCGGAGTTAATAGCGGAACCAAGGTAGATAAAAGTTGTAGCTGCCTATCGTAATGTTTTTTTTTTATAGGCGTCCAATGTTGTGTGTACCTCTTTGTTGACAGCATATACTATGTTGTTCCTTCGTGCGGAGCTAAACCCATCTTTGCCGCTTCTACTTCAATAGTCGCAAATACTCCATTGACAGATCGCTTTGTTAATGTCTGCTGCTGATGGGAGTAACATAACTAAGTAGATGAAAGATGGTGCCTCTGGAGTTGAGGCGTCCCTTTCTTTAAGTCCATTTCTCTGTTTATCATTACCGACCTTGACAGAGCAGCCTGCATTCTCCACCGTCATCCTGCATCGCACTCGATTGAGCCTGGCAGGGGTGCCAAAATTAAACATGGCCCTGTCTAGTGCATCTCTATAGACTTTCAAATCGATATGGTGGTCGTGTGTATCGATTTGGAATTGCTGGGTTTTTTCCAAGATCTGCCGTAATAAGTAAAGTGGATCTATGGTGAACTTTCGTGGCCTAAAACCACACTAATAGGGGTCGGTCAAACTGTTGAGGAAGGCTTTTACATATTGCGTCAGACAGAATTTTATATGCGACATTGAGACTTATTTCTCTGCGGTTGGCGCAGTTCAAGGAATTTTTCTTCTTCAGGATCGGACAAATAATGCTGAGATACCATTTGTTGCCCCAGATTTTAGAGATCGGTTGATGTATGCTCCGTATCCATTCATCACCTAGCGTTTCAAACAGCTGGACAGTTAAACCCTCGGGTCCTGCAGCTGTGTTAGACTTAATCTATCAATCTTATTCGTTTCTATAACTATGGAAACTATAAAATCAACCTGTACCCGCCCCCCATTTTCGTTGGGATTGCTTTTCGATTGTATCATAGAACACGAACGGCAGCCTATGTTAAACTCATTAAATTCCGATGATGAATTCAAGTTTACTTTACTGCTTCCAAAACACAATGCAATCTGATATCGTTAAAAGAAAATTTAACCACCCAGCCAATATCCATGACAGTTTCTCCGCCGAATCCGAAAATATTTCCTTTCTCGCATATTCGATGTCTACGAAAATTCTGCTTAGGTTTCCGCAAGCTATAAATGAACCATTTATCCAAAAGCGGAGTACAACGACGAAATCTGGTCAGTCCTCCTAAGGCCTCTTTGTCCTTGCCAAATATTGTAGGATTCAAGCCCTGCTATAAAACCTATGTTTGACGCTAATATTGCACAGTAAATTTACGTCTTCCAACAGCTATTGTCCTACCTCTATCGCTATTTCTATCACCTGTGATCCAACGAAATCGTTAGTAGCATTCCGCCCCTTCAAATGCTCAACTTGTTTATGAAATTCCTTTTTGAACTCTTTCTTTGTTAGCCATTATAACCTGCTTACATTCAAAACCAACATAAAGAGTGTAACGAACAATTCATAACGTAGTTACTAGATTCAAAGGGTTTGGGTTGTTGGGGATAGAGTAAAACCTGCATGTCATTGTAACGAGTTTTCAATATCATGAAGTTTAGCAGCAATAAAACATTTCATATGGCTCTCTATGCCGAATTTTATATCTGGGCGCTTGAGTTGCTAACCCAAAAACTTTTCAACGAAAATCTTCTTCATTGATGATAAATACTTGCAGCTCTCTGGATATGATAATAGGTAGAAATAATCTATATGAGGAGATTAGAATCCGCAAGGATTAAGAAAGGACGCGATTGTATACATTAAAGTCACTGTTTGGTGTGCACTGCGGTCAGGTGGCGTGTCTTGTGGTGCCAGCAAATTTTTGCACATGTCTTTTAACGCGCGTCACGGTAGAAGTTTTGCATGAAAGGTTTGTTGGTTACATCGTCTCACACGTTTTGGCGACATCAATTGACCGCCAATATTATGGGATTGTACAAATACTTTTTATAGAGTTATGTAAAGGGCATGTCCATGCCGAAGTCAGAATTTGCCGAGATACAGATAGAAATGTGGAGAAAATTGGTTGATTGAAAATTTCGAAAAAAAGAACAAAATGCTGCCAGTAATCTATTCTAGACGCATCAGCAGTACAAGAACAACTCAAAATGCAGTTTGGAAAGGAATCTAAAGAGTACATACCTGCTGAAAGTACGAGTATCTGCATTTTTTTTTATGGTTTAGCCGTATACAGCACACTTGCATATAATTGTGCGGCAGCGAAACTTATCGTAACAAGTCTCTGGTTCCCTGCATTTCTAAGTGGCAGACAAGGACTAATTTATGCTGCGGTGATAGACAAGAGATTCAGATACGAATAATAATAATAATTTAACCAACCCTTTTGAAAGGATTGCCAAAAGCAATGTAGTTATGCTATCTTCCCAATGTTTGGCAGTTTAAGAAATATCTCTTTGAATCCAAAGATATATAATCTGTTCGAACCGTAGTAATTAGAGTGTAGGGTGTTCCTAAGACTGTGGACAAAAGCTACTTCTAAATGGTTTTAGAAAGACAGTTACGCGTATTATATTTACAATAGGAGGATATTTACTCCAAGTGACTTCGATCGGTCTTTTGTCACATATGATCCACTGGAGAAATGTTTTCTTAAGGGTTCTTATTCAGACTCCGAACTCTAAATAAATAAAACTTAAATAATTGCGGTCGTCTTGTTAATTTTGAAAATATTATCATATTGCCTCAATATACCACGCTTGTAGTTGTAGGGGCACATTAAGCACCTAGAACAGTGCATTTCAGAATATTATTCTAAAGCTTATATCTTTTAAAAAGTAATTACTCGCATGGAGTCGAATCGCTATACTTGCATTCGATGCAAGTCCCATAAAACTTGTCTCGGTTTACCCTGTGGCATTTTTATGTTCGTCTTGGCAACTGGATTAAGGGAAAACCATCGGAAAAGAACTTTCGACATTCATGTTACCAAGAACTCTGGTGCTTCTGACTTTCTCTCGGGAATTCTACGCATAGGACTCATTTCACCAACTTTCATTCAATATCTTCTCTTTGACATCATTTTAATCACATAGCTATAACAATGAAACAAATAATTAAGTATGTTATAAAATATAAGTTATCAGATCCGACCATGGTCAATTAAACTTATAAATACAATATGTTATGGTATGCCTTAGGGTTACCTCTGGTCTACTATTCCGAAATATCTAGCTTGCAAAAGTTCTGCAAAACAGAGGGTTGATGAGTGTAAGTATTGATACAAAATCTTAAAATTTCAGATTTTTAGTTCAATGATCTTTCGTACGTAATAAGAACATATAGGCTCATTGTCAGCATTTTCAAAGAACCAGTGACGGCGATTTTTGTGTAGAAAAAGTTTTGTCTTTAGATCCATTTTTGTCAAAATTTTTTGTATCTTCCTCAAGTTTCATTCTGTTACGATAAAATTTCGTAAATATAATGGAAAATTATCAGCAAGTTAGCATATACAGACTGTTTCAAGTAAGGAGGACTATCCGGTAACTGGAGATTCCTGAGGTTCCGGCGAATAAAAAATTGTTTGGTAGGGGGTGTATACTTTCACCCTCTTTCAAGCTTTAGGCCGTGAAGTGAGACACCTCTGATATCGATGTGTAATTACTTAAATTACTGTAGCCTATGAACAGTTACAGGGATAGAAACGCTTATGTATATTTTGGAAAGCCAATTTAACAATGTACAAAATATTTAACAACCCATGTGATTTAAAATATTTAAAAAACAAAATTATGGCTCTTTAAAGTCAAAATTGCAAAAAAAATCCTTGCTCAAAGTTTCCCAATAACATGCATTTTTTTTTTTAAATTTTTAATTTGGACTTTTTTTTTTAGAAGTTTTTTATGGTCCCAAAAAGGACGGTTTTTTTTTCAATTCTATAATTTTTTTTTAAAAAATCTTTCGAAATGTTCATCTCTGCTAACACTGTATTTATTCTCCCTTGGAGCCGTTCTTGATTAGAAATCTCTCTTGAATAAACTTTTTCTTTCATAGCTCCTCAGAAGGAAAAACCCAGGTGGCCAATGGAAGGGGCCACACCGGCCAACCCATCGTCGCATCAAATTTCTGGTTCAATACCGAAGTGACATGAAGGAGCTCCATCATATCTAAAGAATATTCCCTCTCTCTGCACAAGAGGAACATTTTTCGAAGAGTACCCGTAATTGGTCTCTCAGAAAGTCCCAGTAGCAACTAGTAGAATTAAGAACATGTGGGTCGATTAAAGTGTTTCCTTTACTCAGGCGGCAGGCCCCGACATTCACGTTAAACCAGCTTTTATAATAAGTATACAAGTTAGAAAGAGTTCATTCATACATGATAATTGAATGTTTGCTTTTGAAAAGATGTTGTGCGTATAAAATGGGGAATAGTGCAAATTGTGCTGGTTAGTAATGCCAACTCTGGTAAGCTGAGCTTCGTCCATCCATAAAATCTTTTGGATGAAGTGCGCATTCTCTTCTTGTTGACAAAATTCCAATCTTCTTTGAGCATCCCCTGACAATAGATTCTGTACCGGAGCTACGATTAAACGTAAATGTAAATGCAGAGTTCTGTGGCCCTTGGCTCTAGGTGTTTTTTTTGTGTTTTCAATTCTCTTAATTCAATACATGTGTATAAGTTAACAGTTTTACAATTACATTTTACATAATTAATAAAATAGGTTGAAACGTAGAGACATTTGATATTTTATTAGTAAAAATATGTAGTGTTAAAAGTCTCTTAATAATGAAAAGAGTGTGCTTAAGTTGACATTTATTTAAGAAAAAAAATCTAGCTAAATTAACGGTTTTACAGTTGCCGTAATATAAATAGAGACAGTAATTTATTAAGTGATGAAGTGCAACAAAATTTCAATTTCACAATAATTAATATTCAAAAGCCACAGTTTTACTTTGCATAAAAAGATTTTCAAATTTCTAATTATTCGAATATCTTCCGGGAAGATGATGTTTATTAAAGATTTTGGAAAATATAATTGAGTAAAAGTTTTTAAAGCATGACATGCGAAAGTTAGATATGGTAGGTAGGGTATGGAGGTAGAAGTGGTTGTTGGAAAGACCAACCAGGCCTATGGCCCATTGTGATGCCACGTGGATCTATGATCCTCTTACTCATGGAACCAATTTGAGCTTATGATGAAGCGTAGGAGACTGTTAACGTCTATATTCTTTATATCGTTTAAGTCATTGTAGAAGAAAGCTCCAAAGTAAAGTTTTGTTCTCTGGGAGAGAGCTGGACATGTACAGAGTAGGTGGATTGTCTCCTCTTTCTCCTCGCCCATGCAGCTTCTACAGAAATCGTTTGTAAAAACGCCAAGGCTTCTTGCATGCTCGCCTATAAGGCAGTGTCCAGTGATGGCGCTTAGATGTTTCCTATTTAGACTTTTAGAGCGATTCAGATACAGCTTTGGCCAGATCTGTTTGGTCGCTAGACATTTTGGTCCAACAGTCCCTCTAAGGTCTGTTCTTTTATTAGCATCCAGCTTCAATATTGATCTCTATGCTACCCTTTTTCGGTAGAATAGACAGAGTGGTTCCAATTTTGGTGAGTTCGTCAGCCCTTGGATTTAGCTTATCTGAGAAAACACCGCCACCAACCTCGCTATCGGTTTTATATCCAACTGTGTAAAAGTTGAATAACTTGTCTTCCATGAAAGCATGTTCTTTCCAAAAGGACTAGATGGGAAGCTTACATGGAAATCTTTGTCAAACTAAAGTTCAAGTATGGTGTAATCGATGTTCTCTGTACAGATTCCTAATATATGAAGAATATTAGCGTGGGTAAATAAATTTCTTGTCCACTGTGTAGTCGCTATAAGGCGAATACTGCAGTCGCAGCTACTTGCCAGCTGAAGATATCGAGGGATGTCAAGTGAAACAGAATATCTAATGCTGCTCTTTGGCCTCTGCTTAGTTTACTGCATTGTCTAAGGCCGTCCACCAGACAACAACCCCGTAGGTGAGTTTCGGTCTTATGACCAAGATGTATAGTCAGTGGGTTATGCGAGGTTGAAGGCCCCATTTGCTCCAAATGGCATTTTTGCAAGAGAATAAAGCTACTGTAGCTTTCTTGACTTTTTCTTGAATATTCAGTTTTCAATTTAGTTTCCTGTCCAAAAATGAAACCCAGATATTTTGTTGTATTGGAAAAGACTAAACTAGTAGAATCTATAATTATAAAGATCAGTCTTATGGGGGTTTACTCCCAATCCACAGCGATCTGCCCAATGAGTTAATCTATTAAGATTTAGCTGAAGTAGTTCTTTAATGGTATTAAGATGCTTACTTAAGACGGCTATAGCAACGTCATCCGCATAGGCAATCACCCTGGTACCACCCGCTTCCAGATATATCAGCAGTTCATTAATCACTAAGTTGGAATTGATTATCGTGCTATTTAGCAAAAGACTAATCTAAGATTATGAGTTCCATCGATAGGACGGAGCTTTGCATGTAACCACCTCTGATAAAAAATATTTTTAGGTCTTTTAAGTTATACAATTGTTTTATGCAGAATTTTAAGTCTATTGAAAAACAGAAAGGTATTTGCTAGGTGAGAACAAAAATATAATTTCCTGATCACGTATTTTTGTAAGCGTATCCCAGCAGCTAATACCATATTGTAATCTTGAATGGAAGATGCAAAAACAAAATGTTTTTCAGAACAGTGGTAGAGGAGTACTTTTGGAGCCGATAAAAACTATGTATGCATAGTAGATATCAGAAATTTTTTTGACTTAGAAACGTGATCCAACCAACTCAAACTGTGACCGATTAATACTCCTAACTATTTGTAGTTTTTAATTACTTCAATTACGAAGCAGTTAGTTTCACAGGCAATGTCTTCTGCGTCGCAGCTGAATTTACGACAGCCAGTTGCATGAAAGAAGTCCAGAGACACTATAGAGCTTAGGCTAAAGTACATAAGCTTTGTTTTATTGCTTATTATCAACTCATATTGTGCAAACCATCGTCGTAGCAAATGTGCATCATGCTTTATTTCAGCAACATACGCAAAAGTTTTAATCTTACCGATAAATGGAATACTAAATATTGAATTAACGTAAATTAAAAGCAATATTAGACCAAGGACAGAGTCTTGAGTGACTCCGAGTTTAATAATCTTGGATCCTCTAAGACTTCCATCAATTTTAACTTTTTGAAATCTCTTTTTAAATAGACATAAACCAATCTAGCATGAAGCCTCGAAAACTCACACAGATTTTATGATGCAATATTTGGGAAAACCTGCAGCAGGTAGAATTTAAAAAAAGAACGTTTTTTTTGTTTACTTTAAGCTCCAAAGGCTATGAATAAAAAATGATTTTGTTTCGTTTTAGACAATTTTTATTTTATGTGTGTACTAAAATATTTATAACAGGTGCTCAAAGTGTCCTCCTTGGTTTTGTATGCATGCTAGAGCCCGTTGTTGGATTTCACTCCGAATGTTTATTGATGCTAACTACTGCCTCACTTTTGATGACGCTTCGAGAATACGCTCTTCCAATTCACTTTAAGTTGCTATTTCGGTTGAATAAACAAGTTCTTTCATTCTTCCCCATACAAGGAAATCCAATACTGTAGGGTCAAGAGATCTTGCAGGCCAGTGAACTGGTCCATTTCTTCCTATCCAACGATTACCGTACTCTTTATCCAACCAATTCTTAACCTCATGACCACGGTGGGCTGGAGCACCATCCTGTTGGAATCATCATATTTCTTAGTTGAACCAGTGGAATGCCCTCTCCAGATAGTTTGTAGAATTCAGCCTAGGTACGAGTAGTAATTTGAAGGAGTCAATTACCTTGTTTACTTGATTACAGATTGAATTTATGTTGAAATGATTTATGTCTCCTTGTATGTGGATTGTCCGCAGCCCGTGATTATTAAAATTTCTGATCCCATCTCTTGTAAATTGAAATTCGACCGTTCTGCTAATAAACTCGTTATCACCTAAGCTCCACTCCAGCAACCAGTTAGAAAACTGAAAGCAGTTCTTCCACAGGGTGGTATAGCTCAAGTTTTTCTCCATCATGCAGTACATTAAAAATTTCTATGTCTGGAAAATGCATAGCTGATGCGGTCTCTCGAAGCCTTCGATACGTATTTCCAAATACTCCGTCACAAAGAAGTCATCGATTAGGATAAATTTCATGGTATTTTTGTCGCGCTCTAGTTGAACTTCCAGTCTACAGCCCTGGATTCTTGGTTTGTAAATGCAGACATTTCAAATAGCATTTCTAAGCAACTATAACATTGGCGTAAAAAATTTGGCAAATTTTCCAAATAGGCCTTCATACCCCAAACTGAACTCTTTCTGAGAACTTTTAAGGAACAAGGTAAGGAAATGAGGGTTTTTGTTGTTAGTCAAACAAAGGAGCACGCTTTAAAACTTTTTAAAACCTATGCAATTTAAAAAAAAAATTATTGTAAAATTATTAATTCTTGGAGAACCACTCTTATTGTCAACTGTTGTTAGAAATGTAGGTAGAAACTCATAAATTCTTTTTTTTACCTGCTGTAGATTTTCCTCAGTACCATAAAATCTATGGGCTTTTGTGCAAACTTGTTGTTGATTTTTGTTATGAGTACGTTCATAAGAGAAATTTAGTAAAACGTTATGTTAATTAGGCATTTTCTGGAGAAAAGTGACTTCAGAGCCAAAAATTTTGCATGGGCAAGAAAAATGAAACAGGCTTAGAACTTGGATATCTTAAGACTCAAACAAGATATCTAGCGCATTATTAAAGCGCAGTTATAAAGGCTTTTATTTCTTCTAAAAATAAGGTCCTAAACGAAGTTTCTACCATTAGTATTAACAGAGCAATTTCTGTTAACATCGGTCAGGGTACACCAAAGTAAGCCTTTTCTTAAGTTCTCGATAAATGATGTCAACATTGGAGATAGTCCCTTACTGTAGAACGATTTTTTTTCTTAGCATATATGTTATTCAAGAATCATTTCCCAAATTATCTTTGACGAATTAGGGGACAACACCCTCTATATTAAATAATAACAAGAAAGGAAAAATTCCTGTAAAAATACTCAAATTGAAAAGGTGAGCCAGAACATCGACCACGTACAAAGATATCATTTTTAAGATGGAATTCGAAATACTATCGTCGCCACATGAATTCGAGTTTTTCTGTGCATTAAATGTTTTTAATAATCCAGTGCTCGATATGGGTAGAAAAACTAAGTTGTTATTGGCAACTGTAATATTTACATTCTGCATATTTTGTGTTGAGGAACGAAGGCTGGATGATAAAAAAGAAAGAAGTGTCCGATGTCTGTGCTATGGAGACATAGTAATCATTAAATACAATACGTTCGCAACGGCTATTGGATCAGTTACATCTGTATCACCATTTTTGAGTGAAATGGATTCGATTTGTGTTGTTTTTTGCATTTCTGATTTCGTTTTCATAGTAATTGTTACGATAGAGCTTAATATCTTATTCGATTTTTTTTTTTTTGCATAAACGTGTATAACAGTTTTTTAATGCAAAATTGGATGGATGTTTGTGGGTCAACTACGGAGCTTGTGTTTCTTTAAGAAGTGAGTTATTGAAGCATAATAGGATGATGCATAATAGGATTCCTTGAGTTAAATGATTTTGTAGGATTTTCGAAAATACTTCCTCTCGCCAAAATTATAAGTCAAGTTTTCTCTCAAATGTTTTTTTTTTAATAGGTAAAAATTAATTTTGTTTATTTTTTTATTAATAATCGCTGATTTTGCAGTGCATTGATCAGTATTAATAGTTTTGAAACGACAATATACAAGGTCACGTAATTGCATTAACAAATGAAATGCAACTAATCCATCTCCAGCTGGAAGGATTACTTAAGTATCTGCTGTAGTAGTGGAGCTTAAAATATCTACAGTATATTAATATCGCCGATTATACAATAAATTGATTAGCTGCATAAAATTCTTACAAAAACGTTTGCATAGGCACAATATACAGACAAACTTTGAGGAGGCTTTCATTGCTCTTAAAAGATATAGACACAGCACTAGGCTCATATGAATGAGCGGAAAAACTGTCGTTACGGTTAGCATAAAATTCATACTTAGGAATATTATGTTCAGACTTTTCGCAAGAGTAAATCCAGATCTCACACATGAATATCATTTCGAGTAAATTCTTTAAACCCTGAGTATTATATACTAAAGAATCGAAATTTTGTCGCAAGCAGATTTGTTTTTCTATACAATCTGAAGAGCAAATACTGTCATGGCAATTACGGAATGGTTTTGAGTGTAAAGTTGCTATTTAAGTTAAGATTATCAAACATATTCTTAAATCTTTTCTAGATTCTTAAAACATCTTATTACTTCAACTTTACCATTTTCAACCTTTCTCATTAGAATATTGCAGTTACTGGATCATAGGTATTTTTTTTCTATCGGGTCTACAAGTAAGTTTCCAGCGTTTGTCAGAGATGGGCCCACCAGTGGATCCCGGGCAGAAATGTCAGACCCCATGTGTTTTATTTGTAGGTTTTGTATCTGTCAACAACTTTGCAGCGTTATATTTGAGCAGTTCTATCGGTGTCGTACATTTTATAGAGCAAAATCATGGCAAGTTTCCAGCCAAATAAACGTCATTTGCGGGAGGCGCTGCTTTTATTCTTTAATATGAAGAAAAGTGCGGCTGAGGCCTATCGTTTGCTTTCGGAAACTTATGGGGCGGAATGTATTGGTGAATCGACGTGCCGTGTTGAAGACAAAGATCGCCCCGGAAAGCCGAAAAGTTTTGAAGACGAGGAATTGGACGCTTTACTGGATGAGGATCCGTGTCAGTGTCAGAAAATCGTATACAAAGCCCGGCGAGCCCGCCCAATCGACGCCGAAATGAAATATTCACGTGAATAAAGTCATGCTCTGCATATGGTGGGATCAAAAGGGTGTCGTATACTACGAACTGCTTCCGAGTGGTGAAACCATCAAAGGACCATTATATCGAACCCAACTAATTCGTTTGAATCGGGCATTAAAAGAAAAAAGGCCAGAATATGAGACCAGGCATGAGTCCGTCATTTTTCATCACGACAACGCTCGGCCACATGTTGCGGTTTCGGTGAAAAAATATTTGGAGAATAGTGGATGGGAAATTCTGCCTCACCCGCCTTACAGTCCAGACTTGGCACCATCTGACTACCACTTGTTTCGTTCGATGCAGAACGCTCTTACGGGAATACGCTTCAGCTCAGTAGAGGAAATCAAAAATTGGCTCGATACGTTCCTGAGCTCGAAAGACGAGAAATTTTTTTGGTCCGGAATTCATAATTTGCTAGAAAGATGGGGGAAAGTTGTAGCTTCCGATGGACGATACTTTGAATAAAACATTGTAACTATGTTTTCATAATAAAACTTCAAATTTTGGAAAAAAAACGCTGGAAACTTACTTGTAGACCCAATAATTGACTTTTTTAGCTGCCATAAATAATTCCCTAGTGAACTTATCATTTATATCAAGAAGGAATTTCTCGGAATTTATTCAGAAAATTTGAAATACAAGTTTATTCATCTCAATCTATGTATATTGTCCCCTTCAAAGTAATCCCCACCGACTGCAACACACTTATGCCAGCGCTTGATCCAATCCTCGAAAGATTTTTTATATTCGGTTTTCGGTATGTCCATCAGTGCTTCCTGCGATTTTTCCATTACTTCCTCTCAGCTGCTGAAACGAGTTCCCCGTAGTGGTTTTTTAACTCGATTGAACAGAAAGAAGTCACAGGGAGCCAAATCAGGTGAATTCGGTGGCTGTTGGATGGTATTTGTTGCATTTTTCGTCAAAAAATTACGAATAATGATGGCACTGTGCAACGGTGCGTTATCTAGTGCAAAATCCACGAGTTTTTTGCCCACAATTCTGGTCTCTTTCGGCGAATTGCTTCATGCAAACGTCTAACGCCCAAATAATACTCTTTGTTTGCTGTCTGGCCTTCTGGCAAAATTTCATGATGCACTACACCGTTGTAATCCATGAAAACCGTGAGCATTGCCTTCTTTTTTGACTGAAAACGATGTGGTTTTTTCGGCTCGGCTCATTTTGTGAACGCCATTCACTTGCATGATGTCTGGATTGCGTGTCGTACTCATAAGCCCACGTCTCGTCTCCAGTAATGATCCTTTTGATGAATGTGAAATCGGATTCAGCCTCGCAAATCATCTCTTTTGCGACGTCGACACGGTCTTTTTGCATGCAATTGAGGTCTTTTAGCACCAACTTTGCTGCTAAACGACGGAAACCCAAATCATTAACCAAAATGTCTTGGACGGATCCATAGGCAATGTTCAAGTCCTCCGCTATCTCTCTGATGGTTAATTTGCGGTTATTGACCAACATTTCTTTTACTTCATCAATATTTTCATCGGTTTTCGATGTCGATGGTCTGCCACTGCGTTCATCATCTTCGATTGACTCACGACCACTTTTGAGCCGCTCGTGCCACTGGTAAACGCCCGTTTTCTTTAGAGAATCGTTGCCGAAACACTT
The DNA here is from genome assembly GCA_963966105.1 of Volucella zonaria. Lineage (NCBI taxonomy): Eukaryota > Metazoa > Arthropoda > Insecta > Diptera > Syrphidae > Volucella > Volucella zonaria. The sequence continues at coordinate 171,513,546 of OZ014530.1, forward strand.
TTCCAACATTTCCAACGTTCGCGCACCATTAAATCCGTTTTTTACGCAAAATTTAATACGAGTACAAGTTCGTTGTTGCAAATTTAAATCCATTTCTAAAATTGTAAAAAATCGCCAACACACAGAGTGATAGATGTACTCTTAGCTACGTAACTTTTGCAAATGTCAAGCTATGACGCTAAGATTTAGAGGGAACGTCAACAAGAGATTTACCAACTTAACAAAAAAAAAAAAAAAACAGAACTCAAATCGGAACAATGGGAGCGCAACTCGGTGGTGTGGTGCGGGACATACATATAGGTTATTACTAAAACCATTATCATCAAATGCTGATGCGTTAAACTTGTTCTTAGCCGACCGTTTGCTCCTTCATTATCCGCTGTTTCGCTTCAGTTGATGTTAGATGAACGCACAAAGTATTGGTGCTTTCTCCTCTATTCGCTGGTTTACGTTTTATATAGCATCCTTAAATTTCTTCAGCAGAGATAGAGACATTTAAGGCTGTGTTAAATATTTTGTGTGCATACTCCACTGGATTGCTAGAATCTGTGTCGGGTACACCAAATATTTCTATCATTTTCTCTAGCCTTTTTTTGTTCATTCCAGTTCAACTTGCTCTCCAGCTGTACACCCAGCCTTCGGGTGCTGAGACTGCAACTTTACAACATGTAGAATCCTGTGTTTCACTTCCAATGTTGGTGCGTCCGATTGCCTCTCTTCTAGTTGATATTGCTGAGCCGATATTTGAAATTCACAGATAAGCATTAGCAAAGGCTCGCCTGGACGGAATTGTTCGGTTTGGGTATCGCGTTTGATATTCCAACTTGGTCAAAGATGTGTTTTCATTGCAGAGACCGTAAATAAAAATCATTTCATTTCTCTCACCTTATTTTTTCTTCGTTCGATTGTTGACCTCTTTCACATTTTTTTTTTATTTCAGCACATTTTATTGGTTTGGGGACACTTCCGCGAATAAAATGGGCTCCGTTGATCGTAGGTGAAAAAGTCGTACGTGTAATTCATAGAGGATAGAATAAACATAAAAGTTTTGGCAAAAAAAAAATATATTATAAGTAAAATGCATTTTATTGGTAAAATTTGAGTAACGATTTTTCGGAATTTTGTCTTTAAAGAGCATTTATAAACTTTAAATCACATGGATTCTTAAAAATTTTGTGCATTGCATTGTTAAGTTGGCTTTCCAAAATATTTACACTCGTTTCTGTAGCTGAAACAGTTTCTATAGCTTACAGTATTTTAAGAAATTAGACATCAAAGTCAGAGATGTCTCACTTTAACGGCTTATAACTTGCGAGGTGGTAAAAATAGACCCCCCCTACCAAACAATTATTTGTTCACCGGGACTTCAGGAATTTCTAATTATCGCATTGTCCTCCTTAACTCAGACATCCTGAATGTGTAAATAAATTTTGGAATTCTATCTTCGAAAAATATGACATAATTCAAGGAACCTCCTTAAGGCCTCTCTTGTTAATTTAATTTTAAGTCCAGATCTCCGTTGTACTCGTATGTATCTATTGCATTTAAACAGCTTGTGTTTGGAGTTGGTTTTTATTCTTGAATTTATACAGTTGTTTTAGAGATCTACAAACTCAATATCACTTTCTTTCCGGAAACATCGGCGTTGAAAACAATGTCCTTTCATTTTTCTTATCAGTTGCTAGAAGTTGTTGCATTATTCATCGTATTTGGTGCTCATTTTATGATAGGCAGATGACCTTTAACCTTTAATACACCTAAAAACTTAAGTAGCGACGAAGGCCGTTGCACATACGAGTATATAAGAATTCTTTATGTAAATATTCTATAGAATATTGCAAAATAATATGGTAAGATACTTCGAAATATTTACACGTAGGTTTGCCTAAGAGCTTTACTCTAATCGCAATTCATCGATCTGTATACACATGTAGTCATTAAAATAGGTACTACCTTACCCTAAACAAACATAAAAGATAAAATAAAACGTAGTGTACTAATTTTGTATGAACTAATACAAATAAAGAGCCAAAATTCATATGATCCTTAAAATATGTAGGTCCTTAAGGTATGTAGTATAACATTGAAAAAAGAAGCAGGAAAGCAATAAGAAAAAGTTGGAAAATACTATCTTTCCATCAGTAATCACTATGTCCACCATTATTTCGGAAGACTTTTTGCATTCTGTTGGGCATAGAAGAGATAATCCTGAGAGAGGTTTCTACAGGGGCGTCATACCACTTTTTGGAACAATTCAGACTTATTTCGACAATTTTGTTTCCCGATTATCTTTTTTTTTTAAGTCTATTGGCTTTAGATAGGGTGATTGGCCATTCTGCTGAAACCAATCACTTACCAAATTTGAGGAGTGTCTAGGATTATTGTCTTGTTGGAAACACCACCGAAATGCCGTCTCCTACTCTGGATTTTATTTTCTCTGTGAAAATTTCACGAACATATGACATACGAGTAGACTTGTGTTCCATCCTATTGGAACCATGTTTTTTGGTTAATACCAGACATGTTTTGCAGTTTAGGCAGCTTGAAATTGTCCAACATATCTCCATAACGCACTGAGTTAACTTCCCCTTCCATCTTCAAAAAAAAATATGGACCGATTAGTCCTCGCACTTGCTTGCTTGCGTTTTGGGTTTGTTGCACAATTTTCTTCGCGCAACAGTTGCCAAATAATCTTGTTCACTGTTCACTGTTCACCCCTGGAAAAAAAACCCCATAGCGAATAAATTCTTAAAAGCCGGTTAATCGATTGGCATGCACTTCGCCCCTAATCGGTAAGTTGCGTTGCCGAAATGTACCAGCCAAACAGAAAGTTTCGTTTTTCCTGTTTGCTTCACGGGTCGAACCCAGACCCTTTGACCTATGTTAGTTGTTGATGAACCTATACATTGCGCCTAATCATTATGAGAGCAGTAAGTAAATGGTATTTCTTTTATTCGATAGATAATTTTATGGGATTGATGATGAAAAATGATTTCGGGCATATGGCCACCACGGAAGCGTCTCAGAAGCTGCATTTTGGAGTTACAATTTTCGACCACTTTTCCTATATCACGAATGGTGTGCTCGATGTTGGCTTCCCAGGCTGTCCACATAAAACAACGTCTTTGAATGCCTTCCCAGAAAATAGTCCAGTGGCGTCAGATCACACGATCTTAAAGGCCAGATTACCGGTCGATAACGTTGTCATCGAACTCTTCCTTCACTTACTCGATAGTTTCGCCGGGAGTAAGCCATGTGTCACCATCCTGTTGAACTCAAAAGAGCTGCAGACCATGTTCACGCACTTTTGGAAACAAAAAATCGTTGATCATGTTAGCTATAACATTTCGAAAAAGTGCGGCCCGATGATGCCGCCAGCGCATATAAGGCGCACCATCCATTTTTCGGGGTACATTGGCAGCTAATGGTCTCTTCTAAATTCGACAATTTTGCTTATTAACAAGCCACTGAGACAGATGTGAGCGTAATCACCGAATAAAATTCGACGTTAAAAAAGTCGATGAACTTTCAATTAATCAAGCGCCCAATCAAATGAGTCACAGCGCAGACGATGATCGCCTGGCTTCAATTCTTGCAGCAATTCAATTTTGTTTGCGTGTAAGCCAACATCCTTGCGCAAAATCCTCCACCAAGTTCGATAGACACAGGCGCACGATCACGAATCAATGAATGAAAGATCTTCCTCAACACTGGTTCCAAAGGCGCCGATATTTTCTTGTGGCTTGAAGTACAAAAGAGTAAATGTAGTGCGAGCCAGTAAACAGATTACGACACAAAAATCCTTAATTACCCTATAAAAATCACAAAAAAATGCTGTTTTCAACTTCAATCACAAAGGCTAAGGCATAAGAATTTCAATAATTTTCATAGCTCATAAGGAATGCAGATGAATCATTCTAAAAATACTTAAAATACTGCCAAACACATTTGATGTACGAGTATTATATGTAGCATGTTTTTGTATATTGGTATAAGTTTAGATTTTAAAGAATACTCGTAGTTCGTTGGAACCAGGAATTGATAGTGCTTAAATTTCAATTTGTTTACAACATTTTATTTTATGTTACTACATTAAATTCAATGCATCTATTCTATACACGATTAAATATAAATATTTATTTTTACCACACCCTATAAAGTGTAAATTAATCAAGTGATGGACAAATTTTAAACACCATTGTTATTAGACACTCTCAGATGGTTTTGTTCTTCACTAAAAGCTTTAGTCAAACTACCAGAAAGTTCAAGGGAACCTCATCCAAAGAACACAACCACAACAACGACGAAGAACTAAACCAAAGTGCATCTATGACCGGGATACACCCTGTGGTCACTTTGTTATTTTCTAGTGAACACAGCTGGTGGTATCTCAGTTGCAGTTGCATTCAAATCTTCATACTCACATCAAAATCGAAAGCTGTAGATACATGAAAAAAGCTCCCTCCCACAGGTAAGTTCTTGCATTTTATTTCATTAAATTGCTTTCAACTTTAGATGTTTTCTCACCGCGACGCGGCGAAAGAGAACAAAATCGCAAGAAATAAGGATTTAAAAAAAAAATTAGATAATTCATCACTTAGATGTGAATTTTTAACATAATTAATTTAAAATCTTTTTTCATTTAATTGCTTTGTTCTGACTTTAGCTTCAGCTGCAAATTTCAATAAAAAAAAATGCTGCAAACAATAAAATCGGAGGAAAACAAAAACAAAAAAACACTTTCTTTACAAAGTTTTAATTAAATTATTCTGCGATTGAAAAAAAAAAAAAGAAAAACTAAAAATAAGATAATTATATATTTTTATTTTTGTTGTTGTTAATTTTTAAGCAAAATACTTTTTTACAGATGTTTTTATATTTCGTTCCGTTGAATGAATTAATGAAGAAAATTCAAAAAAATAAAAATACTATGTTACGTTACGTTGAGGAAATGAAAATTGAAAAAAAAAAACATCCATCAATGAGAGCGCACCATTCATTTAAAAAAAAAAAAATTACTGAAACACATTTTTCCCATTTTGAATGATCACATTTGAGCAAGTCGTTATAATTTTTTTAGAAAATTGTACATTTCGTAGGAAATAAATATGTTACACAGTTGAAGAGGAGGATAATTTCCATTGAAAATAATTTAGATAGAGAAGCAGATAAATCCTTGGACGTCAGCAGAAAGCTGACTACATAAGCCTACTCGGTTATTGTTTTTTTTTTTAACTAATGAAAAGAGTCTATTTTTCAAAAACACAATTCCACAATTCGAGGAAACAAGATATGAGTATATGATTCCTTTAGAAGCATGAAAATCACATTACGGCGCGCTACGTTTCTAATTTAAAACTTATTATATTTGCACAAATATCTTCCTTAAGCTCCTGAATTGTTTTAGGTTTATTCATGTAAGACCAACCCTTTGAGTAGCAAAACCACAAAATCGTGCCGTCGAACATTAGGAACGGGAAAGCCAAGCAAAATCTGCATTTTTCAAAATTTGCCGATCAGCAAAAAGTTTCCCAAGGATGTCCATTGTTGCCCTGGCGTTCGGTAGATCCTTGCAGTTGCAAACAAAGTGGGTAAGAGGTTCTTTCTTATTTATATTTTTGCATATACTACAGAAGGTGTTACGAGTATAGAATATACCTAGCTTCACTGCATGATTTCGTAAAGGCCAGTGGCATGTTTTTGATCTGCTTCTAGAGGTACTTTTTTCAAAAATAAAAAACATTCAAACAATTCAATTTTATCGGGTAATCTTTATTATCAAAGAAAGGAACCATTCTTTACATTTGTTTTTTAAAGATTATTTCTTTTAAATGTTGGCTAACATGGTGCATTCTGAAATTCCAATTCGATGACTTACATAAGTAATGTTGGCCTTCAATTCCCCAATCGTAGCCGGTTTATCCTTTGGTCTTACGTAGCCCCAAATGAAAAACTCTAGGGGTGTGATGTCACATGATCTAGGCGACCAATTCACGGATCCAAAGCGTAAAATTAACTGTTCTCCGAATCGTTCTCACAATAAGGCCATGGTTTCACGGGCTGTGTCCGTATTGTTAGAACCAAATGTCGTCGAGACCACGGGCTACAATATCATGAAGCAAATAGTCCGTTGCCATGGCGCAATAACGGCCGCCATTCACAGTTACGTTCCGGCCGGCCTCACTTTTGGAAGAAATATGGACCTATGATTCCACCAGCCCATTAACCACACCAAACCGTTGTTTTGTCTGGATGTAATGGGAGTTCTTGAACCGTTCTGCAATCCGAATATGGCATTTTGCTTATTGACGTAGCAATTAAGCCAGAAATGGGCCTCATTGCTGAACAAAATTGTTGGTCGAAAACAGTGGATCTTCTTGAAGCTTTTTAAGAGCCAACGACTGAAACGGTGACGATTCGGAAGGATGGCAGGCTTAAGTTCTTGCTTGGGTTTCAATTTTTTGCGATGGTATCGCGAATTGTGTGCTCGGTTACGTGGACCATAAGCTGCATTAAGCGCTCGAAACACAGTCCTCGTAGAACGCTGATTGATACAGCTGATGACATAGCTGAATAGTTTTTAGACGCTGTGCCGGGATAAGTCTTTTCATGATGAAATGTCAAACAATACTGTACAAGAAGAATCACCCTTTAGTTCTATTGTTCTTTCTTTCTTATAACTTCTTACTTACTTAGATGGGGCTAAGGTCCGGTTGGACCAGGGCCTTAGCTAACATACCCCTCAAGCTAGCACTGTCTTATGCCAGTTACCTCCACTTGCACACCCGAAGTTGGCTGAAGTCCCCTTCCAATTCTATCTGCCACCTTGGATGAAGTCTTCCTTTACTACCTTATTCCTCTGGGTTGGAGTCGAAAACTTTCCGGGTCGTCACACTGATGTCTATGTGCTTAAGGCGACCTAGAGGTTATCCGAGCTTTTCTGAAGAGATCGGCATCGCTGTACAACCCGTGTAATTCGCTGTTAAGATGTCTTTTCCATTCTCCGTCTCACACCTCAGCGGTTGCCATAGCGAAAATCCATGAATTACGGTTTGAACTGCTTGACCATCGGCCTTATTCACCAGATCTAGCCCCAAGCGACTTCTTTTTGTTCCCTCATCTAAAATCTGCGCTCGGAGGACAGAGATTTTCGTTAATCACCTTCGTGAACAATTATTTTGCAGAGAAAAACGCCAAGTATTATTTGGACGGGTTAGATAGATGGGAGATAAGTGTGTAAAGTTACAAGGAGACTATGTAGAAAAATAAAAAAAATTTTTGAGAAAAAATATCTTGTATCATTGTTCGGTCGGAAACTTTTCAGCCAACCTTCGTACAAATGGGACCGAAAATTACCCGAAGAACATTTCTGTTTAAGCGCCCGAGATTTTTTTCATCCACTTTCATCAGGGATGATTAGTGTCTTGTACAATGTCTTTTTGGTTGCTCGCGAACTCTGCTACTCCATTGCCTTGTAAGCCCAAAAAAGCAGCGACTAGCATGAGCGATTCGATTTCCGCGTTGATGTTGTTCGCGGAATTGATGATGCGGCCGAATGTAGATAAAATCGCTTACACTAGACATTTTATCCCAGGTGTCGATATTGTGTTTCCCTCTGCTTGTATATAGTCACAACCGCGTTATTGACAGCTCGCTGTGATATTCCCTTCATTTCAAAGTTGTCTGCATATACGAGTAACTGAACAGACTTTTGAAAGATGCTACCTCTGCCGTTCACATGGGAGTTTTGCACAATTCTTTCAAGAACAATATTGAAAACATCACATGACAACGCATCGCATTATTCAAGTCCTGCTAAGGTCTCGGTTTTGTCTTAAATGGCCTTGACGGAGCAGCGTGCATTCTCCATCGTCATTCGGCTTAGTGGAATAAGCTTGTCAGGTATGCTAAAACTAGACATGGCTGTGTATAGTTCGTCTTTATAGTCATATGCGGCTTTCAAATCGATAAGAGGGAGGAATTCCTGAATTTTTTCCAAGATCTGCACTAATGTAAAAATTTGTACCTATGGTAGACATTGCTGGCCCAAAACCACACTGATAGGGGCCGATCATAATACGGCAGACTGGATTTTTTATACGATGTTAAGGAAAGTTATTCCCCTGTAATTGTTCAGGATATTTGTGTTCTTTAGGATCGGAGAAATGTGCTGAGGTTCCATTCCTCAGCCATATTTTCATCGACCCAGATTTTACAGATGAGTTGATGTATTCTTCGTACCCCGTCATCTCTTGCTGCTTTAAGCAGCTGGGCAGTTACGCCATCGGGTCCAGTAGCTTTGTTAGTCTTAAGTTTGGAAATTGCTGTCCTGACTTCAGCTTGGTCAGGTAGGCGGAAATATTGTCTATCTTCGTTCATGTTGAATGGTTCATTCTGCCTGTCGGTGGGATGTTGTTCGTTATCACCGTTAGACAGTCTGCAGATAATCTTTTCAGATACTCGGCCCCGACTGTGGTTATACTATCAAAATTCAGGATATCAAGGTGTGAAAACAGTATGCTAGCTATAGTTGCATTAGGTCTCGCCACATAATCAATAAGCCTATGTCCATTTCCGGAGGTGGTTCCGTGGAGCTAGCCTGTACTTTCGTTCTGGTATTGCTCGAGCCGGGGAGCTCATAGAAGCAGTCTTTGGTAAGGTCGTCCACCTCTGTCGAGGCGTGGGCATTTATAAGGCTCATTTTGGCGAATTAGGCCTGAAGCTCAAGGCCTGTTCCCTAAGTCTTCCTCTGACTGTGTCCATAGTAGATATTACGGTTTTTCATTGTCTTCTTGTCCGGTCCATCTCATTCCATTTCTTAGATGGTGGTTATGACATTTTTGTAGCAGTCGAGGAACTTCACTAATTGTTCGCCCACACCCGGTCTGTTAATGGTCCGAACATTCCACGTACAGGTCAGAACATTTTTGTCCTTTAATCAGGTCCTCAACAGTGATTCTGTTATTATCCACGGCTTTATTTTTTTTCTCTTCCGTATACGGTCGTGAGTCCTATGGGTTTGTTGCAACCGCGCCATGTTTTCCATGATATGGCGCAGTTTATCAGTCTATGCTAGCCTTGGTTGGCCGGCATGAGGCGGTGTTGGCTTATGGTGCCATTAACTACTCCCAGCGTCAAGTTACTATGTCCTGGAATCCATACGATTGTAACGATTTATTGGGAGCCAAGGAGATATTGACATTTTCCGGCTGAATAATTGGCTCCAATTTCAGCTTGGCCGGAGGTCGGAGTTTATGTTATTGTCAATAGCCGATGTTACTGGATAATGACCAGTGATTATTTCTTCGAAAACTCGACATTGGTCGGGACGAGATAATATATGGTTCCAGCAGGATGGCATTACGTGTCGCTGATCTTCTAATCGCCCTAATTGTTCACCCTACGAGCACCCTAATTAATGGAAACACCATTCTTTAAGCTCTTTGCATATCCTACGCTCAAGATTCCAATTGCAGTGATAATCATAATTTTTGGTAGACCTAGAAACAGACTTGCCCCAATTGTTCATTAATAGAAAACCGTTCCAATTTATGAGTTATTAACGACCGGAGAACGCGCTAGTGCTTATCAGACCAACTCACATTTTCTAAATTTCGAATTGTAGCTGTTGCAAGAATAAAGAAAAGAAAAAAAAAGTAAAAACCCGTCAAAGTAAATATTAGAGAGAATAAAAAACTCGGTCACTCTAATGCTGTCAGACTTAGAGGTACGAGTATTAATCGCATACAGATCCACAACGCAGCCGTTCGGATAGAATGTTTAATTAATTGGCAGATCATGAGCCACTTTGGTTTGTCGATGTACGGGTTCGAGAACAAGTATGCCGCTGATGCACTCAAGTTTAGACTCATGATCATGCTCATGTGGCTGCTGCCTAAGCAGCGGTATCAGTAATTAGAGCTGCAGTTAATTACCCCAGCAAAATACAATTTAACAATTTAACAATCTGTATCTGCATCCATCTGCATTTGCCTTTGAATCAGCATACATATTTATATCTAAGTATCTGAAAGAGGGATTTGATTCGAATGCAAAAGATACTCGTAAATCTTTACCGATACCAGGAGTGCAGGGCAGAGCTGATTTAGTGTGAAGATCTTCCTTTCATTTCTCTACTGTTCCTATATTTCGGTTTCTGTCTTTGTAGCTTGTTCTTCCGTTTCGATACACTATCCGTACTTTTAAGTATATGTAAGCATCTGCTTTTACCTTAGTACAGTGTGGTCTAAAAATATCTATCGAATAATTGGCTAGCAATCAAATTGGCGACGTACTCGTACTTTTGGCATTAATTCGGTTAAACCGTTGATGTACTTTATTTTTGGATTTTTTTTCGACTTGTATTTTTGTCTTACCATTTTTATTTATTTTTTATTTATTTTTTTTCTTTAGTTGGTTTTTGGGTACACCGCAAAATTTTCCTGAGGACCGATTGGCCCCTAAATGACCGTCAGCTATCCTTAGAATGGTGCATACTCCGTGAGAAGTTGCCTTTGTTTTCTTTTTCAATTCGCTTGATGATATTAAATCAATCGCGCAATTAGATTAACGGTCTTCTTTGTCAGCAAATGCTAACATGTTCCCATGATATAAATGGGAAATTTGAAAAATTCTAATTAAAAGATACATATGTACATAGATACTAATGGTTAACAGAGGTAAGTACATAAGTACACACGTGTGCTCTGATTTGCTTTCTATTTCTATTTGGATGGTTCTCATTTTGGCAGCAAGTCAGTTAGGCTTGCATAATGAAATTGAAGTTGTTTTTGCATTTTACGAATAATATGGTTTAAATTGACGAAAATTGATATTGAGAAATGAGCATAAATCTAAAGGAAATTTTTGAATTTAGTTTAAGTTGGGTTCTTTTCAAATATACTAAAAGTTTCCATTGTCCGCCTGTGTGAGATGCCATGAAAAATGGCAAAATGACATATCCTTGAACTGAATATTATGTATATCTTGGCTACTTTCAACTTTTGCAATTGTCACTGTGACGACAATTCTAATAAGGGAAACGTGTGCAATCAATTTAAATACATACCATATGCCATTGGTGAAAAGGTGAAAACCTTGAATTAAAACACACTGTTACCTCTGGTAGCATCCGTAGTTCAATAGTTTTACAGTGTCGGATTGTTCCTTGACCAGTTTTAAATTTAAACTATTTTACTCGTAGTTCTTAACTCTGCTTGACGTTAAAAGATATCCCCCTTTGGCTATCGACTGGAAAGAAAATATCCCTAACAGACATCACATATGACTTTAGCCCGGAAAGAGTCTTCTTAACTGCCAAAATTTGCACATAAAATACATATCCTCCATAGTTAGGAAAACGAAAAGACATACAGACTGGGATGATTAGTGTCTTGTAAAATGTCGTTTTGGTTGCTCGAGAGAAGGCGTCTGCACTAAATTGCCTTCTAAGTATAAAGAAGCAGCGATTAGCAAGAGTGATTCTTTGCATGATTTCCGCTCTGTTGTTAATGGCGGAGCTGAGGTAGATAAAGTCTCTTACTACCTCAGAATTGTAGCTGCCTATTGTGATATTTTATTCAAGGAGTCGATGTTATTTGTCCTTCTTTGTTGACTTTGTTTTTCCTTCATTAGGCGGGTTTTATTCAAAAGTGCGTATCCATTTTTCCAAAAAACACTCCAACTCACTTCTCTACTCACTTTTATCTCGCGGCTATGTTCGCAGTATTGGTTTCAAAGTTGCCTTTTCCTTAATATTTTTTCCGATAAACTGGAGCTTTGGTGGCATTTTGAAAGCAGTTTTGAAAGCAAATAAGCACCTTCGCACACACTAATTTGTTCCTTTTTGGGTAGAAGAAAAATAACTGTTTTTTGCAAGTGTAAAAAGCCCAAAAGAACGTAAATTATTGACTTGCTCTTCCAAAATATAAGTTGATCTACGAACACATCCCCGAATAGGGAGTGACGGGATGCTGTCAATCACCAGGAAACGAATAAATGCCCCCTAGTTGTATGTTGCGACATCTACGAGTATAATTCAAATCTTTCGTAAATCTATCCTCTCTTCTGAAAGTGAACTAAACTATACCCACTTTTGATTTTGTTTTTGTTTCGTGTGGAAAAGTGGGTAAGCACTTTTCAATAAAACACGATTATTGACTGCTAAACACGTCTTTGTGACTTCTGCTTTAATAGAAGCATGCCCTATTGACAGCTCGCTGTGTTTATCTGTATACGCGAATAACTGGACAGACTTTTGAAAGAAGGTGCCTGTGGGGTTGACTTGTGAATTTCGCACAATTCTTTCAAGAACCGTGTTGAAAAAATCGCAGTGTTTATTGCTTTTCTGACATTGAAGGTCTTGGTTTTGACATTACCGACCTTGACGGAAGAACTCGTATTCTCAATCGTCATCCTGCATAGGGATGTTAAAACTAGACATGGTCCTGTATAGTTCAACTCTACAGATGGTATGTATTTATTTGGGACTTCTGAGTTTTTTCCAAAATCTGCCGTAATGTGAAAATTTGATCTATGGTTGACTTTCCTGGTCACCAGTCACCAAGGCCCTTTGGCGTTCACGTAATATGGCAGACAGGATTTTAAATGCGATGTTGAGGAGACTTATTTTCCTGTAGTTGGTGCCGCTCAGAGGATCTCCCTTTAGGATCGGACAAACAATGTTGAGATTCTATTCGTTGGACATACTTTCGTAGATCAAGATTTTAGAAATAAATTTGACGTATAGTCCGTTACCATGATTACCTGTTGTTTTAAACAGGTCGGCAATTAAATCATTTCGTCCATCAGCTTTCTTAGACTTAAGTTTGGAAATTGCTGCCCCGATTTCATCTCGGACGGGTGGACGGAAATTTTGTCTGGATTCGCCCAGGTTGAATGGTTTATTCTGCCTGACCGTGGAGTGTTGCTAAAATCTTCCCAGATTTTTAGCGCCGACTGTGGTTCTACTAAGAGGTATCCTTCTCCATTTCTATTCGGGGATTACAGCTTTGCTATGATTATTTTATTTTTTGTAGTACAACGACTGCAATAAAAAACACGGGTCACCCTCCAATCGAGCTTCCGCTGGTTTTGTGTTATTTGGATTTAACGCCATCTATCATCAAAAACGCCCCGAACTTTCTCCCAGACCCAATATTAACTTTTTCGAAATTATTCCAACATCGTTTGTACTTCTCTTTGGACTAACTCCAAACCAACTATACCTACTAATTATTCAATTAATTAATTGTTAGTTTCTAGTTCGTTAATTGCCTAATACAACTACAACTAATCAAGTCACGAAACTACATATAATACAATATTATATTTGCGCCTGAATGATTAAGAACACGTATTCAAAAGCAAATTGAATTTAAATCAATTGGCTTATCTAATTAAAAATTTAATTAACTAAAAAATTAGTCATCTGATGCCGAAATAAGTGCAATCGCTCCGAGTCCTACCATCATAATGGTCGTTACGTAAACGGTGAACTTGTAAAAGCCTTCCGAATCTGACTCTTGTTCAATATTTTTGCCTAAATCGGAGTCGTACATTGATTAATCTTGAAAAGTATAATATAAATCTATTAGAACCCCATACTATATACTCGTATACTTTACACATGTTCTCATGGTGACCAATAGATGACGTCAGCACCTTCTGCGTATAATATAAACAGAGTGGAGAAGTTGAAAACCTTAATACATAGCCTCTAAATGGCAACCGATTGAACCTTAAACAACAAGAACAAACTCTACTCGAATGAGAGTTTCCAGCTAAGTTTATGGGAATTTCAAAATCCTTCTGACATTTCAAGAGTTCGTTCTATGATGACAACTGAGGTCATCATAACATTTTCTAAAAATCGATGACAAGATTGAATTTTCAGATTTCGATGGTTAAACTCCTTTTTTTTTTGAATCATTTTATGAAATTTTCAAATTCAATCTTTTCCCAACTTCATTAGTAGTCGATTCCCCTTAAACTTACCGCATACTTTCCATTTAAATTATACAATAGATACATGTACTCGAATGTATCAGCCTTTAGTCATTCTACAGATAAATCTTCTATGAGAATTCAAATTCAAAATTCAGAAATGACTCGCGGATTTGATTGTTTTTTGTTTTTTATTGAAAAACATGCGATATGATGTAATTACCAAGTTTTAATCGTCGGATACCTGACAACTTTGTGAGTGTTTGTTTTTCTCCATGTGTATATGTTAGATTTAAGTGTACATCTGTGAACTGCAATAAATAAAAAAATACATGCAAAGGTCGTAACATTTATACTCGTAACCCAATACGTTGACATCGAATATTGTTATAAAGGTTCTCAGATTCAAGCTTCAATACGAACTCAAGTTGATTGGGTTTATTCCGATAATTTTCTTTGTTTCAATATCTTTTAGAATAAAGATTATTTTATTTTTAAGTGAAAACACACACGACTACATATGCATGTAGGTATGGACATACATGCAACTTGGAACTGAAATATATTTTATTTTTCGTTGAAATATTTGCAACGTATTTCTTCTGATGCATTCTTATTTTATTTTTGAACAAAGTGTGGGGGGGTGTCAACATTTGAAGGTCGAGTTAATAATTTATTGTGTATTTTCATGCAACGCTGACTTTAAGTGTTTGAAGTTCAATTTTAATTACTTAAATGGTGATAAACGACAGTTAAGGGGAATTTTACATATTTTTGAGTGTATTTTGAAGACTGTACAGAGATATTGCATTAGTTTTACATCTACTATTAACTTAAGGCTCCTTATCGATATTTTAGACGGAACATTTAGCTCAACTGAAACTTTTAGTTTTCAATTCGTGCTATAAAGACTACAGATACAAGTATTGTAGAATTTGTCGTAACTTAAATCGAAGAAGATAAGAGCAGACAGATCTGAAGTTTCTAGATTGATCTATTGGCCAACAACACATACTTTCGGATAGTTACTAGAAAAAATTTCTACTGTTATTCATAAAAAGATGTATGTTAGCCATCATTTCTTAGCCTAATCACTTCAGTTTCCTTCCGGTTTGTGTTCTCTAAGAAGTCTGTAAGACTGACATGGCATTTTGTCAGCTTTTAGTCCTCTCCTGGTGAATGGATACAAAAGCATTCTTTATTCAGATCTTGGAGCAGCAGTTTCCTACTAATATTATCTCTATCTAAGTAGTGTTTTTGTTTTTTTTACTTTCTTACTTATTTACTTCGATTATGCTACAGTAATAAGAGGTGGACCTGTGCCTCAATCAATACAATTTTCCAGTTAGCGCCGCCTTTAGCCAATTGCCTCTGTTGGAACGGAGCACTCAGAAAATAAACTAGCCCATTGCACTCATTGTCTATTCCTTTCTCATGAGAAAATGAGTACATAAGCGCTTTAGTAATAGGGTGCCTAAAGTTCACTTTCAGTCACCACATCTGCACCAAGTACCTGTAGCCTGATGCGAGCTTAGGCCGGACGCTCACAGAGACAGTGCTTCACGGTGTCGTCATTACTCTCACAGCAAGTGTTGCAGAATGTTTTGTCACTTATGGTTGGTATATTTCGGTACTTAGCAAATGCGTAGTGCCCAGTTCCAACGCCAATTAATTAATCTAGAGTCTATTCTACTGACGGACAATAGGAAAGTCACCGATGACTTAGATATATCGAAAAGCATTAGTTTGGTTTAGGGGCAATCCAATTGTCAATAGAGATCCTAACTGATGTTGCAGGTAGTCATCGAGTCCTGAAAAACTCTCTTCTGATCCTTATGTATGAAGTTCGTCGGCGGTTTCATTGTGACCAGGGCCCAGACAAAATTCAGTGAATTTAACCTTCCGGCTGTGTTCAGTAAAGTCTTGCATTCATGAACTAACTTGAAAGTTGTAAGACGGTACAGCACGGCTTTGAGCGTAGCTTAAATTCTTTTGTTAGTTCTTAACAATCTACGAGTAAATCTTTCGTTGTCATCCTTCAGGAAGACATCAGCGTCACATGCTTAATCGGTTTTTGGAGCCATCCGTGAAGATCCGACTACATTCCTTTCCTGGCCTAGATTCTGTCTGAAACCGTTCCTGGGCACAGAGAGTCGATTCCCTTTCTTTGTTTTTTTTTTTTTTTTTTTGAAGCAAAAGGAGTTCTGGTGTCGGACGGAGTTTTTACAAGAGCAGAGCCATTAGACCAAGGTCACCAAAACTCCGGTGCGTTCTGGAAACTACTCGTACTTCTTTTTAAATGATAAATGGCGTTTGGGGGTACAGCCCATGATATGAATATCAAGCAGAGGGAGATTAATAATTGCGTGTAGAGCAAAGTCAGGCGTGCTAGGAAAACTCCCCAGACTGTTCTTTGAAACGTTGGTGGAAAAAGCGGCGCTAACGTATTTTCGTGAAATCTTGATCCATCAGAAAACCGACGCATAGGATATAATAAATTGACATTATCATAGCTGTGTAGAGCAACGCGCCTTAGAGGTTTTCGACGTCCAAAGAAGGTTGTTGTGTAAGATGATACCAAAATATAATATCGTACTTAACTTCGTTGGAGAAGCGGATGGCGATGGTATTTACATACTTCAAGATTATTAAAGTCCCTTCCACTTGTGCGCATCATCTAACGCAATTTCTCCCTCCATACTGTTGTCACTCTTGGTTAAAAATCTTCGATCCGGTGGGTTAATATCGATTCGCATTTTATGTCCTTTCCATTTAGGTGAACTGGTGTCCACTTTTTCTATCATTAGAAATCTTAGAATTTATTGTTATATACATCTTCCAATTTGTCCATTTGCTCTTTTTTTCTCTATAGACGCCGATGTTCTTCAGTACTCCTTTGCTCGTAGAGCGCACAAGCCGTTCTCGATCTTCATAAGCGAGTTATTTTACGGCGTATACAATAACTGCCTCGGTTAATCAAACAAAGGGTTTCGTCCAGGTGGTCGACTAAGACCTAGAACATCAGTTATGTTGGTTGCTTCGTAAGTGTAGTGTTTTTACGTGGTCATGTATCACATGCACAACCTCTTACCTGGATGGTCCACGGCATTTTAGGGCTCCTTGGTCAAATGCGACTAGGCATTTCGCTATCACTTACTCTCTTCATGGACATTGAAGCTGTCTTTAGGCCATTAATGGTCTACCAGCTTCCATCTCTACACAAACAGCCTGATAAGTCCTGTAAATCCTAATTAATCTCAGCGCCAAATACTTTGAAGTATGTAGTTCATATTAGGTATCTGTCATGCTTAGGTCAGCAACCCAAGTTTTAATTAGATTTAATAACGTAAATTCATCCGCTGTACGTCGTTCTATTAGTACGGTTAGCCATCTCCAACTCAATCTGTACTATAGCATCGCTTCCTTTTTCTGGCTTTGCGCTTATAAGTTAGCAAACCCAAGCCAGGATGCACAAGACCATCCCCCAGTAGTTTCTACAAGGATGTAGAAGTTTTCTACAAGGACGCCAGGTTGACGTCAGTGTGCCATAAGCATACAACTCCCGACTACCGAATTTAATAGCCAGCTAATTATAATCTATATTTATTCAAACGTAAACCACAGAGTGAGGACTGTTGTAAAAAAAATGTCAAGCTACTTTTTGTGTCTGTAATTGCTGACTTATATTTAACTTGTTTTGACTGTTCTACATATGCAGATTGTAAGGGAACCTTATGATGTAATTTATGGTTGACCTTTCCTCTAAATGCAGTAAAATATCACTGGCTAACCGCTTATTTGACATTTTTCACACTACCTATTTATAGTTCATTTCTGTCGAGTCGTTGCCAACATATGCCGTATTGTCTTATCCGAAATATAATTCTCTGCTTAACTTTACTTGCGTAACCCCCAGTACGAGTAGCAAAACTTTCATACAACTAAGCAACTGTGTTTCAGTAAAAGGTGTCCTCTCTAATTATATGTGTCAAATTCTCCAATCTTGCTGCACGTCTATTTCACGCAATAAAAGGTGGTAAGTCCCAAGCTATAAATTATACACTGGTACGTACTAATTGTTACGCTTAAAACTTTTCCACAGTTTGGTCTTATGTGCGAAATTCAGGAGGAATATGCCTTGAAAGTTCTCAAAAGACACAAGGTTGACTCCATTCTAGATGTCCAATCGACGAAGACGGTTTCATTCAACCATACCTTGTTGGTGTGGGGGGCATGCATCTGAAAATACATTATATTCAGATTTAGAAAGCTCAGGTGGCCAGCCATTAGAGTCTTCGGTCTTGTTTGCATTTAAATTTTGGAAAGCTGACCGCTTCACTCCTTCTTCAATACTCCGACCATTTAATAGCTGTTTAAAATAACCTTACAGTCACTCTTAGTACAGACTTTATATACTTCATTCGAAGGCATCAACCAAACCTCCTTCATTGGGTTCCAAGGCCTATGTATCTATATAAATCTATTGTTGGAGCTAGGTTCTTTGACTGAAGCCGATTTCGTACATTGAACTGCATCCTAGCTTTTGTGATCTTTTTCAGAAGCTGTAATAAATATTCAGTCTCCTGAATTACGGTCACGTCTGTCTTGAACCGAAACAGGAGTCAAGTTTTACATTAGCAGGAGTATGCAAAGCTGCAGGTTCATACTCCTAGATTATGATCCGTTGGCATTCTGCGACGTAACTGATATATGATAAGGCTATGGTCTCGTCTATATCTGACACAAGGGAGTCTGCGAGAATTTATGTTTTTGATAGTAAAACTGATAATGACTAAATCTTTTTGACAGATTAGCAAACACTTGGCAGGCTTGCACCGGCTTGCACCGGCTTGCGTCTGTTGTTTTAAGTCCGTTTTCGGTAATTTGTAATTCTATTTACTTATTGTATTGTATTTTATTGACTATGTACATATATCAGACCGTTTGAAGAAAATTGCTATCCCTTGTCTACATACTTGGAAAAATACCCCGTGAATAATTTATTAAACATTGTTTTAACTGTTAAAATTACGTTTGCAAACACTTTCTTCTTTGTGTCACTTTTCCATTAAACGTAACCTTCAAAAAGCTGAATATTTTAGCACTTCCACCTTCCGCCTTGTGTAAAATAAGAATCACTTACCTTACTGCTGTTAATAACTTGATCTTATTCATAGTGACCTTCTTGACCGCCAGAATGCGCTGCTACTGCAAAAAAGGTTATGGTGCCTTGAAGTCCGTTCATATTTGGGCAGACATGCGAATAAAATATTATTTTTTGAGAGGCAAAACGGCGAAGGAAACAAAAGAAAAGTTGGATAAATATTATGGGGCTAATGCTCCGTCAGATTACACCGTCAAATATTGGTTTCGAGAGTTTCGTGGTGGCCGCAACTCCACTACCGATCGAGTCCGCAACGGCAGGCCCTCCGATGCGGTTACAGAGGACAATGTCAAAAAAATACATGAAATGGTGTTGGCTGACCGGAAAGTGAAGGTGCGCCAGCTAGCAGATACCACAAAGATTAGTACTGAGCGCACACGCCATATTTTGGGCAATATTCTGCATATGAAAAACTTATTCTGCAGCTGGGTGCCGTCAATGACCAAAAACATGAAGGCGAGAGCACTTAGAAATAGTGTTTGGACTTGCTGATGCGGAATCGGGCGGACGTTTGGCGTCGATTGGTAACTGGATTTGGAACCCTCGGACTATTATCTCTTCCCTCAAAGGATGGCTCATCAATAAAACATTCAGCTCACGCGAGGAAATCATCGACGCCACGGAGGAGTATTTTGCAGACCTTCCGGAAAATTACTTTTCGGACGGGATCAGGAAGTTGGAAAATCGCTGGAATAAGTGTATCAAACTAAAAGAGGACTATGTTGAATAATATAAAAAAAGATTTGAAAAATAATTTTTTTAATTCCCAAGTAGGTCGCTTTTCACTCCATCTAGTACGTTGCTCACATATCTGGGAAGGTTTCTTAGCAATTGGTAAAATAGCAAAAAAAACTTTACGTACGGCTTAAGAAATTGCAGCGATCTTAAAATCTTCTTTGGAGAAATCCTCTATAAAAAATGACGTGGAATCGTTAACTGTTCGGAACCACTATTTACTTAAAAATAAAATGCTTTCACAATCACACAAATCAATTTGTAGCCTTTCAATGCAAATTCGATAAAGTATAGCCTTTATGAGTTGGATATTATTGCAATGTCCAGCTCTTAAAGTTGCAATACGGTCAAAACTTGAGTTGATATAGGTACAATGCCCTAGAGACGGAAGAAAATTAAGGTATTCTACCACATCTTCCATTGCACCGTTCACTCGGTTCAATAACACACTTGTACCAGTTTATAGCTATTTGAGCAATATCAATCTATTTCCTGTGAAGCTAACTCAGACCTTCTATACTGTGCCACGTCTTGATCTGCTTTTGTACTCGTAGCAGCTTCAATAGCACAAATCGCATGTGAACTGGAGACCTTCAGCGCATGAAAATCAACAACTTTTCTTAGTCTCAGTCCTAATCCACAACACCTTTTCCAAGCTGATGCATTCGATCAGCCTATCTCTAAACAGGGCAAACCTTTTCCTAGCTACCGACGCATTTTTTTTTTTATAATTTACGCGCGCCTAAGGGGTTATGAATACCCTTATACTGTTGCCAAAAGGCCCCGGCGAAAAGATAGAAGGAGGAGAAAGGAAAGCATTGTTTGTGATGTAGTGGTTTGGAACTCAGGTGTGTTTGGTTTCGATATTGACTCTTCAGGGGTGGGAGTCCGAATAGGACGGAGAGATTTTCTTCACTCGGAATGGTGAGGTTGTGAATTTTAACGGTTGTTTTGTGCTTGAAAACCCTACAACAGCCAAATCTACATGTCAGTGTTATGCCTTCACACGCAGATTTTTCTGACTGAGTTCCAATTACGCAAATGAAAGCTTGTCGTGGCTAGGATTCGAACCTTGACCCTCCGAGCGAGAAGCTCCTCGACTTATGAGATATGATAAGACACCCTATGGAACTAATAAAGTACGTTTTGCTTTTAGTAATATAGTATCGCATACCATGGCTCACTTATAAGGGTGCTTCTATCGTTGACAAAAAAAAAATTCTGGTGTTCCCTAGGTCTCCATTCTATCACCTATTCTGTGTTGTTTTTTTCTATTTCACGGGGAACAACATCTTCTGCTTTTCATATTCATTCTTAAACTCGAATCGCTTGATAACGCGACTAATTGGTATGTTTTTGCTGTCTTCTAATGTTTCATTGCAGTGGATCAGTGACGCAATTGGTCAGATTGATATCAAATAAAATTTGTTTTTACTGATAGATAGGGATATCTTTCAAACCTGTCATGTTCGATAGTTTTTTTGACATTTAAGTTTACGTATTGCTTGATAAATCACCATAAATAGACTTACTCGTACATTAGAGCAGCACTTTCGTATCATTCAAATTAATTTGGAAAATGGCTCTCTAAAATGCGAAACGTATACAAGATAACGTGATTCCTTTGGTCCTTGATATTGTGGTTAAATGTCGTACCACATATAGTAAATACTATACGTGATGGAAAGTCAACATATAGTGTGCGTACAAAGCGAATGGTAGTCGTTGTTATAAGAGAGCATGGCGGTATATCCGGCTCTTGTTCGTTCACCTTGCGGACAATTTTTTGAAAAGATTGCGACGAGAGTTCGCAGATGGGGCTCTTAAGCACCTTGAAATCGATTCTTAGTTTTATCAAAAAATAATAGTGGCTCACGGTACACCTTAAGCTTGAGTTTTGGAGCAAGCAGAGTTGCCGTTTCTGAATGGCGGCAAGACCAGAAGAGACTCATGAGACTCAATTATGCGTTGGTGTGTTCTTCACGCTGACAGCATCATCGATTCTTATTCTTTTTCTGTTTTTTAAGTGGCCAAGGCTACCGCACAATGAGCAGAAATTATTTCTTCAAAAATATGGACGATATTGATCCGGATGATATGCTATGTGGTTCCAGAGAATGGCGCTAAATGCCACACAATGCCCATGAAACCATTGACTTACCGAAGACTCGATTTAACGAAAACATTATAAAGCGAAATAGACCAATGGATTGGTAATCGAGATCATTCGAGTATTTCTTGTAGGGATGTACAAAGTCTCTGGTGTATTTAGGTGTTTCAGGCTAATATTCAGCGCGTTATTCGTGAGATAGAGCCCCAAATTTGAACCGGCAGGATACATTTCGCTAAAAAGCCATCTTGCTGAGATCGTGTGTAAAACACAATGTTACAGACCATTTTATTTTCAGAAATAAAGAGTTTTTGATTCAAACTTAATTGCTGTGATTAGTGTTCATTAAAAAAAAAAAAATTGTATAGCCCTTAAAAAAGAAAGCACCCGTCATAAATCTCCGCGTAGGTAGAGATGAAGTCCATTTTCGGACGTACAAATATATAGAAATCATCATTCTGGAATACAGTGCCGCCTAGCTCTTTATTTCTCAGTCATTATAATGTACAAACATTCAAAACCGTGTGATTCATTTAAACATATTTTGGACGACCAGCTCATAGATACGAGTATATTTAACAGTGAGTTGTGTAAGCCAAATAATTTCAAAACGATTTTCGAAACTGTGAGTCACTATTATTCTATTTCGTTTTTATCAACAATCGATATAGAAGTAATGAAAAACTATTTCCGGCCGTATGCAATGAAAATAGAAGTTTCAAGGGAAGGCCTATACTTACATGTTGATCAAAGCTCTCTATTGAAGTTGGAACCCAACAATAAAAGAAAAAACGAATAGTAGTTCTCTCAAAATTGTCATGTCATGCTACAATATATTTGATTGATACCTCATGAGTGGGAACAAAGTGTGGGTCTAAAATGATTGTGCAGTTCAGTTTGCGACTCTCGTGACATTTTCTCCAAAATTATTGTATTCCATTAACAAAAATTACCTGTCACATCTATCATGACATAAATAGCATCACATAATAAAATATCTGAAATGCGTCATCAACTTTTTGATCAATTGTATCTCCAGTGTAAGATAACTCTACTCCACGACTGTCACTGTTAGTTTTTTTTTTTTTTTATTTTTTCTCTCATACCACTTGAGTCGACTCTTGATACATGAATCAGCCCCAAAAAAAGCATAAAAATGTAAAAAGCTCACTCCATCCCACCAACTCTCATCAATCGCATACGTACGAGAATACTGGGGTTAGTGGGGTAATGGGGTAAACACAAGCTTATACAAGCTTATTAACTTCTATATAGGACACAGAACAAAAACAAAAATATCTACACAATGACAAAACCGAAAATTGTGAGTGAAATATGAGTGAAACAAAAAGAAAAATTTCCGTAAGAGTGTAATTTTACACAAAAACGCACACACCAGCTCAGATGTGGGGGCCTACACTTTCGAGTTCTTTAGTCAGAGTCAGTTCTGCTTTCGTCTAAACGCTGTGGAAGGTGTATGATGTCTCCTAAAGTATCTAAATCATACAACTAGTCATTCGTTTTTAGTTAAACGAATGCAACGCGGTGTTGTTCGGTGTGCGAGTATCTATGAGTCTTATTGGTGTCGTTTGTCTTTTGGTCGTTTGGTCGTTTGGTTGCGGATACGTGTTTTGATATTTCACCTTTTTCCTTCGTGACACATTAAATAAATAATAATAAAAAAAAAAAAAAACCGAATACGACAACGCGAAAGAAAGAAGTTTGTTTCTCTATTTCATTGACAAAATAGAAAACGGGGGAAAAACTGAGAAAAAAAAAGTAAAATAAACTACAACACGAGGAAAGAAAAATAAATTAGTAGTTTCGAAAGCAAACCCAAAATGAAGACACGAATAGTTCGGATTTTTTTTCCTTCTATTCGTTTCGTTTCGGTTTCTTTTTTTTTTTTTTTCTAAGTTTTTTGAAATTTTCAATTTACTCTTTTTCGGCACGAACGAAGGAACTATTTCATAGCCGCAGTTTAGACCATCAGTGCTAATTTATTCATTGGATCAACAACAGCTCTTGAGATATTATTATTCATTATAGTTTTTTTTTTTTGTTTTTTTTTTTTTTGAATTTAACCAAGGATTTGCGAATTTTTTGTAGCACGGATATTA
This sequence comes from Volucella zonaria, assembly GCA_963966105.1. NCBI lineage: Eukaryota > Metazoa > Arthropoda > Insecta > Diptera > Syrphidae > Volucella > Volucella zonaria. The sequence continues at coordinate 171,537,619 of OZ014530.1, forward strand.
ATCACAGCAACGTGTGAAATCGTTTGAAATAACAAAAGAGATCTTGCAGAGGATTCAAGATGAAACGGCAACCTGAATTTGAGTGGATCTTTTTTCTCGAAAAGAACAGTTTGTAACCGTTATTTTGATTTATATTTCGTATGTTTATTTTTCGATAATCTAAAATGCAAAACAGTGAAGCAAAATTGAAACAGAATTTTTATATCTAAAGGACATTACATCATGAGATAGAAAGTGATTTTTAAACCCCTTTTGAATTTTCTCTCACATTTTTTTTTTCTTCTTCTTTTATTGAATGCAATTATGCAACTCTTGAGAAATAGCGATTTGCTGTTGCAGTGCGATATTTTTGTGCTATGCACCGATACTTATACATACATTCGTTGATGCACTAACAAATGCTATACTGTATCTATGTTAAAAACTACAACCACACACAGAGACACAGGTGCATTGCGAAATTAGTAGAAAATATTCTATTTTTATAAAATAAAAGAAATAACTAATTTTTTTTTTTTTATATATTTTTTCTGCATCATCATATAGTGTTTTTATTGTTTGTGTAGGACTGAGGCTCTTATAGTACAAAAAAAAAAAAAAAATGTTGTATTATTATTTGTTCTACCTCCCCCTGGTGGCGGGAGTTTGCCTTGCATATCTATTCAGAAATTGCAAGTGTAAATATACATAAAAAGTAGCAGAAATGTGAATCTAATAATAGTGTTGCATATAGAGGGCAAGCGGCAGGCAGAGGCAGCATGCACATTGGATAAAACACATGCATGCCATAGATAGTGCATCTACACGTAGTTATCACTTTTTTAGTGAGCAATATTTCGATGGAGATACTCTTTAAATGTGATTCGAATGCTGTTGAAATGTTAATTAAAATAAATGGCGACAAAACACGAAATGTACCATATACCATATTCCTATCTACTGCTATTGTTGCTTGAGTGTTTTTTTTTTTTTTTTTTTTTGTTTTTTCTTCGAAATTTTGAGGACGAGACATTGAAATAACTCACAAACCAGTAGAAGGACCTCATGCTGTCACCTATTGCACTTACAGTCTGTTTATGTATGTATATGTATGTCATGCATATATGGAACTCATGTAAAAACTCACTAATACTTGAACGATAAAGTGGTTAGCTTTCCATAAGCAAGTGGGTAATTGAGTGAGGAGGACCAGTCATAGTTATACTTATACTACTCGTGGCTATTAAGTTATGTGTGGATTATTTTCAATTTTATGGTCACCCCTTGGTTCTCTAGAAAACAACTGTCAACGCTATTGCAGCTACTTAATGCTGTTGTTATAAATCCCCCGGAGGTCTTTAAGTGACCTTCATGAAATGCAATCAGTTTTTGGAATATTACCTACGTACACGTATGTACGGTCGCGAATTTATTTTAATGCAATTCTATAATATCTGACATCGTGCTTGCCTCTGTGTCACGATTGCATAACAATGATTCATAAATGATGAGTGAAATTCTACATTTATCAAATTTTTGAAGTGAACACTAAGATTTTGGTACAATTTTCACCTATATACGAGTATAGGTAGACTCGTGGAAGAAGTGTGTCATGGAGTGCATTATTTTCAATTCGATTGTAAATCTCTTGGCATCCGTATCCATATCCGTATATTGTTCAATGTGTCTGGTTTATATAATATTTGGGGTTGGTTTTAAAATTATGTGCATTATTCGTGGCATTCGGGGAGGGTAAAAATTGAAGGAAGAAGCTTTTTTTTTCCTCCCTCTTTACTGTGAGAAGAATGCGCCCAACACATTCTTTGTAACAGAAATAGACGTTTCCAAGTTTGTGTATCTATGTGCAGTTGTGGTAGCGAATTAGTTTTGAAGTGAGCTAGTGCTTTATTGTTGACCTTGTTTTTTTTTTTTTTTTTTCTAGTAAATATATAAATATATGGATGACCTAAAGCCGGTAATTATGTGTGATGAAACTGTTCTTGAACTCTGAAGTTGGTAATCTTTTCATTTAGTAATTATGAAGTGTCAGTGTAAAATTTTCTCATCGATTCATGTGTAACGTGACACTTTCCATGTCGTAACATCATATTTTGAAGGATTTTTTTTTTTTTTTGTATGAAATTTTACAATACTTGGATACGAGTAGTAGAAAAGTCCAATCAAGTTTAGTTGTGAGAATTCGACGTGAGTAGTTATGTCAGTGCTAAATCTTTAGTCACGCTATTGTATTCATGTCAAGTGTCTTATTCAGAAGAGAAACACGCTGATATTTTTAAGAAACAGAAAATCGAACAAACTGACAGAACGGGATTGAAGATATCAGCTTCAGCCTAAACGCTTTATTGACTACCCCCACAATATCAAAAAGACAATAAACAAATAGAAATAATTAACAGAGTTTATGCATAGATAAGTACCCCAATCGTGGTACTATCCATAGGCCATTGCGCAATTGGTAGACAGGCAAAAAGACTAGGAATTCCTACCAATAATTGATTGCAGCTGCATAGGTAAAGAAGAGGAATCATCGATTTTGTAGTTTTTTTTACATATGCTCAAGTAGCTGTGAAATAGGATTTAGTTGGTCCAAGTTAACCCTACCAAATAGAGTTGGCAGATGGCAATGCTAACCTTATCTTAAGGCGACAGTATAACCATCTTCTTAAATGCCGTAGTTTTTTTTTTGCCTTACTTTTCAGTCAGCAAAAGTTTTGTCTTCTGGGGTTTTAATTAAATGGGTTTTGGATGGAAAAAGGGTGAAATGACCTCGTGACTTTAACTCTCTAGTTAGATATTATAAGGGCATAGGTCTCTGTGAAAATTGTTTACGTAGTGGAGGGACATCGATAATATTACGGATGTTGGTTTTGGTGCTTCAGTTGACTGAAGATCCTTGGCAAGTCACACGACGTTAAATCGCTTTATCTCGACGGCCAATTTTGATCACTTTTTCAAAAAAAGACTCAGTCAGGACACTTCTGGCAAATGAGCAATAGTGTCGCCACTGAAGTGGTCATGTTGGAAAGAATCATCGCCCATATGCACACCTTCAAGTTAAGGCCATAAAAAGCCATTGGTCAGGGTTGGATAGCGGTATCCATTCCACACTCGAAGAGAGAGAGATTTCTTGACAATAATTCTAGAATTTTAAGCCGTAAATACGAACATTTTTCTTCAGACTTTAAGATTTTTCGACAGTTTTCACGCTTTTCCAACACCCAATTGGCGAAGCTGATGGTTGGCAGACATAAGTTCTACCATTGTTTGGGCCTTATAGTCTTTATGCACAATTCGTCGGGGTGTTGTTAATGATGTACATAATTCCTGAGATCAACAAACCTAGATTTTTTTCGGCCACACTTCGAGCTTCAGAGGCAATATTTCTAATTGTTCTTGCGGTTCTACTCATTACTAGCTTGTCCCACTAGCTCAAATTTCTAAACCAATTTAACAATTGCTAGTGCAGAAAGTGTTCCAAATCGATTGAGAAATTGTTTGAACTTTTCGAACTACTAAATGTTTATTATTAGTTTATGCACATGTAGAGTGAAGCGGGCTAAAGTAAAAGCATCCAAAATGTACTATTCTTGCAACTGATATTTTTGTGATATTGAGTCAAGGATTTATCGTGAACACCTGCCATGAAGACTCAATTCTACGGGATACTCATACATCCATGAGAGCAAAGATACGCCTTGCAATCGCTTACCTACACTAATACATAGTGTAAAACCAAGGCACCACTTGTGTTGGAGGCATAAGTTCCACCCTTGCTGTGAGTCGAGACCGATCTAAAACCTCTTGCTGGTCTTAAGGTTACAGCACTCAGTATTTATTTGCTACTCTACAATGGGTCAAACCAACTGGAAGACCCTTACCGCGATTTGGGTTTAAACTACAGACACCATGGCGCTCCCAGAATGGGGGCCTACCTCAGGAAGCCTGACCCGGACCGAGATCCAGGGGGCTACTGACTCCCATGGTACCGTGATTTAAGTCTTGGTAGGGACTACCGATGGTCCTGCCGCCAACAAGTATTGATAATTGAGCGGGGGCCTTATTTTTGTATGTATATATGTAAATCATTGCTAACAATTGTTAAGCATTTCGCAATATTTATTTATCTTTAGGAGCCTACTTTAATTGGATAACCGTCGGATTTTATGATAATATCTATTGTGTCGGCTAGTTTATTGTTAATGTTTGCTTTTATTACTAATGCTTTCAAGGAGACAAAGGACAGAAACTTTTAGTTTAATGCTTGAATTTTTCTCAAAATGTTATATTTGAATTTCGTTCATGTTCATTGACTACTACACCCGAGTTTCAGGTTCGATTCCCAGAATATTCACTGCAAAAACAAAAAATTAATTTCCCAGGTAACAACGTTTCGGGAGGTAATGGCGAACTTCCAAAAGTGAAGCTTCTGTCTGTGAAGAAAGACAAAAAATACAGTGAGTGGAGGGACTAGATTTTGGCCCAAAACAGATTCTTACTGTATTGATTTATCAATTTTTTATATGGAGGACAAAAACTATTTAATACCATACGTATAACTTCTATCTTCTGCAAACCTAGACTAGACTAGACTAGACTTCTTGATTTGCAGTACTTTTCGGTCTTTTGGCGTTTAATTTGTCTTTTCTTATCAATATCTTGGTTTAAACTTGTCCGGTCACTTATTCTAAAGTGTAGTTTCTCCAGTGTTTCTCACAGCCCAATTCTTTTGAACAGGAGATTTTTGATGAATATGGCTTTAGGTTTCGGTTTCTCTTTTTAAGAAGACCTCTCTCCAAGTTTAAGGTATAATCGCGGAAGCTAAGAACAATCACAGCAGCTACAATTGTTTATTTATATGCTGTTATCCGTCAACATATGCGATACCTTTCCACCTTAAGCTTCATATTTGTAATTAACAAAATTCGAAGAGATTTGAATGTAAAATCTCTAGTATTTCGTCTTTTATTCTCATTTATAAATCGAGAGGTGGAGCGAAGTAGCACTTCTTTAATTTATTTTTTACCGGAATGACCTCTTTAGTTATGTAAACATAATTACATCAAGGGAAGCTCGGTTGCGACCAATTAACATTTCTGAAAGCTATACTTAAATCCATGTCGATTTTCAATAGAATGGTTGAAGAAAACAAGGCACAAGTATCTATTGATTTATTAGAAATCGATTAGCATAATCGATCATCATAAATTATAAAATGGTTTGGCCGGAGCTGATGAGCTGGTACTTGATTGATGATTCTGGTTCTTCATCTACGTCAGAATGGCAGGTATATTATTCATCGTTGTCCATGTTATTAGATGACTGAATTTTTCCGACAGCAATATATTGCTCGTTGTCACCACTCAACAATTCGGACAAGTGATTTTTTCATATCCTAAGTACGACATGGATTCCATTATTAAATCTTTCTGGTTGTCCAGTGAACGGCTTCCTGTCGGTGTAACTTTAGACCACTTCTCGACTGATATGCTGAGATTCATCATCAAACTAGGGGTTCTGGTAGCTTTAAATCCATTGCATTTGGAGCTGTGTTCGATGCCTCGCCAGCACAAGTGTCTCTCAGATAGGACTTTGAAGATAATGAGATATTTAGGCAGGAAGGGCCGCGATCTCTCTGAGATATCGCAGTTTTCCATATATTTTTTTAGCCAAACAATCCACTCTAGATGATAAGGTCAATATCAATCAATCTGTTTTCAGTTGTTTGGGATATAAGATGAGATGAAAGAAATTCTGACTTTTTCAACAGAAGTTAAAAGCTAACAATTTGTCGAACACTCGTATGACCCACAGAAAGTAGTCTCTTCCGTCCGATATACCATATCATAGAATTACAGAGATATTCCACAGATATTTTAATTACATATCCTTGCAGTTTCCATAACCCGGCTGTATGTAGATACTAAATATTGAACTGACCCAGTCTAATTGTCTGCTAACATATACTAGTAAATCACGAATTCCCATTATTGGGTTGTCGATCTCTAAATTGGATCTCAGCCAAATCCGTTGGTACTATGAGTCGGTTCATAACGATGTGAACACAAAACAAAAACAACTATTACATAAATATGTTCTATTTAATTAAAATCAGAATAGATATCTTCAGTTTTCGAGTATAACCTTTATGTTTCCGTAAGGACCCTTTTACTATTGTACTTATGTGGCAGACTTACTTTTTCTTACTTCTGCAGATAATTTTTATATTTCTCCGTCATAAAAAGCCATAAATAAATTATTTCCACTCAAAATAAAATAGATATTTTTAGAATGCGCGCCTTAAAGCGAAAAATTCTCAGAAAATTTAGGTTAAAAAAAAAAACATACATTCCACATACCATATTCTTTTGAATTTCATCATCTTTTATACTTCGCGCTTTAATCGCAATAAACAATTTTTATAATTTTTTTTCGGTTTCTTACCAGTCATGTGACATAGTCGGTTTGTTTATACAAACGACTACACGACTTAAACAAAAAAAAAAATAAAAAAAAAATGTGTGGTTATACATACTCGTACGTGTACGTATAAAGGCTACGCTGATGAGTGATAACCAGAGTAAAAAACCCAATTATTAAAAAAATAAAAAATAAAATTAATTAAATTATCATATCATTTGCTTACACCGTTCTCATTTCAAAATTTCTATATGGCCATATGTATCTTTTGATTTAAAAAAAAAAAAAAGAAAAAAAACTCAAAAGCTATCTAGCGCGTCTTCATCACACTTTATCTGAGTGTTTTTGATGGGTGACTCTTTTTGAAAATGGTTATTTCCTAACCCAGAGGGTTTTTGAAAAACAACCTTCGGTTACTGTTCCCACCCTTGGTATGGCAACAAAGTCAAAATGCAACGGTCTGGTCATTTCTTGTTTTTGGTCTAAAAACTGGCTATAAGCCAACAGCACATTATTCCACTTTTCAAAAAAAGAGTGTTCGAAAATATGTTCTATATTGGGGTTTTCGGCCGTTAATGGTACTCGTATATAAAATAGATACATAAAGAATTCATAGTGTGCAATTACAATTGTAGATATTTTTGCCAAAAAGGGCATTTTCTGTTCGATGTATGTGTTGAAGAGAATAGGAATAGATGCCAAAAACCGACAAACTGACAACTAAACAAAGGAAATTTTCTCCTGTGAGTATTTATTGTTTTCGAAAATATTTTCAAACTGAAACAAAAAAAAAAAAATAAAAAAATCGACTCTTTTCGTCGGTTTTTTTTTAGTTTTATCCGTTAGCGTTGTTTTTGTAGGTCGAACGTGTAACATTCTATTTGTTTCTCCTGATTATACATATATTATAGATTGCATTCTGTCACGTGAAGTATGTATATGGATACAAATTTGCATACATGTGTTGTGGTTTTTGTTGAATTTTAGTAATAACAATTTTTTCGAACAATCAGTTTCGAAGTGACTTTTCAGTTTGTGTTCAACCGTTTTCGATGCACAAAGTCAATAATTTGTATATAAAATCAAAAGTGTCTTGATTATTTAGTTATTTCATTTTTAATTTGTTTAGTAGTTTGTTTAATTTAAATTTTGATTTTAGAAATGTTTTCAAGAAATATGTGAGTTGGTAATTTAATTTATGGCCATTGACAAGTAAATTAAATATTTTCTTTCTTTTTTTTTGTTAATTTTTCAATTTTGTTTATACTCTCTATGGATTTCGACGTGAAGTAGTGACTGTACTAAATCAAATTTCTAATAACTAAAATTAGAGTGGGTTTTTTTTTTCCAAAATCTGATTTCAGTTTATGATTTTGATGTTTAATGTGAACTTATTTGCTCCAATAGTAAATTGTTTTATAAACCTCCCTGACAGCGTCTTGTCTTATGTCTACAGCCTTGTCTTTTCCCCTAGTGCTATTTAAATTCGATTACATATTTAAATTCGATCCATCTACGTATTTTGAAGGTGGACAAGTTGGATTTTCTAAATAGATATATAGATAGATAGATTTTTATTTCGTACACAAATTTTTATAAAGGATAGTTACCACACATTTTACATTTCTACTGAAACATTGTTTTGTAAAGTATTGTTCTAATTCAAAAAAAAAAAAATAATAATAATTAAATAATTATAATAATAGTAAATAAATAGTACATTAGTATATAAATAAATAAATAAGTATACAGGTACGTAAGTAAATAAAAATAAAAATATGTTAACAAACAGAAATATTGGCTCAACAAGTGAGTAAATAGAAAATAAATAAATAAATTAAACAAACAAGCAAACAAAAAAAAAACAATAACTAAATAAATAACATAAAGAATTAATCAATAAATAGATAATTACAAAAATTTATATAAAATAATAAATCAACAAATAAATATAAATCTACATGTATACAACATATAAACTGACGTATAAATGAATAGATATATGGATAAACAACAATAGGTCTCTAAATAGCTAATTTTTAGCGTAAGCACGTTTGTTTTTAAAATTGCACGTAAGTTTTTTAATTCTTACCGATAGCAATTCAACATTTGCTCATCTATGGAGCTTTGAAGTAGAATTGTGCCATGGAAGGTTAAGCATCATCTTGAGTAGCTTATTTTGCGCCACTTGCAGTTTTTTTAATATGGCACTGCGCACAATTTCCCCACACCGGAGACCCATAAAGTAGTATCGATTGGAAAATTACTTTGTGTATGATCACAAAGCTGATTTTCTGTTTATACTCGTAAAAGGATATAACATCCTTATCTCTATATTGACCTTTTGTAGGGTTCTAGAAGTATGCTCATGAAATTTAAGTTTGCTGTCAAGATAAATACCTAAGTATTTTACACAATTGGACCAGATTATGGTCGATCCATGCAATTCCAGTTGGCTGTTCGGAAGATAGCAAGGTTTTCTTTTTCGGGTAAAAAAGTTAGCTTGCATTTTTTCAGCGTTCAGCTTAATTCTCCAGCTAGTCCCAATAGTGAGAGCAAATTCGTCTGATGAGATTAATGCAGTATCATTAGCAAACATTGCAACTTCACAGTTGATTAAATTGGGAAAACAAATTGTGCAAAATTGGACCAAGGACAGAACCTTGCGGCACACCCAACTCAAAACATGAGACTTGAAACGCTACCATTGATTTGGACTTTAAAAGAACGACCTGACAAAAAAACTTTGTACTATATTACACAGAAACGGAGGAAAGTTGTACATAATCATTTTATATAAAAGACCATCATGCCAAACGGAATCGAATGCTTTTTCGATGTCCAAAAGCATCATCCCAGCTGATTTTTCTTGTTGGCAGTTTTTTTTTTGACAAAATTACAAATTCGAAGAGCCCGGTGGGAGGTACTATGCTGAGGTCTAAAACCGAACAGCACGTCAGGACATATGCTACATTCTGTAACTATATTTGATATTTTTTCTTTGAGAATTTTTTCATATATTTTACTTACATTGCTAAGCAAACTTATCGGCCTATCGCTTTCGGGGCTTACAGGGGGTTTTCCAACTTTCAGAATTGGAACCACCTTGGCTATTTTCCAAGTATTGGGGAAATATTGGATTTTCAGACATGCATTTAGAAAGTCTGTTAAAAATTTCACTCCAGTTTTCGGCAAATGCTTGAGATACAAATTTTTTATAAGATTGGACCCGCCGGACTTTCTTATATTTAAATTATCGATATGAAATTTTACGTCGTCTTCTGTAAGAAAATGCATTTCTTAACAGGAATTTGGGTGTTGAAATCCTGGATTGTTTCGCTAACCAATGCATTTGTTGCTAGATCGCCTAGGCTTGCTGATACACAGTGATTTCTTAAAAAAAGTAATGGCAGGGGTGTCTTCTTTTTCATCATCTGTGTAATAGAAATTAGATCCATTCTGAAGTCCAGGTAGCTGTTTGTTTTTATTTTTAATTATTCTAACTACATTCCAAAATGGTTTAGCGTTCTTATCTAGAGAATCGAGTTTTTTATTCCATTCCTCGTGGCGTTGTTGAGCTATATGTTTCGAGATCAATTGGTTTAGGTGCTGCACATTATTAACAACTGCCGATATCTTTTTGTACAATTTATTTATTTTAATTTTTGGTATGGAGTCAGCTACGGCTTCAAGGATTAATTCATTGAAGTCAGTTACAACAGCATCAACTTCTTCTTTAGTAGATATATTTTCAACGTTTGCATAGTTTTCTTGAACTCTTCTTCTAATAATTGCACGGTATCGTTTCCAATTTGCATTTTTTAGGTCTTGGAAGTACTGAACATTTGTCTTGGCCGACCAAAGAAGTTTGCACAGGACTGGATTGTGGTCAGAGCATAGCTCGTTTAATGATATTGGTTGCGTAATAAAACTAGGAATATTTGAAATAAAAATATCGAGGACAGAAAGTCGGCCACGAGAACCAGCTGGAACATATGTAGGACATAGAGGAGATACAAAATTGATATTGGAAGTGATTCAGAAAGGTCCGAGAATTTGGGAGAACTCTATGTGAAGAAAACATTCGTAATGTATTCGTAATCGAGCCTTTTACACTGTGCGAGTGGATCATAAATTTCCAATCTTGAACTTAATACCTGTTTGTTTTTAAACTGGATGTGGAGCCTAATAAGATACACACATATGTATTTGAATTCTTCCATACAACTGCTTAAGTTTCGATCCTTTGTTCATTTTAAGGAAATGATTCTGCACGAGCACTACTAGAAACCATACATCTAAACTACTTGCTTAGAAGAGAACTCCATCAAATAACAATAGCTGGATCCAGCTTTTACACACATATTGTCGCAAAATACATACACTTCAATGGTAATGGAACAAAATTATTTTGTTGGAGAGTAATTTTGTCCTTTAAGACCAGTTTTAAAAGGCCGTTCAACCTATCACTCATTTAACATTTTTACAAAATACATCAACCCTGTGGTATACCATTTTCTATGACTTCATGCCTCGTCATAAGGCTATCGAAGTCAACACAAACATATATTTGATTTTCGGTCGGAGACATCTGAAAGTGATTTCTCTGATATGACAGTTTTAAGAAACAAAAACAAAAAAAATACTTCTCATGGTTAAAGTATTAAAACTGACTTGAATATACGTGAATATAGGTGCATTCAGAAATATGTGGGAGACTGTAGTTTCTTTTCTAAACGGCGTTTTTTTAGGAGCAGTAAGATTTCAGATTGAAATAGAAAACACACTCTAGTGTGGTTCAAGTGGTAGTGGACTGGCTTCCAAATCGGAAGGTTCGGTGTTCGAAACCCAGCCTCGCCCGTTTTCCAGTTAACGAAAATCAAGCAAGACGAGTAGTAGACTAGAAATCAACTTCAAGCCAACTTCCACTAAGAATTTAGTCTCCCCATTAAATGTTGGATGCCACCCATGGAGCGAAATAACCACTGAGCCCAAAGTCTTTCTTTCTCTCTCTATCCCATTTTCTAAAAAACTTTTTTTTAAAAAAAAAAAAAAAAGTTGAACAAATGAGCCAAGGTATTTTTTTTGGTTTGTTCATAATTACATATGTACGAGTACATATATGGCAAACGATGAAAGATGATTTGGGACATATGGCCACGAGGGAAACGTCTCAGTAACTGCATCTTGGAATTCCAACTTTCGACCACCTTTCCGAGCATTTGAGGTTGTATCCCACGAATAGTGTGTTCGATGTTGGCTTTCAGGGCTGGAAAATAAAAAATAGTCTAGTGACGTCAGATCACACGATCTTGGAAGCCAGGTCACAGATCCACTTCTGGAGATAATGTTGTCATCGAACACTTCGCGGCAGTATGCCATTTGGCACCATCCTGTTGAAACCAAATGTCCTCTAGACCATGTTCCCTCACTTTTGGAAACAAAAAATCGTTGGTCATGGCTTAATTTTTGAAGAACTAGACCCAGCGGGCGCCAGCCCATAAACCGCTCCAAACAGCTGCGGGATCACCTTTAGATGTTCCTTTCTCCAAATTCGACAATTCTGCTTATTAACAATGCCACGGAAGTGAACCTCATCATTGAACAAGATCTTACCGTAAAAGCGTGGATCGATTTCCAATTGTTCAAACGCCCAATCAGCGAAGTCACGACACAAAAGATGATCGCCTGGCTTCAATCCTTGCAGCAATTCAGCCTTGCAAGTATTTGATTTCGGAAAGAATTCAAAAGGGTTTAAGAAACGGTTTTAAGAAACCAAAAATCACCTATCCAATAATTATTTCTCATGATCAAGTGATTGCGTTCAGAAATATGAGCGATTCAAATTTCGTAGACGAACTTTTTTATCTCTTGTGCAAATTAGGTTCAAGTAGTTTAATTAAACGATCGGCGATCTCATACAAAAAGAACTTTCATAGACAGACTATAGTCGTTGGAAAGCACTTCAGCTGCAACATCATCAGTTCACTGTGGCACGGACCTTTATACATCCGATTAGATAAAGTATTCCATCAGAATTCTTGACTTCTGCATAAGAAAATGATACACCTTATGTCACTCTGGTCATGGACTCACATCATGTACACTGTTCGGATAGCTGTGGTAATATGTACGGAAGATACCTTAACTTAGTGAGATCAGTCGCTGAGAACCAGAATCGGTGTATTGAAAATTAGTACTTTTTGCAAGAGTCTTCAACAACAAGAAAAATAACAGAATCTTCGTAAAAATATTGTAAATGTCAACAATTTAGCAAACAGAAGTCATATTTGTACATAACACCGTAATCTTTGATTTGCTCTATTGAGAAAGGTTAGATAGAATCTTATAAATTTAGAACTCTAAAATGTCTGTCCGCAAAATCGTGTTTTGCCAAAAGTTTCTCCCATTTACTGACAAGTTCTGAGAATCTAAGTTCGTACATCTGAGATACTATAAAAAATTTTATTTGTTTAAGCTCCATTTCGATCCTTATCATGAAATCGTAAGTAGCTAGAAAATGGTGGCCTCCAACATGGAGATTGTTAACGAGTTGTAGATTTCTTTCTATTAAGGTGTATGCTATAAAGGAGGAGGAATCACATATGTAGGTCTGTTCTGTGCATCTTTAACCACTGTGCTAAAGGAGCCCTTCGAAACTCTGATATGTACTACACTGGCTTGTCTCACATGAGGGATCGCCCTTATCAAGGCTCGTCCGGCCATGTATTTTTCCCTGATTACCATAATTGTGTCTTTCAAAAATCCTACGAATTTCCGTACTTCGACAAATACTTAATCTTACTTCCTTCATATACTCATCATGATGATCTAAAAACTTCTACGCAGAAACTATTCTATGTCACCTTAAGAGTTCTATAAAATGTTTACTTTTACCATGTTGCTAAGTGCCCTACATGCTAAATGATTTTCGTGCTAAGTGGAATTTATTGTTCATCTGTTAAAAACTTCAGGCGAAAATGTGTCCAAGTACATTTTCTAAATGTTATGGTGCTTCCGGATTCGCTGATCATGCTAAAGATATCTAAATACTTTAGGTTTGTAAAATTAACCAATGTCGTTGCTAAATAGGTTTAAGCTCATTTTAGATCTCCTCAGACCGTTGTTAGAAGGATTTAAAGGTATTTCTGCAGGCCTAGGAACTACTCTTAACAAAAGAGCTACTGGTACTTTGTTTTTGACGGCAACATTTCTCAAATCTGTATAACAAGTGACACTTGGATCGCTGCCAGTCCAAAAGGTTTAGTACGCTCAGACAATGGCCTTTCGTGTTGATTATAAAAGAGCTGCAAAGAAAATTAAATTAACAAGGTCGCACTGTATTTCCTGGACACTATCAAGTTCTGTCAAAATTATTGATTGATGACGGTAATAAATCTCAATGTTTTCCTACATGAGTCATTTCAAAGAATCTTAGATCTTAGTTTATACTTGATGGTATTTAATAAAATGATGTCCAAATCTGTGGAATGACAGTTGTTATTTTCATCATCCCGTAAACAAATTTGATATTTACTTCCAGCTTATGTGGGAACATTTCGGAACGTCATAGGTAGTCGTAATGTGGGTCGTATAGGTAGATTCATGTGTTTGTAGGTAGAAAGACAGGTACCGTTGCGTCAGAATTTAAAGTTTCCACTTGGTCAACGACACATCACACATATACACACATATCTCCACACTTTTACCGTCACAATTTGCAGAAGAAAGAAAGAAAAAAAACGAAACCGAAATCAAATGAAAATGTGATAATTCAACCAAATCAGCCGACTATTCATGCAGCACTCATGCGACTATATGGTATTCTACGCATAGTAACCCAGTTCCACACTCTAAAAAAGAGTGTGGTCGTGTGTCGTAAAGATAAATCAGAAAAAAAAAAAACCGTGTTATTCCAGATACTCGTTCATATTGTACAGTGGACATGGATACCATATTGTAAGTTCAAATGCGGCCATTGGACTTGGGATAATATTTCATAATTCATCGTTCCGTTGTAAACGCACATTATATACACATGACAGGTCGTAAATAAAAAGAAAAAAACATGAAACAACAAAACGAACAAACCGTAAACTGTATTGCAACACGTGTTGTTTCTTTAAGGTATCCATAAGTATGCTAATCACTGCCTGTCAAAACAATAAGAACGTTCTTCGGCTTGTCAAAAATGATACAATGTCAACTTGATTCGATGACAACCGACTTGATGGAGTTAACAATTCTATATCTTTGGAATTCTGAATGAAAAGGTGAATTCAATTAGATACTTTTCAATAGCATTCACATTTATATATGTTAATTAGTTTTGACAGATATGGATATAAGGGAATCCTTGATATTACCCCGGAAGTTGTTCTTTTTTGTAGTTTCTGTTTCGTACATGTGCAATTTGTATCCTAGAAAGCTTTGGGCCGTGATTTGTATTGCTTGTAGCATGCGTGGGGTATTTCATTTTCCAAGCCATGAGACATTACCATATTTATGAGTGTAGGCTGTACTGCAATTCAAAGTTATAATCAAATGAGCATATGTGTCGGAGAGTAGATACTCAAAAAAGAAAAACAGAAAATTAAATGTTCACTTTGAGCACTTAAGTGGTGAAATAAACTCACTTAAGATCTAGATCTTTACAGTGCTTGCGTTTGTTCAGATACATAACAATTTCTTGTCTCATTGACTGGTTTTACATTTTGTATGATGCAAACGTGGGTTAAAAGGTAAGGACAAGGTTGTTTGTTGCATTAGAATATAATAACAAGTTGTCTACTATTGAACATGCTTTAAAAATTTAATCAAATCTGAGAAGTGGTTCTTGGAGAGTTCAGAGCATAAGACCTTCTTAACCTTTTTTTTTTTTTTTTGTTGTAAGCCACTTGCTGCTTGTGATATACTGTAAATATAACTGTATAAACAGATGGATTTGGCAGCATAGATACTTAGCAAAGCAAAATTACTGGACCTATTTGATTTCGGGCTGACTCCAACAAATTATGGCAGGTTTGCAGAGACAGACAGACATGCTGACGAAGAATTATATTAGTGGTCGTTGTATTGTAGATAACATAGGTAATTTACTGAAACTAATGTGCATTTATTTAAACAAGCGGCTACATATACCATACATCTGGTTGAGAGACTATTTCATAAGTTTTACAATATTAGTAGCCACAGATTTTTCCTTAGACATAATGCCTCCAGATATTTTAGTTGCTTCTTTCACTAAATTTGCTTTGAAGGGTCCATTGTTGTGCCGGACAGATTTTCTCTTCTAAGAAATACCATGGCGAGTAGTCCAATGGATTTATGTAAGTCTTTACAAATTAAGCTACCATGCGGCTGAGATCAATGCTGTGTGAGTTGGTCTTGCTGGAAATAAAACATGGCTTCACTACTTTCTCTAAAACGTTACTTTGAAAGGTGTTACCTTAAAAATAGTTAAGTGCCTTCGTACGATAGTACGACGAGTGCTTTGTGGTGGAAAGTTACTAAACAGTTTAACCAATAAATAGTAGGCCCATTATGCCCATATTACAGTAGAATTCTTCTCTTAAATATATGAAGAGTGACCGCTCAGATAGTCATATGAATTCATTTCATTCGCGGAATATTTCGTTGGTCCTCCAACTCTGTGCAGAACTACAAGTAACTACCCAGACTTGTCATTCTATGTTGACTGCAGTTGACGGGCTCAATTTATTCCTCCTCTCTGTTGCTCATGTATGTTAAAAGTCGCTGTAGTACACATCCTTGGGTTTAACACAGATGCCATGGCCGACTCGCAAATTTCAGCGACTAAATTCAACTACATCAAGATCTGTTCTTGTTGTATGTGAGCCAAAGGGTTCTAGCTACTGAGCACATGCATTTACGGACCGCACTTAATTGAATTTTGACGGCGAATAGGAGTCTGTGAAATGTGCAGCGCTGACCCATTCCTTAACAACTGGTAGCTCATTACCTCGAATATTGGTGCTCTATTCGTGCAGGTTTCTACCATCCTTAATCTGATTATGGCCAGTCCATCTGCCTCGGATGATCGATATCGGCAATATTGTTTGGAATACTCATAAAAACTTTTGCGGCCTGCATAATGGCCGTGACTCAAACTTTAAAGACATTGCACTTATTATCAACTTTATTAGCGGTTATCTCCTAGGTTTTCACGGTGGACTCGGCTCGGCTTAACAGTCGATTTGGTCCCCCAGCCCATGCAGTATATGTAAGTCCATCGGACTCCGGTTAAACATGGTCTGCAATGTCACTGCTTGATTTTAAAATGAGGCTGTCCTCTGAAACTTGTTGAGATTTTTGAGTTGATGAGTTGATTTCTTAGGCCGTCAACCAGAATAGCGAACTGTATGTCCTGATGAATCTTACATTCCCTATGTAAGACCAATCTACTACAACCGGTTTGAAGACTCAGTAGTGCTGAATTGCAAAAGTTCTTCGATGACCACTATCCAGTTCAGCGTGGAATTTTAAATCACACCCAAATATCGCACTGAATCATCACTGAAATCGGGTAATTGCATTTTTCCCCATTTTGAATTTATTTTTCAATTTCCCGAGAGCTTCGAGCTAACACTCTGTTTATTTCACTGACGAGCATTTTATCCCTTTGACTTTTTCGTGTATCTCCTTAGAGATATAGGCGTTATTCAGGAGACCTTTGGTAAGTTTCGAGGTTGGAAGGTGTTGTTGAATAAAGCGAGATATGGTCACAGCCTGTTTTAGTCAAGGAAATCAGCAAAGCGCGCGAATATTGGGGTGTTATTGACAGAGGAGATGTCATTGCACAGCTTGTAGATATGAAATGGATTGGAAAAGTAAGCGGCATCACGTTCTGGTAGAAGAAATTCCATGAAATGAAAGATGTTGTATTAGGCGTGTTTTATTCACGGAACATAAACAAAATCAAAAGTGGGTATAATTTAGTTCACTTTCAGAAGTGAGGATAGATTTACGAAAGATTTGAATTATAGATGTCGCAACATACAACTAGAGGGCATTTATTCATTTCCCGATGGTTGGCAGCATCCCGTTTCTCCCTACTATTCTGGGATGTGTTCGTGGATCAACTTATGTTTTGGAAGAGCAAGTCAATAATGAACGTTCTTTTGGGCTTTTTACACTTGGAAAAAATAGTTATTTTTCTTCTACCCAAAAAGGAACTTGAACTTTTTTCAAAATTAGTGTGTGCGAAGGTGCTTATTTGCTTTCAACACTGCTTTCAAAATGCCACCAAAGCTCCAGTTTATCGGAGAAAATATTATGGAAAAAGCAACATTGAAACCAACACTGTGAACATAGCCGCGAAATAAAAGTGAGTATAGAAGTGAGTTGGAGCGTTTTTTGAAAATCCACTTTTGAATAAAACACGCCTATTGAAATGACCGGTAATTGCTCACTCAGGATTTCAAGGTCCATTGTTATCTGAAGATAGTAATTGCTTTTTATATTAACATCTTCTCCAAATCCTTCCTTCTTTTTCGATAAACCTGTACTCCCCTTGATAATGAACATAATTCTTATAGCAATATATGGTTTCACTCTTTCACTTAAGCCTTAAGATGCCTTCTAGTCGCTGGCTATTGTCAACATTGGATAGATATCCCATATGTGATCTCTGTAGCACGACAAAATTTAGAGAATATCCTTGGGAAGTATTAAAAACTGATGGACCTTTCTACAGCAGAAATTGGTATATCTTTAAAAGTGCTTGACAAACGCATTCTGACTCATCAGTAATATTGTCTCAGGCGGTCAAGATAAAACAGCTTCTGCCTGTATCTTTAACTGGATTGGCTAACATTTTGTAGTGCTTGTAGCCCGAGACAGATCTGATCAACGGTCATGCTCCTTAAGCCAGGCCTTCTTAAATAAAGTTTTTTTGAAGGTTTATTCCTTTGGCATAGATTCAAGCTATCGTTGCGAAGTAGGGAGAAGGAACAGATCAAACCGAGATCAAATGAAATAATTCAAATTCTATATATTCAAGATAAAGTCAGCTTCGACGATATCTATTAGTTATATTAATACAGGAATTCCCGTCGAAACATTTATTTACAAATTTGAGTATACGAGTAAAATCGTTACAATTGTCATGAAATAACTCTATGTCTAAACATTACGTCACATCATATCGTCGAACGATGTGATAAGACTCATTTAAAGCTCATCAACTAGTTAATTGCGGTTTTGCGTGACTTAATTTATCTACACATCCGTGTAAAATGCTGCCTCTGTCCCACATAATCAATTTTGTCTGCCAGTTAAATAAAAATAGCAGTGTATGCTACATTGTCGTAATTCCATTCCGTGCTATGTACAATACATAAATGTTTACACAGTTGTTTGACTTAGTTTAAAAAAGAATGTTTTGTTTTTCTATGTTTAGTAACACTGAACTTGCAGACTGCCAATGGCCTCAGACTGGTAAACCGTATCTTATCAAACCAAAAGCTAATATCTTTTCTAAAGTTTTTAAGAAATCCGTACTCGTATGCAGTATGTATATCGGATGGTTGGTTTTTACTATGGAATCAAGTTAGTCATTTCCTGTATATGCAATGGATATACGAGTATATATGTGCATATGGGCGTACCATATGGGATCTTCGTACTTACATAGCAGTTAATATAATCAGTTTTTTTTTCTTCTGGTAGATAACGGTTGGTGATAAAGTTGTAAAAATAATCGTATTTTAGCAAATACGAGTATGTATAAGGCACTAGCCACTTTAGGTAAATTATATTTGAACTCGTACATCTGTACATAGCTATTCGTCATTTATTAGATATAAAAACAACAAAAATTTGGGACTTTGGTAACAGGGTTTATTCGACAATCTCATATGTCGCTTTGTCATTTTTATCGGTTTATTACATGGTGCCTTGTGAAATATGCCGGCTACTGCTCGATGGCTAGACATGATAATATTTTGCAATACATGAATACGAATTACAGGTAATGAGTAGCTATCGAACGCATTCGCAAAGTTGAGCTTTAATACAGCCTTTATTTGTCACGAATATGGGTGAAATTACCCGCATTGCCCTTTAAGAGTAGTCGCTGACAGGGAAATTACCAAGGTATGAACGTTCCATATGGTCATTAAGGTAATTTCGATTTTATTCTTGATCCAGATTACAACTCGAAACCTACTATTGACTTAAAAAGGCTTTGGAGTTAGTATTTGACGACTAACTCTGCTATTACAATCCTGTTGAAATCAGAAAGCATATTCTACCTTGAGTTAGACCTTCGAATTTTGTTTGATTTTGTATTTGTAGTACGAGTATTTCTTTGTGTGAAAAATATAAGCTTTGCTGAGTCCAGTTGCACTTTTAAATTCATACATACTCGTACATATCAATATTAAAAAAAAAACCAGATGTCTTTGGTTCAAATCCAAGTTGTGATGCAAAAGGCTGTTGAGAATCTTAATTTTGCATCTTGATCCGGAGATGTATTCAGAAAATTGGAAATACAAATTTATTCATCTAAATCTATATTGTCCCCTTCAGAGTAATCCCCATCGACTGCAACACACTTTGCCAGCGCTTGATCCAATCCTCGAAACATTTTTTATATTTGGTTTTGGGTATGTTCATCAGTGCTTACTGCGAATTTTTCAATTACTTCCTCTCGGCTGCTGAAACGAGTTCCCCGTAGTGGTTTTTTAACTCGATTGAATAGAAAGAAGTCACAGGGAGCCAAATCAGGTGAATTCGGTGGCTGTTGGACGGTATTTGTCACATTTTTCGTCAAAAAATTACGAATAATGATGGCACTGTGTGACGCGACGGTGAGTTATCATAGTGCAAGACCCACGAGTTTTCTGCCCACAATTCTGGTCTCTTTCGACGAATTGCTTCACGCAAACGTCTCATAACGCCCAAATACGAGTAATACTCTTTGTTTACTGTCTGGCCTTCTGGCAAAAATTCATGATGTACTACACCGTTGTACTCGTAATCCATGAAAACCGTGAGCATTGCCTTCTTTTTTGACTGAAAACGATGTGGTTTTTTTGGTCTCGGGTCATTTGGTGAACGCCATTCACTTGCCTGATGTCTGGATTGGGTATCGTACTCATATACCCACGTCTCGTCTCCATCCAATGATCCTTTTGATGAATGTGGGATCGGATTCAGCCTCGCAAATCATCTCTTTTGCAACGTCAGCACGGTCTCTTTTTTGCATGAAATTCAGATCTTTTGGCACCAACTTTGCTGCTACACGACGGAAACCCAAATCAGTAACCAAAATGTCTTAGACGGATCCATAGGCAATGTTCAAGTCCTCCGCTATCTCTCTGATGGTTAATTTGCGGTTATTGACCAACATTTCTTTTACTTCATCAATATTTTCGTCGCGGGCGGTTTTCGATGTCGATGGTCTGCGACTGCGCTCATCATCTTCGATTGACTCACGACCACTTTTGAACCGCTCGTGCCACTGGTAAACGAACGTTTTCTTTAGAGAATCGTTGCCGAAATACTTTTCCAACATTTTCAACGTTCGCGCACCATTAAATCCATTTTTTACGCAAAATTTAATACGAGTACAAGTTCGTTGTTGCAAATTTATATCCATTTCTAAAAGTGCAAAAAATCGCCAACACACACAGAGATAGATGTACTCTTGGCTACGTAACTTTTGCAAATGTCAAGCTATGATGCTAAGATTTAGAGGGAATGCCAACAACAGATTTACCAACTTAACAAAAAAAACAGAACTCAAATCGGAATAATGGGAGCGCCACACGGTGGGTGTGGTCGGGAACTTTTTGATCAAGGTGGTATATACCCGCAAAAATTTTTGTCGATCACTACGCAAAATGTATAGGTTCAGATCCACAACGGTACACTGGACTCGTAATTGCCATTAGAATGTCAATACTATTAGTACTTAATATTATTCCAATTGGTCTCCTGGTCCGATCAGAGGACAGCGCTTCCAGTTATCCATAGCAATGCTTTTGGTATCTGTTATAGTTTATTCTTTAAAACGTAACTTCTATCTACATCATCATCTCCAACCTGAACCAAACATTCGACGAACAATTTATTACCAAAAATCAGGAGCTGTTCTGCTTTATTGGTATCTTCTGGCATTTACCGAATTGTAAAGAACTAATCAAAATGAAATGGTAGAATAACCTACGATTAATCTCCTTCGAATTCGTTTGCCCCAAAGACGGTGGTGAAATCCTTAACAAGTTTAAACTGGCTATTGTGACTAGACGATGGCCGATGTTTCTTTTTTCACTGTGCACATTCGCAGAATTGGTGCACATTATCCAACTGATTTCGCCTGATTTGCAGTTCCTATAGATGCCTCTTTGAGGGCACGCTGGAAGGAAAGCTGATATCGATGTCTTTCGCGTATCTCATCCTCTCTATTTAAGATGGTGGCTTCAGGGTGCACGTCTACTGGCACAGCATGTGATTAAAGGAATTCACTTAATTTATGACAAAGTTTCGATACGATGTTGCCAGATTGTACGGTTAGGTTAGGTTTGCAGAGGCACCCTATATCTCATCATACTTCGATATGTGTGGACAAATTGTGATGCCCGGGTGAGCAAATTGATAGGGAATGGGAATTGGATTACTTATCGAGGTTTAGGCTTTGCGTCTCGTGTTGGTGGACATTTGGTCCTTATCCACATGATTTAATCCTTATGTCTGATCCATTCTGTTGCATCGGCGAACCTGGAACGAGGTGTAAATGAAAAGTTAAAATGGGCAAGGAATGAACGCAATATCTTTCTTAAGCGTGTGAAATTCCAATACGACCAAAAACTGAGGCAGAAAATACTACAATGCCCCAAAGGTAGTAAACATTTTTGGTCGTTCGTCAAAAATATTGGAAATTCTGCCTCATCCTCCATCCCAACGCTCATTTATGATGACATTCCAGGTGTTAGCTCTTTGGGCAAGGCCAATCTGCTTGCTGCACACTTTGCGGCCAGCTCAACACTCCCAGATTGTGCTTTGTCTCCGCCTACACTTGAGTGCGTCGAATCTTCAATGGGACAAATCCACTTTCGCACTCGTGTAGTAGCAAAAGTACTTAAAGATCTTAACATGCATACATAAATCCGCTGGTCCAGATGGTATATCTCCCATTCTTCTGAAAAGGTGTTCTTCCACGCTGGCAAAATCACTACGTAAACTTTTCCATCGATCCTACTCTTTAGGACTCTTTCCGATCAGATGGAAAACGGCATTTGTCCAGCCCTCCCTTAAAAAAGACGAATCTTCTTCTCTCTCCTCCTACAGATCCATTGGGCGCCCGTGGATCAAGTGGATTGGCTTCCAAATCGGAAGGTTCGGTGTTCGAATCCCAGCCTCGCCCGAAAGACATATCATCCATTTTTTCAGTCAACGAAAATCAAGTAAGACGAGTAGTTGACTAGAAATTTCAACATCAAACCAACTTCCACTAAGAATTTGGTCTCCCCATTAAATATTGGATGCCACCCATGGAGCCTTCAGCTCATGAAATATCTCGAAATACGAAAACAACAGGTCTGGTGATTTGATGGCATGTCTCACCGAAAGTGGAACTAAAGTGTACATCAATCTGGCGAAAGCAAGATAGTTGCGCTTAATAAAGCATTTAACAGAGTTTGGCATCAAAATAAATGCTGGTGTGCCCCAGGGCTCTGTTCTATCTCCGACACTTTTTTTTTAAATTTTATCAACGATCTCTTGTCTGCTACTTCTAATCCAATATATTTCTTTGCTGACGACAGTACTCTCTGCTTTTCATATTCGTTTCCGAACTCACGTGCCTGCTCATTATTTTCATTAAATTCCGATATTAAGAGCATAACCAATTGGGGAACTATCAACAGAGTGGGATTTAATGCTTCCAATACACAATGCTGTCTGCTGTCGTTAATGCCTTAACCCCTTGAGCGCGCGTTTAATTAAAAAAAAAAACAATAACAAAGATAGCTCTGAGAGGTCATGGAAGTAGTAACATTCCTAAGTTCTTAAGTGGCACAGAAAGTAGAGGGTATCCTCCTGGCAGGACTATATCACAGTCTCTGCAAAGGCCGTCGCCGGTAAGCCCAGGCTTTATTGCATACGCCCGCAGAAGATTATGGCCTGTGAGTTATCCAACAAGCGTAGGTAATTCGAGTCTGCTTTTCAAGAGAATCTTACTTGCTCTGGATTTATTGAGTTCCAGCTATAACTGTCTTGAAGTTTTTGAGGTTGGAAGGTTTTTCTACCATTCATTGGCTGTGAAGTGTATCATTTGTGCCACTTGTATTCTCAGAGTGTGGAGTGGAGGTTTGGTATTTTGATCCACCAGTTCTTTATCAAAGGAGGGTCCTTTTTGAGCTTGTAGCCAGGGACTCAGCAAAGTCTAATTTTGTGCTGAACGACAGCGCTTCACAGGCTTTGATTTAATCTCGACTGCAGCGATGACCTGGCTCTCAATGAGTGTCAAATTGTATACTGGATCGAGTGTTGTATGCCATATGTTTAGTTTTGTTTTGTATCGCCTTGTAAGGTTCAGCAAGATGAACCGCAGTATGATCGGTTTCAAAGTCGTTGCGAATATGGTGAGTGTCGACGTCAAATCGGTTATCCTTTCGGATTTTATTAAGTAGAAAGACTGATCTATAATCTATTGTCGGTTTAAGCTTTAAGATTTTCGCATAGGATGCAAGTTTTTATCTTGTATGTGATCTTCACCAAGAATTTGCTTCAATAGTCGTTGGATGATATAGAAGTCAACGGTCTTGATGTGAGACAAAAACATCCGATACAAATCCATTAAATTCTGCATACTTGTTGATCTCCAGTATTCGGACAGTTGAGCTGACCACTGTGATGGGTTATTGCTTCTCCTGTGACTGGTTGGTTTCTGTTCTTTTTATTACACTTTTTGCAAGTTTCTTCTCTGAAAGCTGGTGGAAAAATAAAGAAATATACACTTTTACCCATGCTTAGGTAATTAGATCCTCTGCACAATTACGATAAGTATGAGAGTTACAGAACTCCACAAAAACACAGCAAATTGCACCTTCAATTAATCAAAAGGGTTAGGTTACGTGATGCTTTTGCTTACCCTCTTGGTATAAGGAGTTAACTTTCAAATGGAGGACTGGCCCTTAGATCCATTTTTCTGATCTTCTGGTTCGAAGCCATGCTGCTGTATGAGTAAAATTTCCTCCGCGGCTCAGTTTCCGTGTGCGTCGCATCTAGCTTAAGTGTCTTTTAGTTAAAACGCAGGTCGTATCTGTACCCACATCTCTAGGCCGATATGTAAACTTTTGAGAATTTTTAGAATGTGTCATCTTCTTAATTGGATTTCTGAGAAAAAAAATTATCGTGTTGTGCACGTTGGAATTTGATCCGAGCTCGGTGCGATTTCAATTCAGCTGAACTTTGTGACACACTGCTCTTCGGTGTTGCTACGCCAAATTCTTTTAAATATCATAATATTAATGAAACACTATTAGTTTTGAAGGATTTTAAGCACAGACTTAATCAATGCAGTGCTCAACTGTCTAAATTTTGAGGTGAATTACTCTCCAGTGTGAATTGAAACATGATTTGCATAATGTCTTCATTAACGATTTAGCTTTAAAAATGTTAATACTTCAGAAATGTTATTCGTATACAGCTGAAGGCATTCCAAAGACATTAATGTGTTATCTTACATTCAATCGAAATTAGCTCTTTGGGCATGAACAACTTAAATGGGTTTCCAATTGGATTTATCAAAAAAGACGTATTTTTTTTTATAAAATAAGATTTGATTCTTATTTCAATCTAACCATAGTCCACAGCTCTGTGTTGCATATCCAGGCTCCTTTGGGAAAATTGTTCTTCACATTTTGGCACAATTGTTACCATTGAATGTGTCAACTGACTGTCGAAAATTATTAAATCGCATAATATCGGCGGCTAATTTTGATCACCATTTCAAATGACTCAGTCAGGATACTTTGTCCACTTGTATGAAACGAGGCGCCATCTTCTTCAAAACAAATATCGCTCATATTCATACTTTCAAATCTGGCGATAAAAATTCATTTATCATGATTTGATAACGCAATCGATTCGATGAAACAGCCACACCCGCTGTATTTTCGAAGAAATAAAGTTCAATGATTCCTTCTGCGCAACAACCTCATTAAGCACTATTAAGTTGTAGATAGATTGGCTTCTCGACAATTATTTTTGGATTTTCTATGCGTTAAGTGTACCAATTCTGCTATCAATAATAAACCCTTTAAGATGAAAATGTGTCTGATTGCTCAAAATATCGGATAAATTCCTGCTCAGTTTCATGCATCTCCAATACGCAATTGGACACAGTTCCTGGGTTTTTTGCGTAACGAACACGATAAGGGTTCTTTACGTCACTAACTTGTCGCAGCAACCCAAACTTTTAAACCAATTTAGCAACTGAGCCTTAAAAAGGTGCTCTACATCGACCGAGATGGTTTTCAAATTGTCAAAACATTTCAACGTAATTTTTACTACTTTTGTAGAAACTTTTTACGGTTTGCATCCTTATTTGTGGAAGCGTGTGGCACTCCTTATTTATTTATGGTGCTGTTGTCATGGTACATAGGAAAATAGCAAAATATTCGAAATGAAACCTTTTATTGGGAAACCCTATTTACGAGTATAATCGTACCTTACTCATAATCGGGATTCATTAATTCTTAACCTCAATGATTTGAAATTTCAGCAAAGAATTGGTGTTATCATATTTCAAAATTATTCCAGAAACAATCAAAGTTGTTCGTATTGACACAATTTCGCATTCATCATATTTGTAGCAAGTCATGTCATGGACGTCTGACATGAGATTTTACTGCCTGCGGTTGACTCCTTAATTGCGAATAACCGCGGAAATGTAATCTATGTTATGTACGCATATTTAAAAATATACTCGCTTTTATTTTATTTATTTATTTATTCTTTCTTTCAAGTTTCAAACACAATGCATTTGTTATGTTCAACTTTTTCTGCACGTGCTACTTGTCAAAAAATAAATCCAACTCTGTCATCACTCACCAAACCGAACCGCTTTTGTAATCTTTTTTCCTTAAATTCAAAACAAATCAGAGATTATGAAATACAGGTTTTTTTCTTTTCATTTTGCCATACTTGTAGATTATCTATACGTCACATGGGGCTATCAGATCAGATACGAGGGCTTTCCATATGTTTGCTATCTAGTAACTACCGTCGTCGTTAACATTTTTTCGAGCTTACAATTCAATTGTCAATGCACTTTGCTCACACTATTGTTATATTGTACGTCGTCGATGATGTAATGACATTCAAACGTCAGATGACTCTAGTGATTTTTTTTTTTTTAACATACTCGTATTCCGTATAATTATCAATAAAACTGATACGTGTATATTTGCTAGGGGAAACAAAAATTCATAAGTTCAATGTGCAAGTTTAACCGAACCAAATTTTCTTATCACATTCTGGCTTTTCCCGCATTTCAGTGTACAGCAAACCTCCATCCCAAATTTTGATCACGTATATTACTTTTTCATTTAACTTCGCTTCAGAGAAAAATCAAATTACCTTTCACTTAGTTCAATTGCCTGTCAGTTGTACGAGTATTTGTGGTAGCTCATAGTCATTTTAACGTAAAATTATCAAACAAATCTCTCTACTCTTAAAAACAAAAAAACAATCTCCTGTCCCATTCTATTTTGTTGGCACTTTTCTATCATGACACTGGTTGCGTCTGTCAAACAATAGAGTGTTCTTCATTTATTATACTTAGTTTGTTAATTCTTTAATTCTTTTTTGTTTTTTTTTTTGCAAAATGCTTCACTGTTTTGCCTGCGAATAGTTAACTTAACAAAAAAAAAAAACACGTTAAATTTAAAAATTAATAAAACGAAAACCAACAGACATTTATCTCAAGAGCCGTTGTTGACAGGTTAGTAAATGAATTAAAAAAAAAAAAGTTCATAACCTTAAATATGAACTGTCATTGCAAATGTCATCGTGGTGTGCGAAAAAAAAAAAAACAAAAAAAACATTCTTCAACCAACTTAAACCGAAGAGTCAAAATTTATTTCGAAGTTTTGGAGTGCGTGTCAGGTGTGCATTTACATTGTTAAATTTTTGGAGGTTGTAAATGCACTATCTGGTACGACATTCCATGACACACAGTCTTCCAAAAATGAGAAAAAAAAAAATCAAAGTAAAAATTGACAACAACAAATAAAGAATTTTATTTAAAAGTGAACACATAATTTCTATAAAATCGCAGAATAATTTTTTTTATTATTTATTATAATAGTTTTTGCTAAATATAAGATTTGTATTAAATAAATAAAATAAAATAAAATAAAAATATATTTACTTTTATAAAAATGGAAAATTGTAGTTTTATTTGTGTTACGAGTGTCGGAAATGTTAAAATTTCTGCGATATCTACTTCCGACTAAGCAGAGGATGTGCTTTTGAAAGACTTGAATTTATAAAATTTGGTACAGGAGAATTTTTATATTTACCTAACTACAATATAATATATTTAGCATTTTCTTTTAAGGTTTTTTGAATTTTTTAATAGGTTAGAATGCTGGAAAATTACTTGTTTATGCAAATCCAAATTTTGTTTATTACTAATATTATTTAAACGAAAAATGTATTTATTTTACATAACTCTCTTTAATCGCTATTACATTGCATAGTCATTTTTGCTCATTTGTCCATAAGCCAATTGATTCCAAATTATTCAAGGTTAGCCTTGACTATTATATCAAACCATTAGAAGCACTCGTAGATGACCTTTCATCTAGAAAAGTATCTGCCCTCTATTTCGGTATCACTGTACTTGGATTTCCACTCATTACGCTATAAATTTTCTCTAGCAACACCATGAAATCATTTCAAAAACAAATACATACTCGTATGTTTGTCTTTCTAATCTTTCAGTGACTTAAGTCTGACGCCAAATTTAATCTTTCTTATCACAGATTGACCGAGCTCGACAATTGGGAGAAGATAATTTCAAATCGATGCTTCTGTGAAATTTTTTATTTTATTGAAGAAACCGACAATTCTAAACGTTTTTTACCACCACTAGATTTCTCTCTGATTTCTACGGGACTCGCGTCATCAGAACACGTAAACCAACAAATTTTATGGTCTAAGAGCTGAAATACTCGTATTTAGAAGTAACCCTTTTAAATGCTCTTTTTTTGTTTCACTGATATAAAAAACGACCCTAAAATTGTATCACGTCTGCCTCGGCAAAAGTTAAAGCTTATGATGTAAACTCATACAGTAGACTGATCTAAACATATGATGTACCGCTATTTTTGTAAGCCCAAATGAAATTTAAAACTCGTTCCATTGAAATACAATCTATTTCGATGATCCTTTCTAAATCGCATAGTCTTTGACTCTTTCACTTATACGCATCCCATAAAAGTTATATCTTTCTCTACTGCGTCGTATCTGTCTCTCGTCAAAAACTGTTCGGGACTTAGCTTTAATATTCATTGGCATGTCCTAGTCATCTCAGCCCAATAGTGCGCAGATTCTGACCAGATCGATGTCGTTATAGAGTTTGCTGTTAAATCTCTTCTCCTAAAGCCCGCCAACGTAGGTTCCAAAAATTACTCGCAGAATCTTGCCTTTGAAACGAATAAGAATATCTTCACCTACCTTCTCTAACACCCATGCTTCTGTACCATATTCATATAGCAGCACTGACAGATTATGGTCTTATACCTATATAAGTAGAGGCTTCTTAGTGTTTCTTTACAAGATCTTATTACTCAATTGTCTTTTTAACTCTAAGAAACATTGTTACTCTTGGCTTGATTTGTTCCCTATCTACCTCAAATTTATACCTGTCATTGTGACGTTCTATCCAATTCGTCGATATTGTACGCGCACCTTCTTGTTGACAGTATCTATTATATGTTAATATTTCCAAGCAAACCAGTGTCAGGTCGCTGTATTCTGCCAATGATAACAATGTCATCAACGTATGCAAGGAGTTACAGAAGCTCTTCCCTAGTGTTGACTTGCTAATTTCGTACAATTTCCTCAAGCATCATGTTAAAGAAGTCGCATGACAGCGCATCACTTTGTCTAAACTTTTTTTGAACATTAAATCTGTCGGTGAGATTGGCTATGAACTTTACGGAGCAACGATACTTTTCCATCGCAATTCTGCACATCCTGACGAGTTTGGCAGAAATGTCAAGATTAGACATAGCTTTTCTCTATAGATGTTGTCATAAAATCGATACAGAGGTCGTGGTTATCGATCTGGACTTATATGGTTATTAACAGATCAGTTGTTGGTAAATGGTTTTAGGCATTCAGGCAATACGGCAGAGAAGTTCTTGTACGCGATTGATGCCTCTTTAATTGACACAGTTTAAAGTTCTTCTTTTTTGTGTCGAAATTAGTTTGACTTTGTTCTTTACCATGTCAGTTTAAACAGCTCGGCAATTAGTGGCAGCCTTGATATGCTTTAGTTGCTATCCTAAATTCATTTTGGTCAGGTTGGCCGAAATCTTAGCTTTTATCCCCCAAGTTGAATGGGTCGTTCTCCCTGTTAGCGGACATTCGGTCGTCTCTGTTGTTAACTAGTTTGCAGCAGTTGTTTTTTCCATATCAGTACCAAATGGGACTCTACTATTAAACTTCGTTGCTGATCTCTACAGGTGTTCAGCTTTTGTCGGCTTGACACTTTTTTTTTTTGTTAAACCTTCAAAAGTTGTTCTTTGAGTAGCACTTTTAAATGGTGCCGTGAAATAACGCCGAATTTCTATGTTCGGTCTTATTGCACTTTGCTAAAGTGAAATAAAGCCGAGTCGGCCTTATTCACAAATTCGGCATTATATCACTCGGCGTTATTTCACCTTTTTAAATTTCCTCGATCGCTTGCTTCTTTTTCCTATGGAAAAGTGGACGTTATGCCTGTTGTTTGCTCGACGAGCACAAGCTATTTGAGCTATTGTCGTTTTGCGTCTCATAGGCGAATCGTTTTTCTGCACTCTTACATCAATCCAGAGGTTTTGTCTGGGTGGGAGGGTAAAACTCAACACATCAGTTCCGGGGCCTCTGACGGCCTTAAAGCATAGATACTATTTATCTTCAGTACTTAATGCAGGTTGTAAAGCCGTCGACGAGTAGTTGAGCAATACGCGATCAGTTTAGCCTGAGGCGGTTTGTTGTGATTGCAGCCCTTCAAAGCAAAATCTCCTCGAGGTATTTCTCCGTTGACGTATCTTGCTTCCAACTACGTAGTGGTCGGAGTCTACATCGGCCGCTTGAAATATTCGGACATCTGTAATACTTTGCTACGATTACCATTATTTTTTGTGAATATTGTCAAATGACGAAACCACGTGCTAGTAGTAATGATATTCCGCGCAGTGAGATGGTGGTGTGTGTCTTACATTTGCTTTCCAAAGTGTTCCCTTTATCTGCTTTTGTGTTCAAATCGCGATATTAACCTTTTACTTAGGGCATTGCTCGTAGGTTTTATATTGGAATTCGTAGAAATATTCTTTGAGGCCTTGTTCGATTGTAACAACGTGTTCGTTCACGCTCCGAGAGCTGAAAATTTCTTGCTTTACTCTGCCGCTTTCATCATATCCGCACCCAAATATTCATCGTCCTTCTGCCGAGACTTTACCACACTTTCTAGGTGACGGTGATACCAGTTTTATAACAGCCTACGCCCTCAACTTGTTCGATTGCACATCGCCGGTTGTCTGTTTCCATTTCTCGTAGAGAGAGTTCTTACTTGGTCTGATAGTTGACGTCACGCATAACCCTGGATTTAAAGAGTTAGGCCCTAACCCCCTTCGGGGATATGAGAGCCGTCCCTGACCCATTACTAAGTAATCTTCTTTGCTGACCCTTGACGTCACAGTTGTTAAGTTTGAGGGGTCAAGCCCGGGTGAATGAGGTCAGTACCCAGCGGCTATCAAAAGGAGGTAAAATAAACGGAATTGATGTTTACTCACAGTTGTAGCACTTAGAATCGACATATTAAATAATTTTTGACAAATATGAATATTGGTTTAATAGTCGAATGATAGGATGGTGACATTGAAGATCAATCTTTGCTACTTTATTCTTGATCCGGCAAGAAAACGTTCCTGACGTTATTTGACGTTTTTTTTCCCGGACATGTTTCCTTAAAATTCTTGTCAACTTTCTGCTCTAATTTTATATTTGGGTTATAGTGCTTGTTGAAGACCATTTTACAAAGCATAAACATATGGCAAGTGATGTGCATTTAATTACGGATTACTTTTATGATTTGTTTATCATAATGTTGTTTAAGAAATGAGATGAAAACTTTCATTAGGGGTTCCATTTGCCGGCCAAACAATATGTTGAATCAAAAGTCAATCATAAGAGTGGCCACCAGATCTCCATTTAACTCTGGCTTACCCTGTCACTTGATATCTGCAGTTTAAGTTGGGTTAGTTTTTAATTGTTAACCTTCGATGCATACCTAAGTTATTAATGGCCAGATCAAACACTTTTTATTTTGTTTGCTTGACAACTAACCACTTAGTTGTAGTTGCAATTAAATCGCAATTAATTTAGTTGTAGTTATTAATTGAAACTAACTTGCAAGGCATATGTGTACTATTTTTCAGATGCCTAGTTCTCTGTAACAGAACTGAACTGTCAGTCGGAGTCAATTACTGAAAGCCCAAAATTCAAACTATTACGACTATTGGCAAGTGGATGTCTTGGGAATTTTCTATTTGAACTAGTCAGTCAAATTGTAAAGTTTCAAACCAAGTTGTATCTTTTACTCATAGTTTGAAACACGATGCGCTGAAATGAGAGAGTCGACTTTATTCTCCCAAGCATCGGTTGCAGACAAAAATTCTTCTCACTGAATGTAAATGCGTAGTTTTGATTCCATAAAAATAGTGATTAGAAACTCAACTTTGGAGTAGGAGTTGGCATGAGTTCATAAACGTCACTATTTCTAACTTAGTACAATAGCAGATCTTTCCTCGTGTGTTTTTGAACCCATTCACTGCGCAGACATACCTTAGTACGGTCGTCATTTATTTTGCGTTCAAAAATGTCATGTCAGTGCAAAGAAAAAGGTTATTCATTTCTACTGCGGATTAGGTGTTTTTTTTTTGGCATCGGTAACAGTGCTTAATGTTCAGAGCCCAAAAAACGGCTATCGGCGTTAACTATTAATATTCGGAGAATTTGGCAGCACTGACATTTTATTTCTTCAACTTCAACTGACACATGTTTTGGCGTTAAGTTATCGCTATCATGGAAAAACAGATGTGGAAGCATTGTTGCTGTCTGCGTTAACTCCGATAAATATGTTACATTAAGTTAGCGCATATAGGTTAAGTTGTAAGTGTAATTTACACATAGATTAGAAATAAGCGCTGACACCGATGCAGAAAAAAAATACACCTGTTATTTGAATGGTTCTTACATCATTGCTCTTCAAAAATCAAAAAACTATTCCGCACTAAAATCTGCTAACTTTTTCTGCAGTCACAATTGAAATGCCTAACTCATCTGCATAAGTTTGACGATATGTTGACTTTTATAAAGACAAAAGTAATACAGTTTGACTAAGTTAGTTCTGCAGAAAATCTGCATTATTGAACGTAACTAATGCAGTTCTTAGTTTGAATGATGTTTTTGAAAACACCCTAGTCTCCGGTGCCATAAATCAATCATACTTCCAATATTGTTAAGCTTTAAGGTTCAATCAGTATACGTATGCCTCTCCGCGTTCAAAGTATCCGTTCCCACATGATCAACGAAATTAAACACCGTTGGGTGCAGTAAGTATTGTACTTAGATGGAGGTCCGCCTTGAAGCCGTATACCCTCCCTCATGCTGTTGACATAAGAAACATGTTGAGTTTGAGCTGAGAAACCTTCTAAAGATTATAACATTTGTATCATCGGTTTCTCTACAGGTTCCGGTTTAGAGCACATAAGGGGCACATGGACTCAAATTGTTCGTCTAAGTGACCAATGGCTGAATATATCA
Organism: Volucella zonaria; assembly: GCA_963966105.1. NCBI lineage: Eukaryota > Metazoa > Arthropoda > Insecta > Diptera > Syrphidae > Volucella > Volucella zonaria. The sequence continues at coordinate 171,571,105 of OZ014530.1, forward strand.
ACGCGCATTGAAATCATCACAGTCTTTCATGACCTCTGCTCGATGTCAGAATACATTCTGGCGGTTCCAGACTGGGTTATAGTTAGTTGGTGACACTGTGTATTATGAAATATGTTATGCATGAAATCAGAAAATTTTGCAAACAATTTTAAGGCCTTTCTCATTTTGGTCGTGGATTGATTTTTTTGGTTCACCACATTGTCGCGATAACCGTTTCGGGGGAAAAACTGGGTTTGGGGGTGGGTTTTTGGTTTTTCTTCTGCATTCGTTCGCTACCTAAGTCTTGTTGTTTGTCTTACAGAATCCACTTTGTTTCACAGGTATTTATCTAGAGCGTTCAGATTCGTTCAGTTTATGGGGCACGTACCTGTCGACTTTCTTTATCTTTCCTATTAGACAATGATGTTTACTATTGTTATGGGGTATTCTCCCACGTTCTGTTCAATATTCCGCATCGATTTCGTCGTATTCGTTGTCGCCAATTACTGCTTTCGTAGATGATTTATTTTCGACGCTAAAATCGCAGCTGCATTATGTCCTTAATTATGTAATAGTTGGAGTTAAAAGTGATAATAACTTCTACACCCCGGTGAGGTGTACTGCTAATTTGCTCTGCATATAACACTCTGAAGTTTTCCACGTTGTTAAGGGATTGTACAAATCTTTCACCTTTACGTAAATTATACTTTATTTAGGAGTTTTAAAAATTCTGCCAATTTGTGTGATGTCAAAAAATAACTACATTCACCAAGACATGAACTAGTTCGATCTCTGTTTCAACTTCAGTCTCAACAGGATATTGAAGTCGCTGGATTCGATCTTCTGTAGATATTTTATTATCGAAAAAATCAACTAAATTTTGAAAAATCCAACTTTATACGGCAAATTCAAAATATCCGAATGAAAAATATGTTAATTCAATGGAATCGTCTGTCACTACTTTAACATACTCAGGCCAGGTTTTTTTTGCCAGGCCTCATTCGTACTAGTATTGTATGTCATTTCATTATACGAGCATTAAAATTTCCCCAAAAAGTCCGAATTACGGTACTTTCAATTGCTGAGTCATTATTTTTTTTTTATTAATGAACTGCGAACTTGGTGATACATAGCCAGCAATAAAAGTGCAAAAGATTTAGATTTAAATCGTGGAAGTTTACTGAATGAGAAGACACATAATCCAGAACTAAGTCTGAGGCAATAATCATTTACTGTTGGACAAAAATATATCCTAAAACCAGTCATGAAAATCTAATGATGCTACGAGTATCAATGGATTCTTATTCGAGCGCCGAATTAAATTGAGCTTCAAATTGAAACGAAGCACAAAAAGCAATCGAATGGCCATTCCATATTTCTGACATTTAATGTTTGAATACAATTTCAGGCACATGACCCCCTCGACTAGGTTTTTGTAAGATAATTCTGTCAGTCTATTCGCTGACCACTTTTTCGAGTCACAATATTAGCTTCTAAGCCAAGTCAATAGTTAGTGCTTAATTCGCACAAGTCAATACCCGAAGATGGCCTTAAAGGAAACAGTCAAAAGGTGTCAAATACCATCATGTCGGAAGCCAATTGACAGGTCCATTGCTTCCAATAAATCGGCCAATATCGAAACCAAACACACCTGAGTTTCAAACCACTACATCACAAACAATTCTTTCCTTTCTCCTCCTTCTATCTTTCTGCCCGCGCCCCTTAGGCGTGCGTAAATTATACGCGGTGGTTTGAGCTAATTTATGGCGTATAACGCTATTATATTAAAATCACATCTCGTCCCTATCAATGTCATGTATATTTTGAAAGAAATTTTCATTTGGCATGGTCTGGTAACAGTCTCCATTGTCTGTAACGTGCGTATCGGCCTCATTTTTGGTAAAAAGTTCTTTAATTCGAACAGTGCGTGAGAGTACTTGATGGGCATTGTACAGTAGCCTTTATGTGTTAACTAATCAATGTCCGACGAATTGCTTGCTTAGACATACGAGTATAAAATAAATGAAATAAATGTCTCTCCCACTCACTGTGTTGTTCGGTTTCAAACTACAGAAAAGGTGGTAGTTACCATAGTTATTGAAAGTACGGTGAATGTAAGAGAATTTTAAATACCAAATATGGATATATTAGGCTCTAAATATTATCCTGAAGTATGCCTACGCGGGCTGCAGGCTTCGTGGGTCTACGATTTTTTGCCGACTTCGAAAGGCGCGTGAATGAAGGTTTTTTTTTTTTTTTATAGGCATAATATCATTTTTCACTTTTCATTGCCGCAAGGGAGGTGATGTCAGAAAAGTGGATTATTATTGTTAGTCATTTTTTTGTGTCTTAGCATCTTGTGAAGGAGTCGATGAACGTACTCACTATGCAACGCCACTAGAACAGACGACTATGTGCGCGCAAAAATAGACGAAGCACTCTATAAATTTGCGAATAAATAAATTTGTGAATTTGATAAATTTTCCCGACACTCAATCGATGTTGAGGCCTGAGTCCTTCCACAATTATTTGATAAAACATACCATATACCACCTTGATCAAAAAGTTCCAGCACCACACCCAAGGTGTGACGCTCCCATTGTTCCGATTTGAGTTCTGTTCTTTTTTTTTTCTAAGTTGGTATATCTGTTCTTGACATTCCCTCTAAATCTTAGCGTCATAGCTTGACATTTGCAAAAGTTGCGTAGCCAAGAGTACATCTATCTCTGTGTGTGTTGGCGATTTTTTTACAATTTTAGAAATGGATTTAAATTTGCAACAACGAACTTGTATTAAATTTTGCGTAAAGAACGGATTTAATGGTGCGCGAACGTTGGAAATGTTGGAAAAGTATTTCGGCAACGATTTTCTAAAGGAAACGGTTGTTTACCAGTGGCACGAGCGGTTCAAAAGAGGTCGTGAGTCAATCGAAGATGATGAACGCAGTGGCAGACCATCGACATCGAAAACCGACCGCGACGAAAATATTGATGAAGTAAAAAGAAATGTTGGTCAATAACCGCAAATTAAACATCAGAGAGATAGCGGAGGACTTGAACATTGCCTATGGATCCGTCCAAGACATCTTGGTTAATGATTTAGGTTTCCGTCGTGTAGCAGCAAAGTTGGTGCCAAAAGACCTCAATTTCATGCAAAACAGAGACCGTGTTGACATCGCAAAAGAGATGATTTGCGAGGCTGAATCCGATCCCGCATTCATCAAAAGGATCATTGCTGGAGACGAGACGTGGGTTTATGAGTACGACACGCAATCCAGGCATCAGGCAAGTGAATGACGTTCACCAAATGAGCCGAGACCAAAAACACCACGTCGTATTCAGTCAAAAACGAAGGCAATGCTCACGGTTTTCGTGGATTACAACGGTGTAGTGCATCATGAATTTTTGCCAGAAGGCCAGACAGTTTTTGCGTTATGAGACATTTGCGTGAAGCAATTCGCCGAAAGAGACCAGAATTGTGGGCAGAAAACTCGTGGATTTTGCACCATGATAACGCACCGTCGCGTCACACAGTGCCATCATTATTTGTAATTCTTTGACGAAAAATGTAACAAATACCGTCCAACAGCGATCTTCTGCCGAATTCACCTGATTTGGCTCCCTGTGACTTCTTTCTATTCAATCGAGTTAAAAAACCACTACGTTCAACGCGTTTCAGCAGCCGAGAGGAAGTAATGGAAAATTCGCAGCAAGCACTGATGGACATACCGAAAACCGAATATAAAAAATGTTTCGAGGATACCCTTTATACGTAATCGGTTCGAGTTAAAGGTTCCAGATAGAGGCATTTCCTACACGCGAATCAATCCTTTGATGCTCTATACGAGTATACTTACCTAGAGGCAATTCTCCTTTCCACCGATACAAGTGTTCTGGATAGCATGCGCTTCCCAAAGTGGCCTGTCTTGTCTACGCTGGAAAAAATGCCTACGATCAGAACGAGTGTGTACATTTGTCGGTTATATATGTACCTAATGTGGTACACGCGTACGAGTTTATAATAGTAGTCAATCAATCAAATTGTCGCAAACAATTCCAGCTGCACTAATGATTGCTAAGCCTATGAGACCAGCCTCGACTACTAAGGATTCTTCTATGCCATTTCGGTTTAAAGTAAATACATACATTACACTCCAGCAATCTCCTGCATCAGTACTGAAGGGTATGTTCTTTTGATTCGTATCTTCTATCCATGTCCTTAGAAATGATTTCATTTGTTCCATATTTACATTCCATTGCTTTGTAATCACAGGACATGATCTGGACAACATTCCGAATTTAACAGATTCATGCGGGTAGAATCACAATATTTTTTTTTATGTTGGTAACAACTACAAACAAAAACAACAACCTTTTCCCACTCATAACCATCCAAATGTATTACGGTAATCTAACGTTAAAAAAAAAATTAGGATTTTTTTCTGTGCACGTGTTTACATGCGCATGTGTGACATGAACGTTTTGTATTCGAATTTTTTTCCAAGTGACGTACAGTGATGAACATAAATCTAGGTACAATTTACTTAAAATTTCAACAAAACCATGGAGAAACACTTCTAAGCCTCAAATTAACAAATTACAAATATTGTACAAGTCACTTCTAACAATTCATTTTTATCCTATTTTACATATGTATTTAGATATGTTATATCTCAAAATTCGTGCATTTTAGAAAAAACAAAAAAAAAAAGAACAAAAGTCTACGTACATATACATAGAATTCACCGATTAATAAAATAACTTCCTTGCCATTTCAGCACTTGAACGCCAAGGCCCATAGAATCTGTTGCGTCCGTTGCGTCGACGTCATCGACTGACAGCTGGGTAGAATATACACTTTGTTATGGAAGTAGGCCCATAAATGGACAGATAAAGTAGATTTACTTTCTGCTTTTCAATCCGTTGGCAGTTCACACATTCACGCATTGAGGACCATACTTTCGCATATTGAGGTTCACGCATTCACAAATTGAGAGTAAGGACTTTCATTGGTGGAGACATTGAGAGAATGAAAACAATTTTTCCGCAGAACAGCTTGTAGAGAAAACAATCTCAGCAATAACAAAACGTCATCGGCTGTATTCTGCCAATGTATGCCACGGATTCTATGGGACTGTCACTTCCATCAAATACGTCAACGTTAACCTATCCGGCATCGTAACGGACGCAACGGATTCTATGGGCCGGAGCCTTTAGTTGTTCGACCTTTGGAAGCAATGGCAGCCTTCAATCTGTTTGACGTTGAATTAACTATATTTTGGGTTACTACTGTTGGAATTTGCGACCACTTATGAGTTAAAGTAATTTTATGTTTTCTAATTTGTCGTTCCAGATAATTCCGCAAGTGCTCTATGGGGTTGAAATCAGGCGACTGGGATGTAAAATGAAGTTGTTTTACGTGGTAAATCAGCCACTCTTTCACAATTAAAGCCCTATGCTTCGGACCGTTGTATTATTGAAACGTCGCAGAAGATCCCAAGTTCAGTTTTCTTGTCGATTGCTTTAAACTGTTTTTGAATGTATCCAAATACGAGTATTATGGACCGTAATTTTATCAATTGCTACCAAATTACCTACGCCAGCCGCTGACATGCAGCCCCATAGGTACTCAAACATTACCTGCACCACGTTTAAGGCTTTTCCTCCATATCCTTTGCTCCTCATCGTATCCAAACAATTTTGTTCTCTGTTTCGAATGCGATTTTCTGGTTTTGATATTAAAATGTTTTATTTTTTTTTTTATTTTGTAAAGTAATTTAAATATCCGAATCATTAGTTTTTAGTGGAAATTTGCACTTTGCGTAGTTTTATGTTGTCATCAGTCGAGGTGAATTGGAAGTTTTCTAAATCTAATCTTCATCTGTCAATTTGATAACAATTTGCAGTCCTCCTTTTATAGCGTCTCGGAATGATTTGTACTCATATGTCACATGAAATATGGCTTGGGTTGGTATGTTGGCAACTTGGATGTCGAATTAGTCGTAACGTATTCCTTTGGAAATTTACTGAAATGGCTTGTTCTTATTAAAATTATCACGAACTCGTGACAGATAAAAATTTAATGAAATAAATGAGTAAGACTGGATCAAATAGTAACCTATTGCACAGCAATACGAGTATTTCAACGAATAGATTTTTACAAACTCTTAACCAATCTGTGACTTTTGCAAAAATCACACAAATTGGTGTTTCAGAAAAAATTATCAAAAATTTCACGAATTCTGGCAAATCCTAATTCTTTTTAACAACTTGATAATGGGTCATGAGTAAGGCATGAGGTACGAGCCAGGTAGGAACTGAGTATGTGTACAACGTCGCTGACTGTTTCAAATGACTACAAAATTGACACTTACTCGTATGTGCTCCAAAGCGGCAGTATTTTAAAAAAAGGGTTTATTGATTCCTGTTATCATTGTTTTTTGTTGTTTTAAATTTTTTGCAATAACATAAGCTTGAAACAAGTTAACCTAACACCTCCAAATGGCCTTGCACGTGACATTGCATGCAAGTAAGTACTATTTACTGATCAAAAGATCGTAACGATATTGTGAGTATGTGCAAACAATTGATATAATTTTATTTTTAGTTTTTTTTTCTGTTTTATTGAATTACAGGGTTTGATGTAGTTCAACTTTAATTTTCAGTTTAATTTACAATTTGTTTCATCATCAATAATTGGCTATGCGCTTTGGCAGTGTGGTTAGCTGGTTGTGTAGTTATTGATTCACAGCCACTATCTACCCTGCCGCGGCGATATGCTTTTTCAACATTCGACGAGCTTAAATGATTAGGTTTTGTAACTGACATACTTACGGCGTTTTCCATTGGCCAGAAGTTTGGCAATTTGGGCTCCAATAGATCACTAAAAACTTCGCTCGCTCGAAAACAAAAATCTGGTTTGACACAATATTAATTGACGTTTATATTTATATGTGTTAGTATATTCTGACACATTCTGCTTGTTGCAAACTTTGCGGCCGGCTCAACACTTCCATATTGTGCTTTGTCCCCGCCTACATCAAATCTTCAATGGGACGAATCCACTTTCGCACTCATCTATGTAGTACCAAGAGTACTTAAAGATCTTAATATACACCCCGCCTGACTCGAACTGCAACCGACTTCAGACTGCTATAATTTCCAAATCGTTCATGACAGTGAGCTCAAATTTTGACACATGACAGATAATTTTATTATTTACAAGCTTTTTAAACGATTTGTGTTGAAAAATTTTTATCCGCGATGCAATTCAAATGTGATAGTGTGATTGCTTTATATTTGGCTGGAAAACCACAAGTAGCTATCGTTAGAGCCCTCCAGCACCTCAACGTGAATAAATCATTTGTGTCTCGAATAATAGCTCGTTACCGTGATACTGGCAGCGTTGCAAAACGCCATGGAGGTGGTCATAAAAAAACAGCAACATCGGCAGTAATGGTTCGGAAAGTGAAGGCTTGAATTGAACGGAATTCACGTCGACGTGGAAGAAAAATGGCTCGTGAGCTCAACATATCGTTGGAACGGATGCAACACATACTGAAAAATGAGCTAGGACTCAAGCCATTGAAGTTCCAAAAAGCACACGATCTTACACCGCAACAGAAAAAAGTTAGAGTCGAAAGAGCGAAGGAGTTTCTACGCTTGCACGAAAGTGGTGAGTTGCCGAATTTGGTTTTTTCCGATGAGTAGCCCCTTTTGTTATCGAGCAATATGTCAACAAACAAAATGGCCGAGTTTACTTGCCAGAGACGTCCTTCGAAAATTTACACCTTCGGACGGCTACCAGAAAGTAGGAAGCACCGGTGGTGATGGTTTGGGCCGCCATAACCGCCGATGGTCGCTCTCCGCTCGTGTTTTTGGACCGTAGCGTCAAAATTAATGCGATCGTATACCGTGAAACTGTCTTAGAGGCAGTATTGAAACCTTGGGCAAACAATCATTTCAGCGCGCGTCAACCAAGATTGGTTAAAAAACAATGTTCCACACTTCATTTTTTCGACACAATGGATTGCAAATTCTCCGGATGCAAATCCGTTGGCACTAAAAAATACCAAAGTTTGGACCACCTCAAACAAGCACTTCGCCGGGAATGGGCCAAAATACCGCACAGCCACCTGCGTGCAGCGTGCGATGCTTTCTTCGGCCATCTCAAGGCCATTATTCGCGCCAAAGGTGGACATATTGAAAACTACTGATACAATTTGAAAATTGATGTATTTTCCAACATTTTTTGCTGTGGCACAATAAAATTTATCAAAAAATAAAAAAATTATAGCATTTTAAAAAGTTGGAGTTCTATTCATTCACCCTGTACACAAATCTGCTGGTCCAGATGGTATATCTCTCCTTCTTCTGAAGAGCTATACTTTTTCGCTGACAAAACCACTGTGTAAGCTTTTTCATCAATCCTACTCTTTAGGACTCTTTCCGAGAATGTGGAAAACAGCATTTGTCCAGCCCGTCCCTAAAAAAAAAGCGAATCTTCTCTCTCTTTCTACAGACCCATTGCACTTACGTTCCTTCTTTCCAAGGTCAACGCTGATAACGGTGGAAACGCTGATAAACTGTCAGTTCATGAAATATTTCGAAACGCGGCAGTATGGTTTTCGTAGAAACAGGTCCATTGGTGATTTGATGGCATGTCTCACCGAAAAGTGGAATGAAAGCATACATCAATCTGGAAGGTTTTAAATGCTAGTGTGCCCCAGGGCTCCGTTCTGTCTCCGATACTCTTTTTAATTTTCATCAACGATCTCTTGTCTGCTACTTCTTATCCAATATATATTCTCTGGTTTTCTTGGTCCATTGGAACATGCGTTGTAAAGCTACTGTCATTGTACGTCATTTCAGTATATGTCATTCATTTGAAGCGTAAACAACAATAATTTTTTTTCACTCAAATATGTCGAACTTTGTGCCTGAAAAAGTGTTTTTGCGGAGAGTTATTCTTCATTACATTAATATGAAGAAAACTGCTGGCGAAAGTCGTCGTATTTTGGTGGAAGTTTATGGTGAACATGCGCTAGCTGAGCGAACGTGCCAAAAGTGGTGATTTTGGCTTGGAAGACGATGAACGTCCTGGGCAGCCAAAAAATTTGAAGATGAAGAACTGGAAGCATTACTTTATGAAGATTGTTGCCAAACACAAGAAGAGCTCGCAGAATCTTTGGGTGTCACTCAAACAGCCATTTCAAAACGTTTAAATCCAGCTGGATATATTCAAAAGCAAGGAAATTGGGTGCCACATGAACTCAAGCCGAGAGACGTCGAAAGGCCACAAAAGGAACTCATTTTTGCGGATTGTTACTGGTGGTGAAAAATTTATCCATTACGACAACCCCAAGCGCAAAAAATCATATGTGAAACCCAGCCAACCAGCCAAATCAACGGCAAAGCCGAATATCCATGGTGTGCTGTGTGCTGTATTATGAGCTGCTAAAACCGGGTGAAACCATCAATGGACAACGCTACCGAACACAATTAATCCATTTGAAGAGAGCAGTGGCCGAAAAACGCCCGGAATATGCGACCAGACACGAGGCAATAATTTTCCATCATGACAACGCTCTGCCCCACGTTGCTATTCCGGTTAAGAACTATTTGGAAAACAGTGGATGGGAAGTCTTAGCCCACTCGCCTTATAGCCCAGACCTTGCCCCTTCTGACTACCATTTGTTCCGGTCGATGCAGAACGCCCTCACTGAAATACGGTTCACATCAGAGCAGAATATCAAAAATTGGCTTGATTCATTCTTGGCTGCCAAGCCGGCGCAGTTCTTTTGGGATGGGATCCACAAATTGTCAGAAAGATGGGAAAGAGTTATAGCTTCAAATGGGCAATACTTTGAATAATACTATTGTACATGTTTTTCTTAAATAAACGTTCAAATTTTGAAAAAAAACCGCGCGAATTAAGTTATATACCTGTATACTATTTCCATCACCAGTGCTAATTCTAAAAAACAAAAAAATTATATCCCCAAGAGAAATTTTGGTTCTGAAATAAAAACCAGAAGAATAATTTTGCTTCTAAAAAGTTTGTGGAGCAGTTTCATGCCATTTTTTTTCTCTCTGGAGTGCCAGAGGAATGGTTCTGTCAGTCAATATAGAACGCCTTTATACTACGTGCATATTCCTGTGATCAGCACAGAAAAGAAAATGTTATTCAGAGGAAGTGGTAAAATATTTTTAATTTCCTTATTTTTACTTATTTTTGAGTTCTTAAGAGTGGTGAAGACACAAGGGTCCAAACTAAAGCCTCTACTGACTGATTGGTAGGATACCCTTGCGGAAAGTAAGATTATAGTGTTTGCACCCCTTCATCAGGATGGCGGCGGGGGTATCCTTATACGGATCAACAACGGAATCCACGGATCTAGTCACTTCTAGTTACTTGGTGCACACATTTCTTAAAGGAGTTCCATGGATGTATCGAGATGTAAACGAACGCCTGATAGCAATCCGCATCAAGCTCAAATTTGAAAATATTTATGACAGTTGGTTCGAAAAGTCCCAATACGTAAATAGCGAATCTAAGAACATACTCGTACTCATACAATTTTAAGTTAATACCAAAATACGTGTCAAAATTTGATGAAGTTTCGACCATTAGTCATCGAGATTTTGAGGTTTGAGTGACGCAGCTTTTGATACCTTCAAAACTATGGAAAAAAGCGAGTTTCGTCTGTTGCTAAAACACTGTTATTTGACAGTCAACACTCAAGTACTGCTTAAAAAATAATCATTAGTCGCTGGTTTGCTGAATTCAAACGCCGTTCAACATCATCATCACAGTAATTGAGTATGCGAAAGCTTTGTTTGAAATGGGTACCGCGTTTGGCCCAAAAGGAATGACGTGTTGATGATTCAGAGCGCTATTTGGAGCTGTTTAAGCGAAATAAATAAAAAGAATTTATTCATGCCGTATGAAACGTATGAAATGTATGAAACACGGATCCTATTACCTATTCGCAAATTGCAAAAAAAATGCTTGCCGGAAAGGGATATGGCTCAAATGAAGAGGTGATCGCTGAAACTATATCATGCAGCCATACCGCACCAAACAGTCAATCTTTGTGGATGCATGCTTGGCGGAACACTTGTGGATTGTGTTTGCTCCAATAATGGCAATTTTGCTTGTTAACATAGCCCATGAACCATAAATGGGCCTCGTCCGAGAAGACGATTTTTTGGCCAAATTCCGGATCCCTGGCTAACATTTCCAGCGCACAATTAGCGAATTCACGGCGTTGCCTATGGTCGTCCGGCTACAATTCTTGCGTCAGCATAATCTTATACGGATGCAGGCGAAAATCCAACCGCAAAATAAGCCGTGTTGACTCTCTGGCGATGCCCAATTCAGGTGGTAGGCGCTGAATTGACATTTCTGGGTCTTTCTCGATACTGGCCGCTACGGCGGCTATGTTTTCTTCATTTCGCACCAATCTCTCTCTGCTTGGTGGATTAAGATCCAAAACTTTTCCACGGTGCGACGAATTGCCTGCACACTGAAGACATGATGACGACCGATCTCAAGACGAAATTCACGTAGCGTATTTACAACTGAACCGGAACTTCGAAAATATTCTTTTAATAATTTCTCCACGTTCGGTAAGCGTAAAACGATGCGTGATAAAATAGCACATTATTCTGAATATTTTAACAGCTGGATGTCATTGGTACTTTTGACAGCTGCTGCAACAAAACAATTGCATAAACTATCATTGCTATCTGGTCTGGGTCACCCGTTATAAGAAAAGCATAGAAATGTTTGAGCAGCCCTGGAATCATTGTATCGCTCTAGATGGAGACTATATTGATGAATAAACTCGAATTTTAGCAAAAATTGTGTTTTTATATGTTACCCTCGGGACTTGACTCGAACCACCTAACAGGCTTTAACAGGCTTATCTAGCCTGACGTGCGTTAATGGCCCTACAGAAGATAAGGATGGCAAGAACAAAGGCGAATTCTATGACCTCCTGAACCGAACATATTGTTACAACCTTTTATTGTGAACAGCGTCATCTATAAATGAAGAAGAGAAGACACATCCAATGGAATGTTATAACCCCTTATCGTGAACAGCGCCATCTATAAACGATGATCAGAACACTCATCCAATAGAAGATTAATGGAAGCTCTTTTACAACTGATATCGAAAGTTACGGAAATACGGAAGGAAATATGGATAGCTGATTAGTTCAGAAAGTTCTTGAAAGATGCCACGGGTACCTGTGGTTGTTCTGTACCAATCATTGGAAGAATTTAAAATCACAATGAAATCACAATTGATCTCACTTGGTAAATATATTTAAAACTTTATTTAACTAAAAGCTTCGAATCCTATCAATACGGCGTACAAGAAGCAATTACTGAATAATCCTTTCATATACTCGTATGTATGGATAAATCGTTCACGAGTGGGGCGAGTGTCGAGCAAGATTCACGACTTTCTTTATTCTTTTTGCTGGATGTTGACTCTGCGATGAAGCTGATGCTGTTATAGGTGTTGTTCTTGATTGTAATACTGGTGTGAACTCTGAAACATTATTTGACGTTTGGGCAGATGTTGTGTGAACGGCTGAGCACTATCTGAAATTTGTGACGTTTGAGCAGATGGTGTAAATGAAACTGCAGGGTTATTGTCAATGAAAGCTGGTTTTAATCGTTCTGTTTGAAACTGTCATTGGATTTCCTTCGATGTTCATTTTAAAAACGAAATCGGAAATTCGATTTATTATTTCGTATGAGCCACAATATGGCTGTTTTGGTGGCTTCTTTATGCTGTCGACACGGACGAAATCGTGTGTGCTAATAAAGGGTGTTCCAAAATGCGGGCAATATTTTAATTTTGCGTCATTTGTACGGTAACAACGAAGAAAAAAATACATCCCCACAGCGGACAGTTCAGGGTTATTAGAAATAGCGCGCTGCACCAAACAGCGACGCGTTTTCATGGATTATGGAAGACCAACAAGTGGGAGTTGATTTTTCAAACAAAATCATGAGGCTCACTTTAGTCTTGGTGGCTTTGATAACACTTTGACTGCCATGTCGCACGTTTTCGAGCGACACCTCATAATTCCCCAGAAGCCGCGTCGCACATTTTCGTGCGACACCTAGTACATCAGTTCGGGCCATGTCGTACGTTTTTGTGCGACAATATATGGGATTTTGTATGGGCTTCGGATTGTGTGGCTTCTGGTGTACATTTTGGTCTAACTTACGTGCCTGTAGGATAACGTTTGAGGAAAGTAAATAAGAGTGAAATTTCTTGTTTGTAAATTACCTTTTTGAATGTGCATATTTTGGAAAGCAAGTATCTGGGGTTTATTGGGGCACTCTGGACAGAATGTTGTTGTTGTTTTTATGCTGTTCCTAGCAGTTTTCCAATCGGAGGATTTTTTTTTATTTGGGCATAACACAAAACGCAAGCCCGTCTTATGGTTTTACCATTTACATCCTTTCTTTTTTCTATAAAATGTTCTTTTGAAGTAACAGGTTGTGGAGAAAGAAGGTCCAATAATCCTTCAGCAACCTCCTCTCTAAATTTTCGAATTTATATTACACTTTTTGTGGCTTTTTTGTGAACTAAATACGCATTTACAACTGCCATTCCCAACAAAAATTCAATGGCAACTTTCCTGTACCACTTGAGACCTCTTCTCAGTGTCGTAGCATATGAAGCCATTTGATCCGATAGATCAATGCCCAACTTCCCTTTATTATATTCAATAATAGCAACAGGCTTCTCACGATTTCAATGACGTCGATTTTTTCTCCTGCCTCTACTGGTGGATGGAATATTTGGGTCAGGAATCGATTGGTCAGATACAGGAGCATGTTTTGTCGATAGGATCCTGACATCTCGGGTGTCCTTCCACTTTGGAACAACTATACCGTTTTCTTCCTCACGTGCTACCATTTCTCCTCTCTTTAGCTGTGCATTAGGGTGACCACAAGAAATAGATTTTCGAAAATGAGTCGGGGGAACCCCATAAAATGATAAGCCTTTGCAGATTTTTAGATAGGCAAAATTTGAGCTCGGTTTGATAACGGTAAATGGTGCCGACTCTCGCTCAAAGTTTCAAAAATCGCAGTTTTTTTCTGTGTTTTGCGAAGAAAAAAAGCTCTAGCTCCCGAACTACTGACCCAATTCTCACTATTTATGTATTAAATAAAAGATAAGACTTTTGTTAACAACGCTCAATATAAATGTTATAAAATAATTTGCGTTGAAGCAGAAAGTTCGGGCAATATTGATAAACCATGTGTTTTTTAAAAAATTTCCTTTGTCTAAAAAAACGAACCACATAACACTTTTCTTGTACAAAATTTCTTTAATAGCATGTCTTACATAATTGATACCATACCAATTGATACTATATTATACATTTTGAAACATTGGGATACAATTTTCGGCACTCACTGTCTACTTGGAGGACATATTGCTTTTGATCTTCATCTTTTGTTAAGAGGTCATTAAAATCAGTGATTAATTTTACTCCTCGTTCTGCCAAATCATTTACGACCTTAAGTGATCGAACTATTCTGAAACCTTCTTTAAAATTCGAGTTTCCAGCCAAAACATTTGGAGGTTCTTTCAAAAAATCTGCATTTATTTTTAAGCGGCTAAAAAAGTTTAATGTGTCTTTGTTGGCAATGTTTTTTAATCCAGCTGCGACAAATTGTTCAAGTTGATGTTTCTGAAGCTTTGGATTTGGAATTCGATTATTTTCTACCTCATTGCTTGTCAAAAGTCTGTTGGCCATTTCTGATTTTTCCCCGTCAGATAAAGTTGGGTCAAAAAACGCTAGACCTACCAACTCTGAACTCAAATACCATAAATGATTTGAGAATTTCGCAAGAGCTTTCTCAGAGATATCTTTGTCTATATTCTTGTATTCAATGCAACTGCGCAATAGGTCAAGATCTTGTTTTGGCGCCAGATAAGCCCTTGGGGCATTAAACCAAGCTTTGCATTAATTTTTACAATGAAAACGCAGATATCACCCAGAGCACTTCGTTCCTCATTACTCATTGTAAACAGAAATATTTTCAAATTATAAATAGCTTTAGCCATCCACCTAGCATGATGACGGGCGCCTGGTGTTCTAAATTCCACAACGTTACCATCCAGCTCTCCAACAAACACTAGAACCAACTGAAGGAATTCACTGACATTCAGTGAGTTTTGCTTTTAGTTCACTTGTAATCTGGGCTATAACATCAGGGGTTAGGTGTTTATTAACGTTTTTATCGCGAATACCTGCGTTATATGTTTTGGGATCTATTTTTGACCATTCATTTTAAAATATTTTAAAAATATCTGGTTGAGGTCCAGTGGTTGTATCCAACTTACAGTCAAAAATACCTCTAAGCAAAACTTCAAGAATGTGGTGACGACAGGCCAGGTGAAGCAAATCCTTATCCAACATTTGCTGCAAAATTTTGCATGCTCCTTTTAGCCTTCCAGTGTTCGAAGCAGTGGTGTCAAAACACATTGATTTTACAGCGTGTGAAACTCCCCATTGTTCCAGAATTTCATACACAGCTGCGGCCTGCTCTTCACCAGTACTATTATCTATAACTGGCACTCCTAGCAGTTGCTCATTTTCACCATAAGATATAGATATGGCAATTCGTTCATTTTGCTCTCTCTTTAGAACACCTGGTAACAGTTTCCCATCCCAATGAACAACCACTGCTTCATTTTCTGTTATTTGTATTCGTTTTCGGATGTCCGCGGAGTATTTTTCTCTAAAATGTCTTCTTTTTAAATGTAAAGCTGATTTTGAAACTACAAAGTCATTTGCTTCTATTGTAGATATAATTATACGAGAAGCATTCCTATCGGATACCTTACATCGATCTAACAACATAGAGAGTTTCATTGTTAAAATCTCTTTCACTCCACGACTATATCTCATTCTTTTGCTATTAGAAGGTCCAAAAACTTCGGTGGTAGCCTGAGATGTAGAAACGTCCATTCTATTCCAATTCGCAGATTGCTGGTTATCCCCAAATTGATGGACCTCTTCAGCTTCCTCCTCCTCTTCCTCCTGTACTTCCTCCTCATTGTCAGTGTCTTTTAAAATCAGAGCAAGAGTAGTGAGAGATCGAGTAATTATGAAAGTCAAACTTACCGATATCAAAACTAAATTCTTCAATTTTGCGCTTCATTTTCTCTGCATCCTTTTTAGCCTTTTCCTCTTCAGCTCGAGTGAACCGAAGATCGACTCCAATCATACAACCTCGACGACCCGTTTCTCTCTGTTTCAAAAGAAAAGCCATACCTTCTGGTTCCATCATAGTCAAGGCATCTTGATGGGCTACGTCAAAGAGATCGTCCCTTTTTAAGGCAAATTCTTTGATTTTGTTTTTTATGCTTTCAACGGTTTTATTTTTATTTCATTGGTGATTTCTCCACTCATTATAAAGCTTCTCGCTGATCCTTTCAGGTTTAATTTAACAGTCCGTAAATTGAAAAATAATGTTGCTAAGACTTGACGATTTGAGGGTAATTTACAATCTGTTATTTGGTGAGACGCATAGCCGATAAGAAATATTTTTTCACGGGTTCCGCTTTTCATGTTCGGTGTAGATCCCATATCAAAGAACAGTAGAACACAATAAATGACTGTAAAATCCTTAAAATTACTAAAAGTACTATAGAAAACATAATAGAAATAAGACTCACAATTTATTATAAGTTAATTTATTGTATTGAAAAAATAATAATACAATAAAAACCGCGAATTTATTTTATTGAAATGTTCGAACTTGCACTATTGGTAAATAATCAAAATTAACCACTCGAAAGCTTTTTGGCAACTAACAAGATTGTTGTAAGTGACAGTAAAATTATTTCCAATGTGAATTATGTGTAACGGGACTACATTTAATTAAGCATATAAATAGTGAGAATGGGATTAGCTGTTTTAGAGCAATAGCTTTTTTTCTTCGCAAAACACAGAAAAAACTGCGATTTTTGAAACTTTGAGCGAGAGTCGGCACCATTTAGCGTTATCCAATCGATCTCAAATTTTGGCTATCTTAAAATTTGCAAAGTCTGATCATTTTATGCGGTTCCCCCGTAAAAAAATCATAAAAAAAAAATTTTCTTCGAGCGTTGCGGTCACCCAACTTTGCATTCATAACTTCTTTTGGGCAGAATTTTTTGTTCGCTCGAAGTGTCCCAACTACGTGCGTTTTTTGGTCAAGCATGGAGCGTGCTAATTCGTAGCTCATATAAAAATTGTCAACAAAAATAGTGCGACCTTCTCATTTCAATAAAGAACTTAGTTCTTCACAAACATTTTTTGCCAGCCCAACTTCTCGAACACCTGTTGAGCTTTTGCCGGAGTAAATTTTGGTAGACCAAGTGAAACCCTCTGTCGAGCAAAGTTTGAATAATTTACACCATAAGGATGAGCTTTGTTTGGTACATATTGTCGGAAAACTAGCCTGCCTCTCCAAGGAATTACCGTTTCATCTATGACCATATTTTCTCCGGGTATAAGCACCCTCTGAAACTTCGTCTGCAGCATGTCCAGAAGAGATTTTAATTTTCCAATTCTATCTCCTGCCGCTATGGAGGTGTTGTCAGCAAAATGAATGAAGTTCAGAAGAAGTTGGAAACGATTTCTTGACATAGTTTTAGCAGGAATGCCAAAATTGTAAATATTTTTCTTCGACCAATATTGTTCCAACAATCCCACCTTTACAAGGCTCATACATAGTAAAAGCCCGAGGAATTTTCTTATCTCTGTGGGGTTTGTGGGAACCCATTTCTTTTTTCTTGATGCACGAGTTATTGGAACGCGATGTATTTGTTGCTCTGCATACCTATTTGTTTCCAAAACTATAAATTGTATAACCTCCTCATCAACAAAAAGGTAAAAGGCTTCAAGACAGCTTATAGTTGAAGGCAGGTCTATTAGGAAACCGGACTTTCCAGTGAAAGGAACGGTTTTTTGGCGGCAAGAAAACTCCATCCAGCGTATATGGTCACTTGTATCAATCAGAGCTGGTGTATCCTCGGCTTCTTCAAACATCTCTTCCTCATTACTTTCTAGCACTTCCGCATCAACCGTGCTCAAATCTTCATGTTCCGAGTCGGTATCTGAGTTAGGATCATCATTTGGTAGCCAATTATCATCAAAATCCAAACCGTCGCCTGCAAAATCTTCGTCGCTTTCTTCCATTTCTGGTTCCCTCTCCACCTCATTTTCATCCAAATTTACTCTATCCATTTCAAATGCTTACTTTTCAGGAAACCTATAACTGTACGAAAAATATTATTGCTCAATCACTTATGTAACATTTACTAAAAACACAGGAGATAACACGAGACAACACGAGGATGCTACTGTCGTACGTTTTTGTGCGACGTGGCTCCAACGAGTATTTTGTATTTTATGGCGCCACGTCGTGCGACACACAAATACCGTTAAAATTTCACAGTTATGATGACAAAAAAGTAGGAATTTGTTGGAAACTTCTTTTTAGACACTAAGATATAGAAAAATAAAAAAAAAATGCTTTGGCCTGGCGTAAACCATAATGTTAATATGGCTTGGCAGTCAAAGTGTTAATTGTCAAAATTTGTGAATTTAGGGTTCAGAAAATCTACGAGTGATTGTTTACAAACCAATGCATCCATTCTTCTTTGAAAATGCAACTAGTCCGGCAATAACAGTTATGGATGTGGACGATATGTGGTTTCAATAAGACGGCAGCACATGCCATAGAGCCCAAGAAACAACTCAATTACTGAATGAGTCATTTCCTGGTCGTTTAAATTACCGTTGTGGTGATCAGAATTGACCGCCCAGATCATGTGATTGAACGCCGTTGGACTGTTGTTTTTAGAAGTCCAAGGTTTATGCAAACAAGCCCACAACCATCCACACCTTGAAGGAGCAAATTGAACACTGTACCAACGAAATTTAGACACATATATATATGCAAAATTTTGACAAAAAAGTGCGTATGTGCCAGCAAAGCCGTGGAAGCCATTTACCCGATATGCAACGAATATTTTGGCCCAAACATCACCTTTCACTCAACAGCATTCATATTTTGCCATCGGCATAGCTCCCGCCCCTACTTTATCTAAGCAACACCCGACGGCATAATATCAATCGTTTACAGCCGAATGATAAAATTAGGTGCTCAGGAGAGCAGCAGGAAGATGATGTAGAAAAACTGCATGGGAAAAAAATGAGATGTCTTTGCCAACCGGCTCCACCCTCGAAGCCGCCCTCAGAGCATGACCCAACTATGAGTATGTTGTATGCACTGTACAGAAGCAACTAAGCGATGAATTCTTGCTATATGCTTTGTCATAGCTCAACAGCAGATCCGCAATTGCGAAAGGGGTTGTTGACCGGATTAAGATAGGCCTTCAAAAATCCGCTGGACTAGGAAAGGTTCTTTATGGATAAAGAAGTAAACGTTGGTCTTTCCAAGTTGAGAAAGTGGCACAGTATCGTCAATAAAGACATTTTAAAACGCTAAAATTTTTCATTTTTTTTATGTAGTTCGCAGCACTTGTTTCTTGTTAACGTTGCTTTAATTAATCTCGGTTCTGTCCTATTACTATTTTTAATTAAAAACCAGTGTTTTGTATCAAAATTACTTCTTGCGCGAATTGATATAAAGTTCAGTGATAAAATGCCCGTTTGTTGTTGGTGAGGATCGAACTTCTCTCATGTTCTATGAATGGTTTAGGATCTGGACTAACTTCCACATCCATCCCTTCCTCGAACGGTAGTTCCATACAACATCTCGACGGCTTGTTTTGGTTGCTCTTAGTCCAAGAAATACAATAGGTAGTACAATACTTTTGTCCAATTCTGCACACTTCGACACATGATTGTTGCTTTTTGCAAACAATGCTAGCGCTCTACAATGCCGTCGAGTGTACCCGATAAGTTTTGTGAGGGTATCGAATAAACGGGATTCAAATTGTGAACATCTGCCCCCGGTAATTGTTGTTGGAGCGCGGAAACGGCTTATCCACCCCTAAAAAATTGCGTCGATGACGATATCGGTTGAAATGCTCTTAAGTGGTACTGCTTCCATCCAATGTCGGAAACGATGTATCAGCGATAAACAATGCCGGTAACCATCGGCAAATGGTATCATGATAATATCAACATGAATATAGTATATGTATTTAAAACATTCGCCTTACAGTTCTATGTGCGTTGGATTTTACTTCGCTAACGTGGCAATCGTGTCCAGTCGACTATTTCACAATTCATGGACGACCAAACTTCTCTCTCTCCGCGGTCTCGCCATTTACGGGCGTAGTGATGTAGCTTCCCAAACTCCACCACAATGTAGTCCCTGTTCCAATCCGGGATTCAAATACAAGGTCAATGTGCTATCCCCTCTAGGCTCGTCGGACCATTGCGTCATATCAGCTAATTTCTCCTACACCGACCACACAGTTAGAGAAAAGATTCCTGAAAGAACCGTATGGCAATACGAGAACAGCTTCTTTAGGAATTTTAACTGGTCATTATGTTTCCTCGATAACGACGTGGATGCCGCTGCTGATATGACCACAGACACCATTCTCTCTGGAATGAGAAACTTTATCCCTCACCGGATGAAGAGTATCAAACCAAAAGAAAAGGCATGGTACTACTCGAGCTGCAAAGAGGCTGTCAGGGTTAGAGAAATGCGTTTTCGGTCCTTCAATACCGAAAAAAGTTTAATCGAGACAGAAATGACTCCAACGTCTTTCTTAAGCGTGTAAAATTCCAATACGACCAAAAACTGAGGCAGAAAATACTACAATGTCCCAAAGGTAGTAAACATTTTTGGTTGTTCGTCAAAAATATTAGAAATTTTGCCTCTTCCTCCTTCCAACACTCATTTATGATGACATTCCAGCTGTCAGCTCTTTGGACAAGGCCAATCTGCTTGCTGCATACTTTGCGACCAGCTCAACACTCCCAAATTGTGCTTTGTCTCCGCCTACACTTGAGTGCGTCGAATCTTCAATGGGACGAATCCACTTTCGCACTCGTGTGAGTTCTTAAAGATTTTAACATTCACAAATCCGCTATATCTACCCTCCTTCTGTAGACGTGTTCTTCCACGCTGACAAAACCACCGCTTAAGTTTTTTCATCAATCTTACCCTTTGGAACTCTTTCCGAGCAGATGGAAAATAGCATTTGTTCACCTCGTCTCTAAAAAAAGGCGAATCTTCCTCTCTTTCCTACACACCCATTGCACTTACGTCCCTTCTTTCCAAGGTCATACTCGTAGAAACGCTGATAAACCGTCAGCTCATGAAATATCTCGAAACACGAAAACTTCTTAATGACCGGCAGTACGGTTTTCGTAGCAACAGGTCCACTGGTGATCTGAGGGCATGTCTCACCGAAAAGTGGAACCAAAGCGTACAACAATCTATCGAAAGCGAGATAGTTGCACTTGATATTTCTAAGGAATTTGACAAAGTTTGGCATCAGGCTATTTTGTCGAAAATGCGTGCATTTGGGATCGACGACTCTCTTCTTCAATGGATTAGAAATTACCTTTCAGAACGTTCAATTCAAGTTGTTTTGGATGGTTTCAAGTCTGATATTCACAAAATAAATGCTGGTGTGCCACAGGGCTCCGCTCTGTCTCCGAAACTATTTTTAATTTTCATCAACCATCCCTTGTCTGCTGCTTCTAGATCCAATATATTCCTTTGCTGACGACAATACTCTCTGCTTTTCATATTCGTTGCCGGACTCACGTCCCTGCTCGTCGGCTGTAGAACGGGAACGGCAGCGTATGTTAAGCACATTAATTTCTGATATTAACAGCATAACTAATTGGGGAACTACTAACAGAGTACAATTTAATGCTTCCAAGATACAATGCTGTCTGCTGTCGTTAAAGAGAAATTTAAACACCCAGCCATTGTCCATGAATTCCACTTGCACCGTCGAAACCGATAAACTTTCCATTCTCGGTGTGTCAATGACAACTTACGTTGGAATGACAACATATTTGGTGTCGTCAAAAATGCTGCGAAATGTCTAGGTTTCCTCAAGCGATGTAAGAAATACTCACTCCACCAGCTCTGATCTGGCCTCAATATATAAGGCATTTATGTGCCCGAAATTGGAGTACAATGCCCACATCTGGCCTCTGGCCGGGTGCACCCAAAATATCTTTCCACCTGCTAGATAGGATTCAAAACCGTGCGATAAAACTCATAGGTGATACTAATATCACTAAAACAATGGACACCCTCGAACACCGACGTATGTCTCGTCTGTCACTCTGTTTTATCGCTATTTCGACCAACAGTGCTCCATAGAAATCGCCAGTAGCATTCTGCCCATTCAAACTTTTAGCCGTAACACCGCCTCGCCTAGCTCTTTATTTCCTAGTCATTATAACCTTCAAACATTTAAAACCAACGTTCACTGGTACGTCTCTTTCTATCCTCCTTGATTTTCCTTCGCCCGCGCTGTACTTAAATCTCTTAAGCGCACGCAAATTATAACAAAAAAAAAACATAGCCTTCATTGTAGAACGGTTGCTAGGTGTGATGCATTATGAAGGTTGTAGAAAACTTTCCATCTCAGTGATAGTGTCAATTTCGTTTTCATAATTTGAGTGTTGTTAAATCGGAGTTGTTGCAAGGGTTGTTGTAACTCCTCGTCCCGTTTCTGATTTCCAGCATTGCATCGGCCACTCTATTTGAGTTGCTGAAAGAATGCACAATGCTCGTGGTATACCTACTCACTTCTGTACTGCTTGCATTGTTGAAAAGCGTTTTCCGACGAAGTGTTCCAGGTGATTTCTCTTGCCTTTTTTCTTCACTTCACGTATCAATCTGCCGCGTAAGTCATAACGTTGATCTGGAGCAGTCTTAATGGCGTAATGACAACCGTTTTCTACGGATTTTCTGCAACCACAGGTATTGTATTTAGTAATTTTATTTAAATGGCGGTAGTCTCTCACGTTCTCCTTTTGTAGAAGGTGGAAAAGGCTTGCCCACTCACTCTTTAACGGCTCACAATTCTAGTGCTCCATGTTGTTTAGCTCAGTTTTTGGAGGTTGTAGTTTTCCACCTTCAAGACATTGCCCTCTTTCAGCACTGGGTTGACCCGTTGAGACATTTGGAATATTTGCCGATCTAAATTCCTTCAAGCTCTCTGAGAATCCTAACTCCCAAACACAAACCGTAACACGCCAATATCAATGTTGAGCCAACAGAGAAGTTGCTTCTGATGTGACTGGTTTTAAAGCAAAGCTACAAATAAACTTCCGGTTTGACGAATGTAGGCAGATATGTATGTATATATGGCCAAACAAGAAGCATATAAATCTGCGCTGCATTGAAAGACAAGAGCTGTTCGTGAGCACTACGAGCAAAAAAGGAAGGAAGGAAGACTGCAGGCTTTTTGAAAAGAAAAAGAAAGAACACTAGAATCGCGTGTTTGAGAAAAATGACCAAAATCGCGCTGCAAAGATTATCGCTAGTTCCACAACCGATACGGCCACAAGGCCATGAACTGCCGTTCGAAGTGTTCATCCAGCAGATTAAAAAACCAGGAAAACTATGAGGCCAGTCACTCGAAGCGGCAAGTGACAGTAGCTTTAGTAGTTGCCGCTTATTTATTATACATATTGTAGATCCCATAACAAAAATTAAATTTTTAATCGACACCGGCGTTAACATTTCAGTGCTCCTACCAACAATGCAACAACAAGGCCAGAATCTGAAAATAAATTTCCTCTTCACGGCGAATAACACCAAAATAAACACATACGGTGAAAAAAGGGTTATTATTAAATTTGGGACTGCGACGCAGATTTACATAGACGCTTACAATCGTCAACGTGCACCGAGCAATTTTAAGAGCCGGTCAAAACCCAAACCAAATTTCAGTGTCTAGTCAAAGGCAACTCAGCTGTTAAGAGATGTAAGCACACTCGCTTACCCGAAGTCGAATTCTTAACTCGTCCTGCTGCTGTGCAACAGCTCGTCGACAAATCCTGGCAGCCATAAGGATTTTTTCAAAAAGTTGAACGCTACTCAAACGAGATGCAGCACCTACAACAGGGGTCTCCTTAGTGCTTATTATACGGTAAGATACTTTCAACATTTATTAAAGGGTCGTAGTTTTGTCATCTTTACAGACCATACGCCACTGACATATGGGTTTCATCAACAATTTGAAAAAGCCTATCCGAAATAACGCACGCAACTCAGTTTCATCAGCTAATTCACTACGGTCCCGAGGTGCATTCCAGGGACAACTGACGTCGTTGCAGATTCGCTCTCGTGCATTACTGCCATGCCAGCGGGTTATGGAATGGACTACAACCAGCTCGCCGAAGCACAGAAACAGGAGGAAGAGTTGTAGACATTAATACGAGATCAGTCAACATATTTACAGTTGAAATAAACGAAAAAAACAAGGTATTCTGTGATATATCGACCAATCAAATTCGACCTTTTTTCCCCAAGAAGCTAAGGTGTTCGGCGTTCGACAGCATGCATTTACTAGCTCACCCATCATACGACTTATGGTATCCCGATAGACTGTCGTCGATGGGTAAAAGACACATAAACACAATTTTGTGTCTCAATGCATTTAAATCGCAACCGACCGTAGATTTCAACACAAACATGCCGATATATGGTAGTTGATCCTCTACCACGATCCAAAGGACTCCGCTACTGTCTCACCATCATCGATCGGTTTTCAAGGTGGCCGGTAGTTGTTCCAGTAGACGACATAACAGCGGAGTTAATTGCTCAGGCCCTGTATGAAAATTGGATACCTTTGTTTGGAGTACCGCAGCAAAATGGAGCTGAGGAAATTGCTTGGTATTAGGCACTTTCCAACAACTGCGTACCACCCTAAATCCGACGTCTTCATCGAGCGATGGCACCAAACACTTAAGGCGTCAAATACGGTGTCATAGAGCAAGGATTTGATCGATGTTCTGCCGACGGTTTTGCTGCGATCTTAACTCAACAGTAGCCGAGATGCTCTATGGTATGAACTTAAGTATATCAGAAGAGTTTTTCGACATTTCACCGAACCAGATTTTTAGGGACTCAATGGCTACATCTCGCCATTTCGTTAGTGATTACTAAACGTTAAACCAACTTTGCATATCCTACATACAATGGTCCTCACCGGACTGTAAATCAAACGGACAAATATTTCACAATCGAAGGGGAAGGAAAGGCCGTCAATATATCAATCAATCGACTTAAAGCAGCGTATAACAACCATGTGGATGCAAAGGCCGCTTCGGTTAATCTCGAAGTAGAAGCGCCATCTTATGTAACGCGGTATGGTAGTAGGGTAAAATTTAAATCCCCGAATTCGTAATCGCTAGCTCTAGGAGAGGAGTACTATCGGGTCTGAAATCATCAGCTAAACTGGAGTCCACATACTTTGTTCCACAGCTTATTGGTTTACTAAGGCATCCCACATCAGCCGGAGCTAATCTTCACGAAGTATCACATCATATCGGTCGACTGAACTCGTATAATATTTCTTTGTATTTGGTGTACAATACATATATTATAAGTTTAAGAGTGGTGAGAAAGGTCTTTTCATTAATTGTACGTTTGATCCCAAGCGCTATATGGATAACAAACTTCTATGGACTAAAGCCTCTAAGGCGCCGTCGGCCTTCTGGCAATGCAAAGGAGTTGTGGGTAAAACATGATGCTTTTCATCGAGAAATGTGCTTTGGAAATACATACATGGCTATGATTAGGCCAATTATATCCTATGCGTCAGTTGTCTGATCGAATAATACGTCATTGCTGGTTTTACCAGACTCCAAAGAACGGTCTGCCTCGGCTGCATGGGGGCTTTCCCTAACCCGCCTGGCTCCGCTCTAGACACATTGATGAATCTCTCCCCCCCATTTCATATCAAAGGCTGCACTCACAAAGCCATCTTCCATTTAAAAAAAAAAAGTGGTCTTTGGTACAACACGCACTGGAGTTTTGATGAACTTGTACGCCGGCCGCCTTTTGATTATGAGCTTATGGATGCAATAACACCAAAACTCCTGCTGCAGAAAAAAATACTGTATTGACTTTCCCCGTCCCCGAGACTGGTTGCGTACAGAATCTGAGCCATGAAAGGAATGTAGTCGGGTCTTCACGGATGGCTCCAAAACCGAACTACATAGGATGCGGTACTGATGTCTTTCTGAAGGACGACAACATTAGATTGCGCTCCTCGTTAGAAAAGCTTGCCTCTGCTTTCCAAGCGGAGATATACGCAATCCTGATTGCAACGGACTAAAGTATATTGTGAAGAACCGGTTGAGAGGACAAAGCATGTGCATCTGTAGCGACCACCAAGCAGCACTTAGTGACTTATTGAACCCTCTTACGACTTATAAGATAGTTCGAGAATGCAAGAGTTCACAGATCGCAATCGGAAGGACAAATTCAATGAGTTTTGTTTGGGCAGCGGTCACAATGAAATCGCCGATGAACTTGCCAGGCAAGGCTCAGAGGAGAGTTTTTCAGGCTTCCACTGACACTTGGGTTTCATATGAGTGGTTTTGAAAGGCAATACGCCTACGCAAATCAAAAATGAGTTGGACTCTGTGTATGGGGACTCTGCACCATCATTTACCACAGTGAAATTTTGGGCAGCTGAATTTAAACGTGGCCGTAAGAGCTTGGGAGATGATGAACGTTCGTGACGTCCAAAAATTGCAACCACTGACGATAACATTGCTAAAGTTCACCAAATGGTGTTAGACGACCGCCGAATTAAAGTGAGAGAGATAGTAGAGGTTATGAAAATGTCCAAAGAACGTGTTTGTTACATATTAAATCAAGATTTAGGCATGAGAACGCTGTCCGCGCGTTGGGTGCCGTGTTTGCTTACGTTAGACCAAAAACGTGTTTGAATGAACATTTCCAACGCTCTGTTGGCGCAGTCTAGGCGAAATAAATCCGCGTTTTGGCGCCGATTAATTACTGTACATGAAACTTGGATACACCAATATACGCCCGAAACAAAAATTCAGTTAAAACAGTGGACTGCAAAGGACGAGCCGGCTCCAGAAAAAGCAAAAACAGTTTTTTCGACTTTTTTTTGGGATAGTAAAGGAGTTACCTTAATCGATTATCTTCGAAAAGGAAAACACCATCACAGGAGCCTACTACGCATCATTACTTGCCAAGTTGAAGGCAGAAATTGCGGAAAAACGGCCACATTTGCAGAAAAAGGTTGTCATGGCAAAAATCCATGAATTACGGTTTGAACTGCTTGACCATCCGCCTTATTCACTAGATCTAGCCCCAAGCGACTTCTTTTTGTTCCCTCATCTAAAGACTGCTCTCGGAAGATAGAGGATTTCGTTAAATGAGGAGGGAATCACCTTCGTGAACAATTATTTTGCAGAGAAAAATACCAAGTACTATTTGGACGGGTTAGAGAGATGGGAACATCGCTGGAAGAAGTGTGTAGAGTTACAAGGAGACTATGTAGAAAAATAAAAAAAATTTTGAGAAAAAATGTTCAGTTTCAATTACCCTCGTTTCAGTTTTAAATGTGACAGAAGATGTTCGCAAGGCTTTGAACACTGTCAACTGTCACGTTGTCTTTTAGTACTCTTAGATTTCTCCAAAGCTTTTGATATGCTAGACGATAGACTTAGAAGATATTTTCATTTGGTCAAACAAAAATGGACTGTTCTTAAGTTCTTAGTGATAAGCAGGAAAAAACTTAGATCTATACTATTTTCCTAAAATTGTACTTAACAGTTCTGTTATCGATTATGGTGAAACTGTTAAGAACCTAGGCATGATTTTCAATAGGTCTTTAACTCAGGATTCTAACATTGATGACACCGTAGATAAAGTATATGGTATTCTTCGCACATTACGGGTCTCGTAGCGCGTATGATGTTTGTCAAAACAGTAATTTTTCGTATACTTAGATACGAATGTGAAGTGTATTGCTATTGCGATGCTCTACGAGTATGTCGGTGATAGCTTAATGTTGCGCTCAACATCACTGTCCGCTATATATACGGATAGAGTAAGTTAGACCGTCAAGTTTCTTCAAGAAAATTTATAATTTCACTCACGACCACCTATTGCGTTGTAGAACGCTTTGGATCCTCAAACAGATTTCTGTAATTACTACACCAGCGTCACTGATGCCTTACTTCTTCCACGCATCTGCTTATAGAACTCGCTACTTCTACATGTGAGGAGGCTTAGGGGTGAGGCACAGTTTCGAAAAGATTTACGGCTTCATTTTACAAGCAATTATTGTAATAGCTAACGTGGTAACAATCAGTGACGCACGATAGAGATGTAACCTTTCATCAATTAAATGTTTGAACTATTGTAGTTTTTTCTATTAAGGATTATTATCTTTTAAAATAAAGGAATTTTATTTATACCATGAGTACCTAATATTTTTTCTATGCAAAATATTTCTAGATAGCTTGTGTTTCTTTATTTTTTAATGCTATATCTTTAACATATGTATATTCTTAAATTCTTAGCTTATACATACTGTCTTATAAGATATATCATCTTATTGTATAGGCACCAATTGAATTAATAAAATAAAGAAAACTAAAATTTACTCGTAACAACTGCAGATGGCATGACTCCCCAGGTTGCACACAGAGCAACCGAATACTTCCCGGCATCTCTAAGAAGTCCAGTGGCCTGCAGGTTGGTTACTGGTGTCGGGACTGGGGACTACACTTTTGCTAAGCACTTAAATGTGCTGGACATAAGTGATACAACAGCCTGCGACGCTTGAAAGTGATAACGTCACCGCGGTGCACTACGGGTGCTTTCAACAACGTAATACTAACAAAGTACTGCATTAGTTGCGTTCAATAATGCAGATTCTCTACAGAACTAACTTAGTCAAACTGTATTACCCTGGTGGTCATAAATGTTAACATACTTGGGCAGTCACGATGGCTGCAGAAAGTCTCAAGATTTTACAACAATTCGGAACAATTTTGTGTTTTTTTTTTGAAGAGGAAAGATGTAAGAACTATTGAAATAATATATAATAAAAATAGATAAGCTTTTTCTTTTGAAAAAAATAAATAAATAAATAAATCTAAGATTTCGCATTGACAATGTTTTTGAACGCAAAACAAATGACGATCCTACTAAGATATGTCTGCGCAGTGAATGCGTTCAAAAACACACGAGGAAAGATCGGCGATTGTACTAAGTTAGCAACGATGATGTTTATGAACTTACCCTACCTATGTGAATGTAGGCCTTGGCGTGGTGGGTGCTGGCACTGTAGGCACTATAACCACGGATTTGAAGGTGGCAAGGGTGGTTGTGCTCCTGAAGTCCACTGATAAGAATAGGTCTGACCCTAAATCTTATCGGGGCATCAGCCTGCTTCCGGTACTAGGAAAAGTACTGGAAAAGGTTATGGTGGAAAGGGTTTCGGAGAGCATGGCGGAACCAATATCCCCCTTCCAATTCGGCTTTACAAGGGGCAAGTGTGTCAAGGATGCATGGTCTTTCCTAAAAGACAGAGTCCTCAGAAGCAGGGCCAGTGTGGTTATAGGCATCTTTATTGATTTTAAAGGTGCCTTTGATAACCTGAACTGGCAGAAAATAGTAACCAGGTTGCAGGAATTTGGCTGTCGGGAAATTGGGCTTTGGGGAAGCTACTTTTCCGACAGAAAAGCGAGTGTGGTAAGTACGCACGACAGCGTCTCAATTAATGTTGAGAGAGGTTGCCCCCAGGGGTCCATCTGTGGTCCTTTTATTTGGAACCTGATGATGGATCCACTCTTGCGACGACTAAATGAGCTCTGTGGGTGCTGCGCCTACGCAGATGAGCTGCTCCTCATCCTCGAAGACCAGTCTAGGGCCGAAATCGAGGTATTAGGAGAGTTGCTGAATGGGGAGAAAGCGTTGGGGTAAGTGTGCCGCGGGATAGGACTGTTTCAATGAAGCTCAAGGGCAAATTGAATGTAAGACGTCGGGCTTCTGCGATTCGTTTGAACGGCGTTGGCATTAGATGTGTGACTGAGGTCACGTGTCTGGGCATAACGATGGGTGAGTGTATGAACTTCATGCCTCACCTGGTTCGAACCAGACAACGCATGCTGAGTGCCGTAGGCCAGGTAAGGCGCATTTTGCGATCTGACTGGGGACTCAACAGGCGTTCTGTTCGTATCATATACGATGGTCTTTTTGTTGCCCGTGCAACATATGGAGCGTCGGTGTGGTACGACAGGGTTATGACTGTTGATGGTCGAAGGCGGATCTTGACCCGCCAAAGAGTCGCACTGCTTGGATGTTTACCGGTTTGCCACACCGTGTCCACAGAGACAATGCAGGTGTTGCTTGGAGTGCCAACTCCGTATCTGGAAGTGATACCTCGTGGTATTGCTTTCAAGATCAGAAAAGGTCTCCCTCTAAATGAGCGCGATTGGGTTTACCCGGAAGAAGTGGATGGCCTATCCCTGAGGCAGCATAAAACCTTGCTACACGCATGTGTTCTATCTAGATGGGATGCTAGCGAAAATGGCAGGGTTACTTACGGCTTCCTAAGGGATGTGCTAACAATGAGAATTTTTCCTGAACGGAATTTTAACCTCAGCCTGGGCTTTTTGTTGACCGGGCATGGCTCTCTTAATGCATTATTGCATAAGAGGGGGCTTAGCGGGGTTGCGAGCTGCTCATGTGGAGCCACTTATGAGGACTGGCTACATGTCCTATGCGAGTGTCCCAATTACGCTGACATAAGGAACTTGCAGGCTATGGGCATCACCTTTAATGGTGAGACCTACGATGTCAGTGGAATTATCACTGAACCCGTATTTTTGCAAAAGAGGCATTTTATAGAAGACGCAGTAGGCAGCTAGCGGTTAGAGTATAAATCCATTGACAAAATAGTTGAAAGGCCGCCTGGGCAGTGAGGTGCCCAACTGGAAGTAACCTCAAGGTTGCGAAGCTCGACCGGAAGCTATATTCTGGTACCACGGGAGGTCAGGAGCCCCCGGAACTATGGTTCCGGCCTGACCTAGGAGTTGGCCCCCTTGTGGAAGTATCGTGGTGGCTGTAGGTTTGCACCAAAAATCGCGGGGAGAACAGAACTAATGGTGCTTGGACATCTCATGGCTTGGCATATGTGTAGTCTACTACGAACTGTGCTAAACCATGAGATTGCTATGGAACCAATTGGTCTGCTCGATATGGAGTTGCATTGCAACCGGGTGTCATGACCCACAGAATGGCTGAGGTATTAGATAGGCCTCGATCCTTCACCAAAGGGGAAGTCCGTGCCTTACACACGACTTCAAATCTGGTACTGGTGGTAGTACTTGTACTACCCGAAGGGCGCTTATCAACGCATTGTTTTGATATCTTGTGCGAAGACGCACCGTAGGCTTAAACCCCCACGGCAGGTACCTACGTAAAACACAAGAGACATCTGTAGGCACTATATCTACCCAACTTTCTTCGAAAGGCTGAAAGATTCCATTAAAAGGAACTTACAAGGAGTACAATGGAATAGTTCTCTGTCTGAGTACTCTGTTCCGACGAAAAAAAAGGACTTTGTCTACCTTGGCTCCGTGATTAAATCTGATAATGAGTGAGTTCATAAACGTCAGCATTGTTACCTTAGTATAATAGCAGATCCTTCCTCGTGTATTTTTGAACGCATTCACGGCGCAGATAGTACGATCGTTATTTGTTTTGCGCCATGGCGGTGCAAAAAAAAAGTAATATTCAATCCAAAATTAGATTTGAGTCTTTCAAAAGAAAAAAGTTATTTATTTTCATCACATATTATTTCAATATTCTAATAGAATGAGACACGAGACATTACGTCTGTGTTCGAGGGTGTGAATTTATTGAGTGATATTGGTATCACCTATGAGTTTTATAGCACGATTTTGAAACCAATCTAGCAGGTGGAAAGATGTTTTGGGCGCACCCGGCCAGATGTGGGCATTGTACTCCAATTTCGGGCGGATAAACGCCTTATATATTGAAGCCAGATCAGAGGGGGTAAAGTATTTCTTACATCGCTTGACGAAACCTAGACATTTCGCAGCTTTCTTGACGACACCGAATATGTTGTCATTGACACACTGAGAATAGAAAGTTTATCGGTTTCGACGATGCAAGTGCCATTCATGGATAATGGCTCGGTTTTTAAATTTCGCTTTAACGACAGCAGACAGCATTGTGTCTTGATGCATTAAATTGTACTGTTAGTAGTTCCCCAATTAATTATGCTGTTAATATCAGAATTTAATGAGCTTAACATACGCTGCCGTTCCCGTTCTACAGCCGACGAGCAGGGACGTGAGTCCGGCAACAAATATGGAAAGTAGAGAGTATTGTCGTCAGCAAAGGAATATATTGGATCTAGAAGTAGCAAACAAGAGGTCGTTAATGAAAATTAAATTAAGAGTGTCGGAGACAGAACGGAGCCCTGGGTCACACCAGCATTTATTTTGTGAGTATTAGACTTGAAACCATCCAAGACAACTTGAATTGAACTTTCCGAAAGGTAATTTCTAATCCATTGAAGAAGAGAGTCGTCGAACCTGTCGTGGACCTGTTGCTATGAAAACCATACTGCCGGTCATTAAGAAGTTTTCGTGTTTCGAGATATTTCATGAGCTGACGATTTATCAACGTTTCCATGACCTTGGAAAGAAGGGACGTAAGTGCAATGGTTCTGTAAGAGGATAGTGAAGAAGATTCGCCTCGGAAGGATTCCTAAAGAGTAAGATCGATAAAAAGGCTTACGCAGTGATTTTGCCGGCAAGGAAGAACACCTCTTCAGAAGGAGGGGAGATATACGATCTGGACCAGCGGATTTGTAAATGTTAAGATCTTTAAGAACTCTTGCTACATTGAAGATTCGACGCGCTCTAGTGTAGGCGGGGACAAAGCATAATCTGGGAGCGTTGAGCTGGCCGCAAAGTGTGCAGTAAGCAGATTGGCCTTGCCCAAAGAGCTAACAGCTGGAATGTCACCATAAATGAGCGTTGGATGATGAGGATGAGGCAGAATTTCTAGTATTTTTGACGAACAACCAAAAATGTTTACTACCTTTGGGACATTGTAGTATTTTCTGCCTCAGTTTTTGGTCGTATTGGAATTTTACACGCTTAAGAAAGACGTTGGAGTCATTCCTGGCTCGATTAAACTTTTTTCGGCATTCCTCTGTTGCGTTGGTCTTGAAGGACCGAAAAAACATTTCTCTAACCCTGACAGCCTCTTTGCAGCTCAAGTCGTACCATGCCTTTTCTTTTGGTTTGATACTCTCCATCTGATGAGGGATAAAGTTTGTCATTCCAGAGAATGGTGTCTGTGATCATATCAGCAGCGGCATCGAGGAAACATAACGACCAGTTAAAATACCTAAAGAAATTGTTAAGACCGATCCAGTTGGCTTTCTCGTATTGCCATACGGTTTTTTAGGTATTTTTTCTCTAACTGTGTGGTCGGTGTACGAGAAATTAGCTGATATGACACAATGGTCCGACGAGCCTAGAGAGGAGAGCACATTGACCTTGTATTTGTCGAGGTAAGAAGTTAAAAACAAGTCCAGGGTGTTAGCGGTGTGACTATCAACGTCTGGTATTCGTGTGAGCTCATTTACAAGCTGGGTTAAGTTATTTTCCGCAGCGAAGATCTCAACACACCGTCCTTCGAATGTTGTCTGTCCTGAATGTCGAAGCCACCCAGAATTGTGTATATTGAAATCGCCCGTAATAGCGATTTCAGTATGAGGATACAATTCTTTGTATGGAGTCAGACAGCGCATTAAACTCATTAAAGGTCGAGCTGCAGTCCAGTTTGGGGCTTAGTGGATAATTTGCTTACGGAGATGGAATTTTAACCACATGAAATTGAATTCCGGATTGGAACAGGGAATACATTGTGGTGAAGTTTGGTAAACTACATCACTACGCACGTAAATGGCGAGACCGCGATGAGAGAAGAATAATGGCAGTAGTTCGTAGCCTGGTAGCTTCAGATCAGTGTGATCTGAGAAGTTTGGGCGGGGATCTACCTGTGTTTCACTAAGTGCCAAAACTGCTGGTCTATATTTGCAGACGTGGACGTACGCAGAAAAGTAATTACTTTTTAGCCCGCGTATATTAGCAATTTCCACTGAATTCCCGAATCATTATAAAGAAAGACAAACACCGACATTACTAAGCGCAGTTGTGACGTTTTTGAAAACACACTTAACTTTTACTAATCACTGTTTCTTCGCCTAAAGAAGGTATACGAGTAATGAGGCCATTTCAAAAAACACTAACACTAAACCCTCATCATCCCAACCCTGTTTTACGATGCAGAAACATGGACGTTAGGAAAGGTGGATGAAGATACCCTTTTGCTTTTCGAACGCAAAATTCTTCGAATAATTTTTGGTCCCGTTTGCGTTGAAGGGAATTTAGAGGAGGAGATTTAACGACGAACTCTACCACGAACTGTAAGGTACAGTGACGTTGAACCGGTCAGAAAAGATAGCTAGACCATGTAGAGCGAATGGTCACTAATGCACCGGCCCGCAGAGTCTTCGAATCTAATCGTGCAAAAGTAGAACTAGACCTCAACCAACTTGAAGTGCGCAACTCGAGGGAGGGAGTTAGCTTGTTAGTTAAAGTCCAGATTCACCCCATACTGTGTAGCACCACCGAATTACTAACTACAAGTTTCATGCATCACCCTTTATAATGACGAACTGTTAAAAATGAACGATTTTTTGAGAAAACCCTGCATACCAGTATCAAAGGACAAATTTGTTATAAAGAAAGCAAATTTAAATAAAAAAGAAACAAATCCAACAAAAATGGGGAGACCAAAAAAAGCAAAAAGAAACAATCGTACAAATAAAAGAATAAATAATTTAAATAATCATTTCTCACATAATTCAATTATTATTTTTTTGTTGTTGTTTTTATTATTTTTTTTTTCTTTTTGCGATTTTTTTTTTTTTTAAGTTTAATATTTTGTTTATAATTTTACATGTATAATAGAATTTTTCGTGTTTTATTTATTTTATTTTTTTTTTTTGTTGTTTTTCTATTTCATAATCAAATACAAAATCATAATAGTAAATGAGAAGAAAGCGCATTAATTGAAGAACTAAAATTAATCAATAAATTACATAAAATTAACAAAAAAAAAAAAAATATATAATAATCATTAAAATAATAATTAAAAAAAAAAAAATAATAAATCAAATTAAAAAGCTAACTCAAAGGGTACATAATTATAATCATAATCATAATCATAATCATAATCATAATAATAATAATGATAATAATAAATTTCTGTTGTTTCTCTTGTCTGTTGATGTGTTTGATTTCTTTTTCTCAAAATTAAATTTTCTTCTTTCACTTCTCTTGCGAATTATGAGTAGATAAAGTAGATTTATTTATTAATTGATTTATTTAATTGCAATTAAAATCTAGGCAATCTATAATGTTTTATAGATTTTCTTATTTATATTCAAAATATTCAAATATAAATGTAACGTTTAAATATATGAGTTTAGGTTAAACTATGCGATAAATTCATTTCGAAAAAGAAAAAAAAGAAAGAAAATTTATTTAGAGAAGATTAATTAAATTGTTAACAATATGTGTTAAGGGTTGTTTTCAGAAGAAATCTCCTTCTTTTTGAGTTTAAATTGAAAAGAATATTTGTTTATTTGTATATTTATTGTAAATCATATTTGAGAGGATATCAAACGGAAAAACAAAAATTAAGGCAAAATGTGATATAGAAAGGGGAGTATGTATAGAGAAGTACACTCGTGGCACTCAGGCACTTAAGCACTCGTCAATCATAGTGCTGCCGCCGCTGCTTTGAACGAGTACCAGTCACATGAGAAGAGAGTCGAAAAACAATACAAACTCGCTAGCTGGATGTAGCCTTGATGTGTGTAGGAAGCAACCTTGCGATAACAATACGAGTAAATTAATAACAACACTACACGCCATAATATTGGAGCTTGAATTGAAAGGACGGTGAAAGGCATCAAAGCGAACTGAATGGGCAATGGTATTACTCGTATTCCCTACTAAGGACGACGAGGAGTTTCTACATGAATTTCTTAAATGATCCTTTTACGAACTTCTAAGTGTGTGATTTTTCTCTTTTTTTTCGTTTTTTTTTTGTTTTTTTTTTTTTTTCTTTTTTGTTAATTAATTTTATATTTTCATTTTTAAAGACCCTTTTTTTC
Source organism: Volucella zonaria (assembly GCA_963966105.1). Taxonomy (NCBI): domain Eukaryota; kingdom Metazoa; phylum Arthropoda; class Insecta; order Diptera; family Syrphidae; genus Volucella; species Volucella zonaria. Next base: position 171,607,360 of record OZ014530.1, read on the forward strand.
TAACATCATATACATTTAAATATATATTTATATAAAAAATGAAAATCGTTAAGGCAAACGTTTTTCTTTGTTGGTTTTTTTTTACGTTTTCTTTTCTTTTTTGTTTTGTTTTTTGATCTCGAAAAAAATCGCTTGCTGTTGAATTGATTGTATGTAGTAGTAAATTATTATTTTTTCTTTATTATTATTTTTTTTCTTTTGCTTTCCTCTTTTTTTTTTTTTTAATTAATTACTATTATTACTATTTTTTTCTTTTTTTATATATTTATATTATTAATGTCGTTCGATTGGCTCATTGACATGACATGGTGGTGAAGTTATGTGTTTCTACTTTTTTTTTTTTTTGTTATTATTTTATAAATGATGATGAAGTTGTTTTGACAATGTAGACCAAGGCGATGACGATGTTAACGAAGACGAGACGGCGATGATGACGACGCTACGACGACGATGGTGATCATGAATGGCTTTGCATTGAAAAAATGCAGTTTTGAGATGTACTCCTAACTATCTGTATATTGATCTCTGCGTAGGTGTGTTCATGTATGTATCTATGTATGTATGTATGTATGTTGTATGAGAGCGTGTTTATGGAGTGGGATGTGTATGTGTAATTTTTTGTTTTAAATTTTTTATCTTTATTTTTGAACACCTATCATCAATCAATTAAATTTGATTTGTATCGGTTTCAGTATTTTCATTTAACTCAGTTATACGGATTGATTAAAGTGTATATGTATGTGTGTGTTTATGTGTAAACATTTTAAATAACAGCTAGTATTTATTTTGCTTTTTTTGTTTGTTTTTTTGCTTTTTTTTACGAATTAATGGACTCAGTATTTCAATTGTTCTCTGAATAGTTTATTTTGAAAATAATTAGGATGTTCCATTCACTAGTGCTTCCTTCTTTAATTCAACATTGTCGGGATTGTTGCGGTTGCTTTTATTGCGACGACCTTTTGGCGCTTGTTGTTGTTGTTGCTGTTGTTGTGGTGGTGGCGGTTGTTGGTTGGGCTGCGGTTGTTGAGGCTGCTGAATTTGTTGCTGTGGTGGCTGCTGTTGTGGGGCTTTATCATTTTTGTTTGAAACACTATTTACCATAACTGCATCCTTGGGAGCGTTCAGCTGTTGTTGTTGCTGCTGCTGCTGCTGTGGAGGCACAAGCTGCTTCGATCTTTCTAATGAAGTAGCAGTTTTATCAACATTTTGATTTTTTTGCTGTTTGTTATTTGCTACGCCACCATTCGCTGGAAAATTATTTGAAATTAAATATTAAACATTGTGTTATTGTTGTGAGGTGGGGAGGATTTGGATCATACTCACTATTGTTAGTGTTTGGAGCTGTGCTCCTCTGCCTTCGTCGCCTTCTCGTACTGCCCTCATTCGATGAATGGCTTTCGGCTGTCGAAAAAGAAAAACCATAAATAATATCATGCACATTTGTGACAAACAAATCTATAAATATGTTTAGCTTTAGTTTAAAAAACGTTGTCTAAAGGATGTACAAGTATGAGGGTGCACGAGGTTGGTTTTTGAACCTAAAAATTGTTAAACATTAAAATATTGGGTTGTGCCACATGAAATGTGGAATAAGGATGTTCTCAGGTGAACATCTGTGTCAGAACGTTAAATTTAATTTTTTTATAAAATAAAGTGGTATGTGTGCCTGACGTGTGAGAATTTTTGGTTTCGTTACAAGTACCGTTATTTTTTTTCGCAGGAATTATTTACCATGCTGTCGGCAGTTCAAATTCGAACCCTTTTCCTTTACGAATTTAAAATGGGACATAATGCGTCATTGGCAATGAAAAACATTAATGACGCATTTGAGGATGTAGCGGTAAACGAACGCACTATACGACGGTGGTTTTGAAAACTTCGTTCGGGAGACGAAAATGAACCACGTGAGAAGCCGGAAACGTTAGTCGACGACGATGTTTTAAGGGCAACGGTGGATGCGGACCCAACGAAATCCGTGCGGGAGATTGCACAAATGACAATAAATCGACACCTCTCATAGGAAAGGTAAAGAAACTCGATAAGTGGGTACCCCATGAACTGAACGGATCCCAAAATCTACGGCGCCTGGAAATCTGCGCATCGCTTACATTAAGAAACCAAACTGAACCATTTTTGCACCGGATAGTCACCTATGATGAAATGTGGATACTGTATGATAATCGTAAAAGTTTTGGGCAGTGGTTGAATGCAGATGAAAAACCAAAACACAACCCAAAGCCTGATCGTCACCCAAAAAAGATTATGGGGACAATTTGGTGGACATCGCAAGGACCAAGGTCAATAGGCACGGTCCGATCCTTTTGCATGACAATGCTAGACCCCATACCTCACAAGTAACGGTGCAAAAACTTTTGTACTTGGGATTTGAAATTCTTCCGCATCCACCGTACTCTCCTTATATTTCCCCAATGGATTACCATCTTTTCCGGAATCTGGATTTATTTTGCCGGCAGAAGGTCTTCCGGAACCGAGCAAGGTCATAAAAGCCTTTGAAGATTCCATTGCCTCAAAAGGTCAGCACTTCTATGAAACAGGAATATTTGACCTTGTATCACGTTGGAAGAATGTCATAGGTGCCAAGGGATTCTATTTTGATTGAATAAAAAATTACGGGAAAATAATATTGGCTTCCTACCCAATAAAATCTTTACCCATCGCTTTTGACTCAAGCTCTCCTAAAATCATAGCCCTCATACACAAACCGTAGAACCCCAGTGGTCTCAAAGCGAAGGCCGCCAACAAGAAGCATGTAAAGCTGTGCTGCCTCGAAGGACGTGGGCTGCTCGTGAGGTCGGAAAGCAAACGGAAGACACGATTGAGAGATGTTACTGCAACAATGAGATTTCAAAGCTACATGTCAGGGCTACAAAGCCTGCAAATATGAGCATGGACAACTCGCATGGAATCTCAGCATCGTTTGTCCGACCTAAAAGAAAGGGGACCTGCAACCATTTATGAACAAACTATTGTAGTTAATCCTGCCGGGGCGGTTCGCCGCCAGGAAAGTCCATCATCGATCAAGTCATCAGGTTGCTACTAAAGTTTTTAGATATGGAAATACCGGTGTAGACACGTCAAATCTGACATCAGCATCGTAAATTTTGACGTTTTCGTGTATTAACTCAACAAAGTGTGATGATGATTAACTCGCTTCGATTTTTGGTGATGAAGCACCATCCGGGCCACCGTATTTCGTTGGTTTTCCAAATTTAATCGTTGCAGTTGTTCACACCAGGACGAATTTTGTGAAGGCCGTCCAAAAACAATTATGGCAGAATACATCGATCATATGGAGGAACTTATATTGCACAATCGTCATGAAATTGAGGCAAGCTTGGGCATTACTTCCACTTGCATACATTTACGCCCGGTGTCCCCATTCGGGGCCATCTCGGCGGGTGTGCAAGGGTGCACACATGTGCAGTTGCCATGGCAAAAATCCATGAATTGGGCTATGAATTGCTCCCTCATCCACCCTATTCTCCAGATTTGGCTCCGAGCGACTACTTCTTGTTCCCAAACCTGAAGAAATGGCTTGGTGGAAAAAGATTTGACTCCAATGATGAAGTCATCTCGTCATTTTGAGGACCTCGACAAATCATTTTTTTTGGAAGGGATAAACAAATTGGAGAAGCGTTGGACAAAGTGTATAGAGCTCAAGGGAGACTACGTTGAAAAATAAAATTATTTTTTTATCAAAAACTCTGTTTTAATCCAAAAGTCACGGACTTATTGACCCGCCCTCGTATCCCAGGGAGAGTTGAAGTGTTTGAGTCCAGGAATGACGATGAATGGAATAGTAGTGATGATGAACCGTTACAAAAGTGCAGAAGAGTTGACACCCAGGAGCCACGTTGGTGTAAATGTGACGGTTCCTACGTTGACTTACCCTCAATGGAGAACAATGTTCAGAATCGAAAACAAATGCTGAAAGGGAACTCAAAGACCAAACGCCAGTCAAGATTTCTGAAAAGTTTTTGGATAAGGAGGTTTTTGACATGATCGTCCTGAACACAGTGAGTGAGTGACTTTATGACGAGATGGTCGGCATACTGATAGTTCAAATTTTAAACTTAACTAAAGCAAAGAAAAGGAAGCAAACTAGCTTTAATTTATTGCTGGCGCAAGCCGATGAAAGACGAAGTGTGGTTGTGCATCGAGTTGTCAAATATTTTCAATATCATGCAAAACTGAAATTCGCGATTAGACTGGGATTAGCTGTGCGGGAGTATGTAGTAAGATCTTTCACAACACAGTAAAATGTAGCGGGTTGGACACAAACAACAGTAACGTTGTCAATACAAACATTTGTGTGAAGTACATGTGTGATGAATGCATTACATATATACACAACATAGACCTAGTACTAAAAGACATACAAGAGCAAGTAAAATCGAATAGAATGCACTTAAAGGAGTACAAAGGGGAATTCGAAGAATCGCTTAAAAAAAAAAACGAAACAGAAATAAAAATATCGCTGGAAGCGATACAACGAGCCACTGATAGCTATATTAAAAGCCCAAGAAACATGCGAAAAAAGTGTGAAAGTGGAAAAAATGAGAGAATTCGCGGAATCATTTCAGAAGCAGAGTGAACTAATTAGTAATAGCGTGAATAAGATGGCAATCAATAATCAAATGGCAGTAAAAAGTGTAAACGAAATGAAAAATGACATCCAAATAGGAGTGAAAGAAATGAATGGATCAAAGAAGAAAGAGGACTTAATTATGCTGATCAGTTGAAACAGGCAATTTACATTAAGCCGAAAAGTAAACAAGAAAATGCGAAAACAAAGAAAGAAATAAAAGAAAAAAATTAATCCTGCTTCCCTTTCCCTCAAGGTCGATAGTGTGTCCGATTAGGGAGGTCAAGAAACAGTGCAAAAAAAAAAAAATAGAAACAGAGGTAAAGCAAAAGTTAGGTGAAAAGTACGATGTTAAAATTTTTAGTAAGAAACTTCCAAAACTAAAGATAACGGACATAAGTGAAAAGTGGAATAAAGAACAATTAGAAGAAGCAGTAAAAAAGCAAAACAACATTGCTGGTCCGGTAAAAAACAAAAACAGAGAGGCATATTATGCAATTATTGAGCTTGAGGACTGCGATCACAAATATGTATTAAAAAATCGGAGAACCAATTTAGGATGGGAAAAGTGCAGGGTATTTGAACATTTTGATGTGTTTAAGGTGTTACAACTGCTGTGGATTTCATCATAGCGCAAAAATATGCAAAAATGAAACCAAATGCGCAAATTGCGGTGGCATGCACAATACCAGAGTATGTAAGGTACTCGAATTGAAATGCATAAATTGTGTACGTTATAATGAAAAGTACTCTCTTAATCTCGAAATAAGCCACGACAGTCGCGACACTAACTGCGCGGTATATAAAAAGCTTCTACAATCCAAAAAAAATAAATTCGAGGTTTAGCAACCAAACAAAATATTCAAGGGCTAACAGGCAACTTAATAGAGGCAGAACAAAACTCCATTGGGAAAAAATTTGACTTTATTATATTTTCTGAAACACACGTAACTCCTGAAATAGATAACAACGAGATTTTTTTGGAGGAATATCACTCTCCTATTCGATGCAATAGCGAGTCAAGACACACAGCTGGGCTGTACATTTACATCAGAAAGAATTTTGAAGTCAAACACATTGAACAAGTTACCCTGCGAAATCATATATATATGATTGTGGTAAAAATAACGAAGAATAGACAGTCAATACATCTTGCTGGAGTATATCGGTCACCCAGTTCATCTGAGCGAGTTTTTTGTGACGTGTTTAAAGAATGGTTAGAGGAGCTAGTTCTTTCAGACCAGAAATTTATACTAGCAGGTGATATAAATATTGGTTGGCTTGATGAATCGAACTTATATTTTCAATCGAAATTGAAAATATTTGTGAGCAAGTTGTTACTGAGCCGACAAGGGTGACAAACACCACACAAACGCTTATAGATTACGTTGTTACAAATATAAGCACAACTGTTGTGAAAGTAATTCCCGAACTCAAAATAAGTGACCACGAAACTCTATTAATCTACGTTAACCTAAAAAAAACTGATTGTAGAAATAGAAGAGGCAAACAAGATTAAGTTTCTTAAATACAACAAATCGTTGTTCTTGAACCGACTTAGACACAGCGAAATAAAGTTATATAGCGAAGATCTACATTTAATTGGAAGAATTCTGCAAGATGAACTAGTTCGAATAACCAAAACACAAGTTTGCACTAAAGTAATCAGCGGCAGTAACAGTAACTGGTGCAATGTAAGACTTAGAAGCTTAAAACGGCAAAAGTTAGCAGGCTATCATGAATTTAGAATAATTAACAGTGATTCTACGTGGGAAAATTACCGAGTTATACGAAATGAGTATAAAGCTGAACTAGTAAGAGCAAAGAACAATAACATTAGACATCAAATCGAGCGAGCTAGAGACCAAAAGCCATGTGGAGAGCGATAAAAAAAACACGTTTTAAAGAAAATAAGACAATCGCCTAAGGATATTTACTTTAACGGCATATGCATAAAAGGGGATGAGAATATCGCTAACAAATTCAACAAGTTTTTTTGTAAGAAGTGTCATGGATATTAACCAATCAATTCCGTATACACAGTTTTCCCAGAGTATGGAGATGACAAACTCGGTGTTTCAATTCGAACTCACAAACGAACAAAGCATTAAACGGGCCCTACGGTCAAGCAATGTCTAGAAATCGACTCATGGAAATAAAGAAAGTCCTGCATTTCTGTTACAATGAAGCTGCTGCCGGATCCGCCGATAAGATGTTTAAAGTACGACCACTTTCTGACTGATCAAGAAATTGCTTCAGTGGGGTGTATTACATGAGAATCTATCGATAGATGAGTCTATGATGAAGTATTGTAGACGTCATCCAGCTACACAGTTTATAAGAGATAAACCAGTGAAATTTGGATACAGAAACTGGACGATTGCAAGTGCAGATGGTTATTGTTACGCTGTCTATGGTAAATCAGCAGGAGAAACCAGTAATGATCCTTTAGGATCAAAAGTAGTGAAGAACTTATTGAAAAAAGTAAATGGTGTTCCCAATGAGCATAAGGTGTATTTTGACAACTTCTTCACCAGTCACGCTCTGCTGCGAGACCTACGTGAAGCCGGTTATCGTGCGACTGGCACTGTGAGGGAAAATAGACCAAAAAAATGTCCACTACTATCTGTCAAAGAGATGAAGAAGAAAAACAGAGCAGAATTTGACCATCGATTACAGCCAATAAAATTTTGATTGTGCGATGGCTTGATATCAGCGTTTGCACCATGGGTAAAAACTATGAATTTGTAGAACAAAAAAAGGTAGACATAGACATCCCTTTTGTTTTTCAAAACTATACCGAAGGTATGGGTGAAGTCGTTCAAACTGATCAGTCAATCGCAGTATACAGATCAGCTATACGAGCAAAAAAATAGAGGTGGGTACTTTTTGCCTACATGTTAGATTTGGCTGTGGCTAAAGCTTGGCGTCTTCATGTTCTGGCCGCGGAAAATAAATTAGATCAGTTCCAGTTTTGCCGAAATATCACCCGATTTTACTTGAGCCATGTACGAACTGAAAGACCCGATGGAAGACGTCGTAAACCTTCTTCGTTAGTGCCAAATATGAATTTAGATGGTGTTGGACACTTCCCTAAGAAACTGCAAAACCAGCTGCGATGCGTCAAATAGCACATAAAAGCGCGCTGGCAATGTAAACGGTGCATCAAAACATTATGCATCGAAAAAGGATGTTTTGCAAAATATCACACATAAGCCCATTGGCCCCAATTGAGGACGGCTTATTTTTATATGTAAGGAATTGTTTTTGCAGAAAAATGTATAAGCAGCCTGTAATGGTACGTTAATAAAGTTTTTTTCAAAACCTTTTTAGTAGTTTGTATTTGGGTGCAAATGGGTTAATATTGCATGAACATTTGGTCGCCAAAAAGATTTCTTCGCTCAAAAAAGCCTAGTGTCGATTGGTCCAAAAAAGACATAAAAAGACAAATAATCATGGATCCATGCATATGAGCCCAAAAATAAACAACAGTCGAGTGTATCGGTCTTTCAAGACAAGCCAAATGCAACAAAAGTTGTTCGCGTACGAAGCATATCGAAGCAAATGTTCGCTTGTTTCTTCAGAAAAACCACCCATGTCGCCTTTTGAGAAATGAGGAGAAGCAACCGCCGAACATGGATCATCCTCCATCATGACAATGCGAGCGAGATTTCACACGTCGGCTCAAACAAGTGACTTTTTGAGCACTCAAAACATCGAATTAATGGGTCAACCACCGTACAGCCTTGATTTGGCGCCCAATCAGTTCTTTTTATTCCCGCACATGAAAAAAAAATTACGAGGTCAACTTTCATCGACATCTGAAGAAACATTCGGAGCGGGAAAAAAAAGGGCTCCAAAGATTGGTTCAAACGCATGCAAAAGTGTAGTCATCTTCATGGAGAGTATTTGGAAGTAAATAAAGCCCTTTTTGATAACAAATATTTGTTTTTACTTGTTTTTCTCAAAGCTTAAGTAGCAACCTACGTATTCACACTGCGGCAGATCTTCGAAATTTCAGATCGACTTTCAAGACCGCCTGTTTGTCGACTTCAAAGCCAAATACGCATATGACAGCATGCATAGGGACAAGCTATACAACACCATATCTCACCATACAATTTTCGCTGCTTTCTCTAGGTCGGTAATAAATTAACCGATGTCAAGAAAAGTTTTCGACAAGATGACTCGCGGTCATGTGACTTTTTTAACATCGGCGTAGAAAGAATCGTGCACTGGCCAACAAAAGACATACAGTCGTTTTTAAGTTCGCATAATTACTTACTTAAGTGGATGACCAAAACAGCATGTTGTCAATAAAACTTTCGTGTTTCGTGAATATTGCAACGGAAGCGGCCTAAATGGGTCTGGCAGTATACGAAAGCAGAACAAAGTATTGCATTTCATGAACCTGCGAACAGTTCACCCATCATCTTTAAAGTCACATATGATGCCATTAACCTCGTAAATTTTATAAGGTGATGGCTACTATTGCTCATCGACCTAAATCAAATTGTTGAAGAAGTTAAAGAAAATGGATTAAAAAAGTGAGCCAGAGATACGTTTCCAATCGTCTTATCCCCTTTATATTTGCCACCATTGTATGAACTGGATAACATAGAAAACATTTCGTTCATTGAGCAAAAGATAATTTCCATGTTTTTTATTCTACTGGTTCTAAGCAAGGCTCCTTTATAAACATTTAGTGAAAAACAATTTCGTATTCAATGTGAATTGAATATAAATAAAAAACATATCTTACCTCTTTCGACGCTGCTAACTTCCCGATTATCTCGAATGTCGTCGTGATTATTGTAAGGTTCCCTGCCATTTTGTTCATTGCGATTTGGCCGACGATTACCGCGTCTATCATTGCCTCGATAACCACCGCCACCACTTCGGTCAGAATATCTATCTCTTGGGTGTTCACCACGAACGGATTCATCATCGTCTCGTCGACCTAGAAATATTGAAATAAAGAAATCCGTTAATTTTTTTTCTTTTATTACTCCACCAATATAATTTATAACTATAGATAGCTGTAGAATAACAAACAGTCACCAATAAAGCAACAACAAATTGTAGGTATATTCAGTTCTAACGTATCCATTACGCTACAAAAATCATAGAAGTAACAAGGTTTGAAAAACGACAAGTTCATTCTTTGGGACTATTTGAAGGAAACAAGGACAAGAATCATAATCGGTAGTCTTGGAAAATTGCAAAAATTTGAGTTTTAGAAACGTCTATGACAATCCACATCACTCATGGCTCCACAGACGATGCCATCAACTAAAATTGTGTCAAGCTTATCCACAAAACTTGCGAACGAAGCCCTAAGTACGAGTACAGGGTGCCTGGCTCGAACTACAACTTTTTAAAATTCTATAATTTTTCTTATTTTTTGATAAATTTTATTATGTCAAAGCAAAAAATGTTGGAAAATACATCAATTTTCAAATTGTATCAGTAGTTTTCAATATGTCCACCTTTGGCGCGAATAATGGCCTTAAGACGGCCGAAGAAAGCATCGCACACTGCATGCAAGTGGCTCTGCGGTATTTTGGCCCATTCCCGGCGAAGTGCTTGTTTGAGGTGGTCCAAACTTTGGTATTTTTTAGTGACAACCTTCGCCTTCAAAATACCCCAGACAGAGAAATCCAACGGATTTGCATCTGGAGAATTTGCAATCCATTGTGTCGAAGAAATGAAGTGTGGAACATTATTTTTTAACCAATCTTGGTTGACGCGCGCTGAAATGATTGTTTGCCCAAAGTTTCAATACTGCCTCTAAGACAGTTTCACGATATACGATCGCATTCATTTTGACGCCACGGTCCAAAAATACGAGCGAAGAGCGACCATCGGCGGTTATGGCGGCCCAAATCATCACCATCGGTGCTGCCTGCCTTCTGGTGGCCGTCCCAATGTGTGAATTTTCGAAGGACCTCTCTGGCAAGTAAACTCGGTCATTTTGTTTGTTGACATATTGCTCGATAACAAATGGTGACTCATCGGAAAAAGCCAAATTCGGCAACTCACCACTTTCGTGCAAGCGTAGCAACTCCTTCGCTCTTTCGACTCTAACTTTTTTCTGTTGCGGTGTAAGATCGTGTGCTTTTTGGAACTTCAATGGCTTGAGCCCAAGCTCATTTTTCAGTATGTGTTGCATCCGTTCCAACGATATGTCGAGCTCACGAGCCATTTTTCTTCCACTTCGACGCGGATTTCGCTCAACTCGAGCCTTCACTTTCCGAACCATTTCTGCCGATGTTGCTGTTTTTTTATGACCACCTCCATGGCGTTTTGCAACGCTGCCAGTATCACGGTAACGAGCTATGGTTCGAAACACAAATGATTTATTTACTTTGAGGTGCTGGAGGGCTCTAACGATAGCTACTTGTGGTTTTCCAGCCAAATATAAAGCAATCACACTATCACGTTTGAATTCCATCGCAGATAAAAATTTTCCAACACAACTGAGACGCAAATCGTTTAAAAAGCTTGTAAATAATAAAATTATCCGTCATGTGTCAAAATTTGAGCTCACTGTCATGAACGGTTTGGAAATTATAGCAGTCTGAAGTCGGTTGCAGTTCGAGTCAGGCAGGGTGTATAATGTTGAGATCACTTCTGACGATTTTCAAAAAAGGGGAAAGAGAAATTTCGTTTTTTTTTTGTTTTTGAGAAAACTGCATAGTATAGTCTATAGAAACGCACTGTTGATAACTGGCTTTGCAGGCGGTACTAAACGGGCAACACTGTCTTGAACCTATTATCTTTGTTCCAAATGCGTGTATACGGATATTTAAAAATTCAATGTATAACTTTAAAATGCAACGCCACAATCCTCACAGATCGTGAGGATCTTACTGGGTATTACATCACGCCTTACTATCGAATATAAGAATAGAAGAACAGGGATGTCGATGCCAAAAGGCTAATGTAATTGAATGTCGATTTGAACACTAAAAAACAAGAAAGAGTACGCGAAGGGTGCCATCGTACATATTTTGAAATGGTTCTTCAGGAATAATGGTCTGCAGTTTTACAAAGATAAAACGTCCGTAGCCATCTCTAAGTTAAGGAGCTTTGCTATGATGATGACTTATCTTATCTATATTTATGCAGAGTTACTGTGGCAAAGGTTCGCTGGTTTCAAAATCCTCAAAATTTCATCGACACCTTTAACTTACTCCCAATACTTGAGAGAAGAGTGCGAAATTCACAGGCTAAAATAACGTATTTGAAAAGTTTTCACCATAACTTGCATACTCATTTATTGGGGAAAAACAATCAATTACGAACTACATTTAATCGGCATCTACGATGGCTAGAGATATAGTAATAATGTAGTATTTCATTTATTAATACCACTATAACATACTTTATAAGATCTTATAAATATAGGTATAAATATAATTTCAAAATGATTTTATTACATAAACCAGTCTCTGTTTGCAGTACTTATAATGATTTACATAGTTTATACATTTAGTGTTAATAATATGGCAGACTATTAAATAATAGTATTCCCTTGTATAAGAAGTGTGAGCAGCTGTTGAATTTTGGCGCAGTAATCTGCAGTCGTTTATTTTGCGCAGATGGTAAAGCTGTGATTGTCCTACACGACTCATTCCATTTGTAAGGTATCTCCGTGCGGTGCCATGTTTCACTTTGAAGACAGCAATCATTGCGTTTTTTTTTACAGTTTTTGCAAATCTCTCTATTTGGCTTTCATTACAAGATGTAAGTAAAATCGTAGAACAATATTCGAAATGTGGTTTTATTATGGTATTACATATAAAGCTGTGAGACAGTCCAATCTTTTTGGAAATATAATCGATGCGTTCAGAAAATGTAAGCTTATCGATAATAACTATTCCCAGGTATTTTATTTGGCTTACATTTCCAATTTTACTATTATTAATTTCAATTAGTATACCACTATTTATGCTTATCCGCATAACTTTCGTTTAATTCCGCCGAGCTTCATTTTATATTTTCGGAATAAACTTATGCATCTGCATACTATAAGTTACCACCTTGCATTCACTTATCATGTTTGGCATATCATTGATGTAAATTAAGAATAGCAACGCACCTAAAATTGAACCTTGTGGAATTCTTATGAGGGTACTCCCAGAAGTAACCAACCTGACGTATAGATGGGGGTTGTTGTTTAAAAAGAATGACAATTGTAGAAAGCACCAACCTTTATAAAGCTTAAATTTGAAGTTTGAAGACGCTATGTTGTTTAGTATTTATTCGGCAGGCATCAATAGTGAACGCTCTCAATGAATTCTTAAATATGTGATACAATACTTTCATTTGAAAGGCCTCAATCCAACCAACATCAAAACGGAACTGAATTCTACTCTGGGGGAGGCTGCTCCTTCGTTTATAACAATAAAATATTGAGTGACAGAGTTTAAGCGAGGCCGTATGAGTTGCCAAAACGAACATCGCAGTGGTTGACCAAAAGAGATAAGTTCATCAGAAATGTTGAAAAAAATCCTCAAAATGGTATTGGATGACCGTCGACTGAAAGTGCGTGAACGTGGTAGGCATTGAGAAAGCTGTGCACAAGATGGTTGACGCGATCACTCACAATAGAACAAAAACAGCGTCGTGAGGATGATTCAATCGAGTGTTTGGCGAAGTTTCACAGCAATAAAGCCGAGTTTTTGCGTCGATTCATAACCATGGATGGAACATGGGCCATCACTTCACACCCGAGATTCCTTTGCCGTTTTGCCTCTCAAAAAATAATGTCTTATGAGAGAACGAAAATCGTTTTTGTCCATACTCAACATGATGTCACTTTTCACTCCATCTAGAATTCCTTTTTTCAGGATTTTCACTTACAATTATTATCATTCCACTGTGTGCACATTCAATATTTGAAAATTTAAAATTGTTGGGATCAAGGTCTTTATTGGGATCTTGCTCTGTTTGTATGCTTTTTGCCTTTCTTTTGTTTTTATTATCTGGGGTACTTTTTTAGCCTCTGACAGTACTTTTTCGTGGCTTCTGTCACTTACTTTTTCGACAATTTCTGAAAACGACATTCGGTTTCCCAAGATTGGTTTCTCTCCGGAAGTTGGGCAATTTGGGTTCCAATGGAACACTAAAAGCTCCTTTTAACTTTAAAGCCATACACGGTCAACTGTTCGAAAATTTTCATCTCGTATAGTCGCTCCTTGTCCCTATTCTCAATAATCTTCAAAAAAAAAATTGATTTCGCTCTAGTGGTTTCTTAATGAATGCTCAAAGTTCTCTTTATATATTTTTAAGTGACTGGTGTTGTTATCGACGCTTTCTTGCATTCCTTTCATAAGCAGGTCCATGTTGAAAATAAAGGAACCCTGACAGGGTGACTTAACGCTCCATCTTTTCTTCACTTAGGACAGGGTTAATCGCCCGAGCTGCTAGTTTTTGCATGACCTTATAGCCTAGTCCCCGGGGGGTCACTACTGACGTCTCGGCAAAGGTTATACTACTTCTGATTTTTGCTTGTATTGATGGTCCTCTTGAGCTCGGATCTTTTGGTTTTGAATTCTGATAAAAATTCTTCCAGAGGGTCAGTGAGTATTCTGCTTCCCTTGGTAACTTGTGCGTCTCAGCTGCATGCATTTTATCCGAAGCGCGACTACCTCCTCCGTCCACCACTACACTGGGACCCTATATATATTGAAGCTACTCACTCGGGGCATTGAAGCATCACAGGCATGTTGCATCGTGGGTTCAGCTTTTGTTTCTGCGGTACCCCCAAATTGTAGTACAACACCTTTTCCTTATCCAATCATAGACGTGAAAAGCACTTTGTTGAGTCTATTGTATTAACGGGTGGCCGTGGTGTAGTGGTACTAGCAATCGCTTCTTACTCGGAGGGTCAAGGTTCGAATCCTAGCCACGACAAGCTTTCATTTGTGTAATTGGAACTCAGTCAGAAAAATCTGCGTGTGAAGGCATAACACTGACATGTAGATTTGGCTGTTGTAGTGTTTTCAAACACAAAAAACAACCGTTAAAATTCACAACCTCACAATTTCGAGTGAAGAAAATCTCTCCGTCCTATTCGGACTCCCACCCCTGGAGAGTCAATATCGAAACCAAACACACCTGAGTTTCAAACCACTACATCACAAACTTTCCTTTCTCCTCCTTCTATCTTTCCGCCCGCGCCTTTTGGCAACAGTATAAGGGTATTCATAACCCCTTAGGAGCGCGTAAATTATAAAAAAAAAAAAAAAAAATTAACGTTCCACCTCGGGGACTGGCGTTGGATTCCAATTGGGAACTCGTTGGTCCCCTCCAAGATCGAAGATTATGTATTTGTGGTTGCTGCCCGTATAGTCTTCGATGACTCTCTAATTCTCTATTCTTGCCGATGTTGAATTCGTCGCGAAATTGACGTCCGGAATGGTTCCTTCGTATCCAAGTCTCTTGAAGGTGGGTGAGTTTATTGCGTTTACTATAATACATAAAGACTGCGTCTCCCAGCCATCTCGAGTATTTGCCTCGATCGTAAGTCAGTGGACGTATCACCGTTGATGAAACCTGGATCTATTACTATACCGCAGCGACAAAGGGGCAATCAAAATAATGGATTTTTGCAGAGGAAATTGATTCATAATTGGCAAAGAAAACAGTCCTGTTCCGCCACAACAGCACATATGATTAGTATACGCCGCTTTGCCCGCAGACTATACTCTTACGCCGATCTTATAGACATCCCGTTTAATGCAATGACATTTTAACTCTGATTAGTGGAGGAATACCAACTTTATCCAGGTTTGTCTTTGGCCAGAAGCCTAGCTTGGGATATAATGTAGTAGATGACAACAACCTTAGACTTCTGTACTCAAGGTATCTACGCTTGTGCCGACAGTTAACTTGCACTTGATGCTTTACTGCGCCCTCTCAATGACGCCAAGTTTGTTCCAGAATACAATGCTTTTTTTTTAACGAAAGCTAGAAGGCTAAGTTCACAATATCACAATGTAATCGCGGGAAATGAGATCACTGATAAACATGTTACACACTGCTCAGAGGAAAAGATATCAGGAAATGCAACTGCGTTGAGATTGCGTAAATCCTGAAAGTGACAGAGATAGCAAACATAATACCGAAAAACATAGTGACTTGCTCCGATAGCTTATCTACACTCAAGGCAATCAACAGTATTCAAAACTACTCCCCAACCATAACTAAAATCCGTAACAACGTTCTAATGAACAGACGAAAAATTGTGCTTTGTGATCAAAGGGAACGAGTTAGCAGACGGTGCTGTCAGAACAGCCTCAGAACATTTGAATTCCTCCAACTAAGAAAGATTTTCTCAATGTGATCAACACCTATTGGAATAAAATAAGATTAGACGAATGGAAAACATATGTTCACCACTATTCCACCATTAACACAAGCAACGCAAGGCCACCTACTCAAAAAGGAAAACCCACCCAGATGTCATCTCTGCCAATCCAGTCAAATTTTATCCATAAAACATCTCACTTCGGAATGCCCTAAAGTATATAATGTATGTAAATCGCTTTGTAACAAAAATTTAACTGACCTTCTGTCAACAACATCAACCGACAACATTAAAAATGTATATAAACTATTACTTACACTCAAACTAGATTCTATTATCTAACTAACGTTTGTTATTCAGTGTATAGGGGGCTGTCAGGGGCTAGGACTCCTTCGACTATATCCTGGACGCTGGCCTGCTGGCCTCTGACAGCCCCATATACATCTACTTCCCATATTATTGTATCTAAAACACTTATTCCAACTAGTTTTATAATTTCCAGCCGCAAGCCTCTAGTAGCTAGTGCTGTAATTCCTCCTACTATAATGTAAATTTATTTTATATTGTAATGAATAATAATAATAATACTTATCACCTTTGTGTGCTAGGCATAAGTGATACATATCGTACCAAGGAGTACAATGGACTAGTTTTTTTGGAAAAAATTAAAGAACTGCTAATGAAAGGGAAAATCGGGCTAAAAATGTAGGCAGCTGGAAATTGAACTTGGGGTATACAATTACTACTCACCTTGATGATAGCGCTGATTTCCGGTACCTCCACCTCCGCCTCGACCTCGGCCACGCCCACGACCACGTGACCCTCCCCGCCCAGATCGCACTGATTCTATATCACTGCTATAACCTCGTTCGGTTCTTCGATTCACTGGAAAATTTTGCATAGAGCCCATGCTTGTTTCCTGTATGGCTCGCAGTTGTTGATCGATTTCTAATTTTTCTTGGCGCAGCTGTTCCACTTCCTACACAGGGTTTAGAGAGAAAAAAAAAACTTAATTAACGATATTCAATAGAAACTAACAGCATCAAATTACTTTCAGATGGGCCAAGTGGTATTCCAGTAGCACTTTAGCATTTGAAATACTTTCTACGGTGCCTATAAATACAAACGGTACATGCCCATGTTCTCGTGGAATATTTTGATCTTGTTCGTTATCGCCTGCGATCTAAAAAAAAAAACAAAAAACCAAACAAAATCATTTTATAATTCGTCAAGCTTTGACCGCAAGAAAAAAAAAAAACGAACACAACCCCATGGAAAAAATTGAATAAAACGATTCAAACCTTGATTCGAAACACTCCACTTTTATCGACAATTTCTTGAATGATTCTTCCATTTTTGCCAATTACTTTGCCAACCAGCTCTCTCGGTACTTGAAAGAACTCTTCTGCATATTCCAACATAGACCTAGCACGACGCACGGATTCTTCTGTTTCGCCGGTAATTTTGAACGTACAACTTTTTTCTTCTAGTTCGATATTTGAGACGCCTTCTAGAAGGCGGGCTGCATGTATATTAGTACCATGCGATCCAATTGCTAGACCCATAAGATCATGACGAACGTGGAACTCATCTGTGAATCTAGAAGTAGATAAGAGCGGCGTGGCCCTTTTAGTTTTAACAATTAATCGCCGATCAATAAAGTTTCTCCTTGGGTGTTTTGTTTCAACTTAACTACAATTGGTCTATGACTAAACTGGCGCACACAAATAAAACAAACAATATTTGTATTTTGCTAAGCAAATGAACAAGTGATGTGACCATATGAGACATGATGAAGATTAACATTATCCCTACGATACAGAGTTGCATGCAAATACAGTCTTTTTTTAGTAACCATGAAGAATGCACATGTGATTTTATCTCGCTGTTCTAAACTAAACTGAATCTCGAAGATTTATTTTTAAGTTAGCTCTCATCAACCTATGTCGAAATAAGCCTGTTTAGGGAACAGATTGAGCATGTTTCTTTCTAACCACACAAATAAATCAGAAAAATGTAAACGTTAAGCCGACTACCACAAATGGTTGCCCCATGACAAGCAATGATGGTTGTAGGGTCCTTACAAAGACATTCCTATAGAAGAATCGAAACATGAATTGCTAAACTAATAAATGCCCGCTCCTGCTACTATTTCTAAACTTTGATAGGAGTCTTACTACTGCTTTTACCACACTCAAAGAACGACCTATCTGGGCTGCTTGGGGACTCTCGCTATCACGGTTGGCTCTACTCTAGATACACCTTATGAATCGTACTCCTCTTGATATTCATATAATGCGCTGCACTCTCAAAACTATCTTCCATTTACAGAAAACTAATCTTTGGTACAATACGCAGGATTTGGACGCAGCTCCTCTTGCTGCGAAAACAAGAAATTAACTTTCCCTTTGTTAAATGTTTTCGGACAGGATCTGGGCCAAGAAAGGAATGTGGTCGGGTCTTCACAGATGGCTTCAAAGCCGATCCACCATGCCACGCTTGTATCTTTTTCGACGATTCCTCATTGGATTCTTGAACTTGCGTCTGCCTAGTAACGGGACACCATGCTTTTGTTAAGCAACTAAGTGTGCTAAGCAAAAGTGACCCAAATACTGCGAGAATTGCTGGAGAGTTGTGACGATAGAGTGAGGGACTTTTTCTCTAAGTGTGCGGTCTACGTTCCCATCAGATTGCCAGTATTCGGCACTGGGTACTGGTACTATAGGCATCCCTCTACGAATAACTGAGAAATTGCAGTAAAATGTTTTTTTTTTTTTGTGTTCGCTATCATCAATCCTTGTGTAACCACCAATAAGGAATAAACTCGAAATACGGGGCAAAATATCTACGGGCATCCTGATGACCCAATAAAAGTTTCTGTGTTTGAATCTTGTAAAAGATCCTGTTAATGATCACACAAAGCATGAAGGTGCATTGATTAACATTACTAACTTTCAACTAAGTCTTCGGGACAATTATGTGCATCCATTTCAATGTCTTGTCTTCTCAATTAATCTTATTGCGCTCTATGTAGTATCATGAAAAAGTTGAGAGATGACAGCATCAAACTTTGGTGAGCATAGCTGTAGGGTCGAGTTTTCCCATAGGCATCTATAGTTTTTTGAGAAGATTAGATTTCTAAGAGTAAAATTTTAAATGTTTCCCGCATAATAGGGTTGATAGTTTCCTGATGGCATTTTAGCGGTGGTGGGTGGTCTTCACAGAACAAAAATCATTTAGATCTGCGAATTGACAACTGTTGAGGAATTGTTGCCTGATGCGTGTCCAAAATAGTCCGGTTGCAAAGGAATGCACCCCTGACTCCTTCTCCTTTTTGTGAGTTTGGAGATCTCTTCTCATAAGGTTGATCAGCTCAGATATCGCAATATCCGTTAAGGGTTTTGATTTAGGCTGAGCCCAATCAGTGGTCTGATGAATAGTTTAGACTTAAGGTTGAAAGATGCTTCAAATTGTGAAAAGACTGTAGGACCACCACGACAAGTTCACGGCCTGCGGAGTATCGGTAAACGAGGGCAAAACAAAGTATGTATGTACATGCTGTCATCAGGAAGGGACGAACACTTGTGCAGAACGTACCTTTGGCAGTTATAACTTCAAGGTAATTAAGGACTTCGTCAACTTGACTCCGCAATGACAATCAGTATTGACATCAGCGCAGAAATGAGACGCAGACTTACTCAAGCTGGTCGCTGTTTCTTTGGGGTCAGGAGGCAATTGAATAACAGAGCCTTCTCTCGTAAGGGCAAACTGGATATATACAACGCCCTTATCATCCCAGTCCTGTTCTATTACACAAAGATTTGAACCTTGTCCAAAGTTGAAAAAAACACCTCAACCAACTTGGAGTTCAGCACTGGAGGCAGCTGGGGAGATATTGTGTCCAAGTTCACCTCGAACTGTAGTGCTAACCTAAGTAACAATGTTATTACTAATCATCTGCAAATAATTCCCATTTTTTTACGAGAACGGATCACGAGCCCAGTCACAACCAGCGAAAACCGGCAAAGGAAAAGTGAATATTAAGGTTGGATAAAACTAGCTATGCTATGAAATCTAAAATACATTTACGAAGGAATCAAGATCTGAGTGTTTGTTCACGCCTATTGGAAGAAAGTGCCGTTTCATTTTCACTATTAACTAATTTTCTATGTATGTGGAAAAAAGTGGAAAAAAAAAACCCAATATCGCAACCATTTATGAGAATATTTTTTTTCGTTTTTAAGCTTCGTAATGCTGAATGTAAAATATTGAAACTGACACGATTGTCATACACAAATGGCTTTCCAGCTTTTGCCTTAATCACTTCAAAAAAGAAAACCCTACTTGGGAGCGACCAACTCTGTTTCCAGAGTGAAAGAAAAAGGAAGGATCGCTCACATCTTGCCCTATCAAAATGTTTTCAACATCCTGGAAGATACATTTACTAGTGTTAAATCTGTTTAGAAGAAAAAACCGATGAACGTAGAACACAACATCGACGAGGAAATTTAACCTCGGGCACACAAATCTAATTTTAGTCTAAATCCTCTTCATTGGTAAGAGGTCCAAAGAAAATGCAAATTTAAAGAGAAACAGATGACAGATGGAAAATAATATAGAAAATATAGGAAATGAACCAAATCAGTTGCTTATTGGTTTATAAGATGATCAAGAAAAAAAGATCGATAGGGTTCAAGACATGTTTTGGAAACTGAACATACTACGAACTCTAGGGATAGGTCTGGTTTTATATAATTTATATCATAGGTAAGATATGATCGAAAGTAGTCTTTCGTAAAAGGCCAACATTAGTATCAAATTGCATAAATCCAAGATTTGTTAACCTGAAAGGTCATCTGACTGTTACAAACTAGTTTCGGACCATGACCTTAACGAACAAGGAAGTGATCAGATTCGACAAAAATGTTTAACAAAATCGCATTGTGTTAAAGCCGACACAAACCTTATATGGTTAGTCACATAAAAATCTACAAGAATGTGTTCCTAATACTTTAAGAACCAAAATGCTGAACCACATTAAAATATGTAAGAATTTATGCATGTCTTTGATTAATAATGAATGCGCTTTGTTGTTTGTTATGTTGTTAAAAACACATTTGGTAAAAGCTTCAAAATAAATTAGCAACTCATTAGTTAAGCATTAAAGGACTTACCCGCGACTGTTTAGTTTCGTTGATTCCAGCTGGCGAACAGCTTCTTCTGTTCTTTTCAAAAGAATCACCTAAAAAAAATCCGACAAAAATATCTGAATACACATTTCAAGAATAAAATAAATAAATAGATACCTTTTGAGATAGATTTCGAAAATGCATGTCTTGCAGCATAGTCGCTCGCTTCTGTGAGAAATCACATTTTGAAATAACTGTTAGAATACCACGATCGGGATTGTAACGACATACACCGGCTCCTATTGATCGTTGAAATTCTCTATGAATGCCCTCCTCCTTAGCCCTGTAAACAAAATTGATTGATTGATTAATAAACGAGATGCATATAATAAAAATTATTTAAATTATATACGAGTATAACACAAGAAATACAAAATTTGCTAATTTTTGTAGAACATAAAGTATACAACAGCTTGCACGAGGTCTGTTCAAAAAATATTCGACTATAATTATTATTGGCAAAACAGAAAAACTTTGGGAGAGGGGCTTAGTGACCATTAATTTGCATACTTAGAGCGTCTGCTCAATTTTACTTCACCAACACAGCACAGTGTTGAAGAGTGAGCACGTGTAAGTACAGTCTTCGTATTTTATTTTGGGAGAGAATGACAGGGAAAGTTGAACAATCGCTACTGCATCAAATTTTGTTTAAAGCTTAAAAATTTTCAAATGGAAACAAGTCTTGAGTTTTTAGGTATGATCCAGAAACCAAATTCCAGTCATCACAATGGAAATATGATGGTTCCTGGTAATATGAAAGTCATTTTGGCCGTCTTTTTGGACTTCATCATGAGTACACCCCATCCGGTACTACCATCCCCAAAAAGTGTAATACTATGACGCAAACAGCGCACCTGTGGTTCGCCAACCTCATTACTCGCCTGACCTGGCTCCATGACCAAGGAATGCGTCATGCAGATCACGCTGCATCTCCTTGGATCCATATCAGCATAGAAGGGGTTCCAGCGTTGCTTCCAGCAGTGACAGAACCGATGGGAAAAGGGTTTTGAAGGGGTTTAGTGTTATATAATTGTATCTCAATAAATCTCGATTTTACGACAAAAAGTAGAATCGAATATATATAGCATAGAATAATCTGACTATTCGTGACACTATTCTACGTGAACTCTACGCAAACGTTACTGAGTTGGGTAAACGCATGTTCCAGGCAAGGCACAATACGAAGGTTTTGGAGGAGGAACTCCTAAGATGGAATCAACGGTGACGTCGAGTTAGATCCAGCGATGGCACTATTCTCTGAAGGATCAGAAGCTCCAGGTTGAGAGTTGTGCCATTGAGTTAACTGCCCGACCACGTGAAACACTATATACCATATTATGAATCAACAAACAACAACATCTTCTTGACCATACTTATATGTATTGTATTTGTATGTACAATGTCCTAAGCGGAATGTACTCTAAAGGCCGTTCTTGGTGATTTTGACACTAACTAAGGAAAGGAGACCATCTGTGGCGACACATATGGAAAGTATAGGCCATTGCTAATCGAGTGATATGTCATCTAAGCTGGCACATGTTTCCCACACCCCAACATTCACAAAGGGACCGAGATTATCTGATCGAAAAACTGTCAACCACATTGATCACATTGCGATTGACACAGGATATAGCTCATGTATTCTATACGTCTGAAGATTTCCATGTACCAACATCAACTTAGACCTCTACCTTTTGTAGACAAGTTGCGAATGCGAATATTCCCGATAATATCGTAGAATACCGAAGAGCCTTTTCTGACCGCGTCTCCCAAAACCTTTCCAGAAGTTTTATGCAGAACAGCATTAAGCGAAGAAGAGCAGTGGCGATGTTGTCAGGTTTCATCCGATCACCACAACGAAACCTCTGGTTTGCAAAGAGTGTAAAGAAAGATGAAAGCTGCTAACGAATTCTTTGTACGGGCGGAACATCAGCTTTTCAGAAAGAAGAACAAAGAAGCGGAGAGGTGCTCGGTCGAGGCCATGGAGCAGTGCTTCTGCAGAAATTATGTGCAGACGTTCTAGTAAAATGTGAAAAAAAAACTTGCCAAAGATACAAATATCGAACAGCAGCATGCAGAGATAAGATTACATACTTCTGCGGATTGTTTAGTTGGGAAGACGATCAACATTCCGCTGTCATCAGCTGAATGAACCACCCAACAAATAAAAAGTCTGCATAGCGATATATAAACTAAAATTTAATAATGCTATAGGTGCAGACGGACTACCTACCGGATTATTTAAAGCAGCCGTGAAACATAGTAGGCAATGATAACAAAGCATGTTCATTTCAGAGACGCCGGGTTTCCGATAGCGATAAATGTCAAACTAGCTGTTTGTACTTTTTTTTCTTTTTTTTTTAAAGCCTAACAATTCATCATCAATAGATTTACACCATATCAGTGTTCAGTTATACAAACTAATCGTGCACTTCGTCAATTTTATGGACCCAATAATTGCCCATCTGACCGTGATATTCGTGCTGCAGATAAATCTCGCACTAATTTAACGTTACATGACATTAGGCTAACGGCCAGAATGAGACCAGTGCGTTCCGAAATAAATATGGACGCAGATGAAGCCAGTGTTCATGAAGACCCGAATTTGCCAGTTCGTAGGTGTGCACAGGAGCTTGGACTTTTTCTGTGAAAAACTTGGAACATTTTGCGAACTTGGCCTAATCCTTTACAAGATTCAATTGGTGCAAGAATTAAAGACGTTCAATCACAGAATCCGTAGCACCTTCGCTGTAAAATTGTTTTCAGCGATGGGGCTCATTTCATATTCAACAGATGCATCAATACGTAAAATTGCCGTATTTGGAGTGAAAACAATCAGCAAGTGATTCTTCAGACACAAATACATCAACAAAAATGTAATGTATGGTGTGCTTTATACATAGTAGCATCATCGAGCTTTATTTCTTTAAAAATGGGGAAGAGAACTGCGAACAATACTAAGGATTTATTGAAATCAAAGTTTGATGAGAGAACAATTTCGAGATTGTGACCTGTAAATTCGTCAGTAAGATCTTACGCATTTGAAGGCAATATAAGGAGAGTTATTGCGGATATATATTCCTGAAAAATAGTCAACAAATGGACAGACAGGATACGCTTTTTAATGGCGTGTGTTGAAAATTGCATTTGTAAAATTTTAGTGAACGAAAGTACCGGCTGTTTTTCGCGTAGTTTCTTTTTGGACTTGCATAAAGTATTGTAGCTCATTCACTCTACCATTCGCCTCGACTAGGCAAGTTTACAATAAATTATCTTAATTAACGCCTGTCTTTCTTTTTTTCTCTTGTCTCACTTTTTATCTAACAGTCCGGCGCCGTGCTCATATGCCCGAAATCATTTGTGATCGTTAAATAATAAAGAATCATCTTTCAAATAAATGAAAGTATTTTTAGATCAAAAACCAATCTCCTGTATTTTAATTTAAATTTATTTTCCGGGCCCTCTTAAAAAAACCACTCTTTACAGTGGTGTTCATCTAAATAGCACACCCTATTTCAAATGTCTCTTTTTTTGCAATACACACTGTAATGATCTGACTCAATTCCAATAAAAGTATTATTTGAGGATAATTCTACCGTTATAAACACCAAAACATGAAACAGAGACAATCGTACGATATTTCTTAGTTTTACGCTCGTTAAAGAAGAATGCCATTTCGGAGTGAGTGTTCTTATAAATAGCACTCCTTTGGTATTGTGTAAATATTCTCTGTTTTTGTAGTTTTTTTTTTTCAATTTCTATGAGGTGAATATATTTTTTTCGATAATAGTATTAAAATTATTCTAATAGCTCATACAATTTATCAAGATTTTAAATGGGAAGACGAAAACACTGCATCGAAGAAAGGAGGGAAGTCATTGCTTCAATGATACATAGCGGGGAGACTATTTCTGCGGTAGCCAGAATATTAGAATGTTCCAGAAAGCTTGTCCAGAATGCCATGAAGGTATTACGACACACCCAGTCTACAGCGAACCACGTTAGCAAGAATAGGGAAAGGAAAACGTCGAAAAAGACTGACAGGATAATTCATAGAATTAGCTGCAGTGACCCATTCTTAACTTCCAGGGAAATAAAAAACATGTTGGCTGAACAGCATGGTATCCAAATATCAGCCGTGGCTGTGCGACGTCACCTCATGGAATTCCAGCTCAACGGAAGAATTGCCAGGAAGAAACCTCTAGTATCCCAGAAGAACCGGAAGAGAAGACTTGCTTTTGCATATGCCCACAAGGACAAATCGTTGTCCTTTTGGAAAAATATTTTGTCCGATGAAATCAAGTTTAATCGCCTTGGGTCAGATGGTAAGAAGTACGTGAGGCGACCTGTAAATCAGGAATTCAATAACAGGTACACCATTAAAACCGTAAAGCATGGTGGTGGGAGTATAATGGTGTGGGCCGCAATGTCATGGCATGGTGTTGGGCCCATAGTAGAGATTGATGGCATTCTGGATCAGCACAAATATAAAAACATCTTAGACGAACATATGGAACCATACGCCGATGAATTTATGCCTCTGTTATGGAATTTTATGCACGATAATGATCCAAAATATTCTTCGCGTCTAGTAAAGAACTAGCTCTTGGATAACAAAATATCCGTACTTGATTGGCCAGCCCATAGTCCCGATTTGAATCCAATCGAGAACCTTTGCAATGATGTGGATTTCATCGTAAAGGACTCAAATCCGAAGAATTTGAATGAACTTTGGCAGACCATAAAGTCAGCGTGGGATACTATCCCTTCGGGAAGATGTAAGCGTTTAGTTGAGAGTTTACCAAAGCGTTGTCGGGAAGTAATTAAGAGCAAAGGATTTCCTACCAAATATTAAATACATTTCAGTTCTATTTTTTTGTATATTTATTATTTTTTTGTTAATATTCGTTGACTGTGCTATTTATGTGAACAGCCTATTTTTAAGTTTATGAAGTTTTCCTTTTTAACGTTAATTAATATTTTGGATTAAATTACATTTCTTGTTTATTAATTCAAATCTTTATTCATTAGAATAAACAAATTTTGTTTAACCCTCACGTACAATTTTTTTTTTAACAAAATGGATTAAAATACAAGGGTGTGCTATTTAGGTGAACACAACTGTACATGACAAATGTGCTATCGCCATATGATTCATCTACTGCAATGATGTGAGTTCATGATTCTTAAACAAAAATAAGAGCAAATTGTCTGCCATCTAATCGATTTCATATATTCTGCAGTAATCAAAAGTTTTACACCCAATAAATTCAGTACATAATAAAATTGAGCACACTGTCGCATTGTATGTCCACATACTTCTTTGCAGCTAAGAAACGAAAAGTCCAAATATATTATGTACTTACATACAAATACTCGCTAAAATAACAAGGTCGTCGCCTAATCTAATTATGAGTACAGCAGAACTTGTTTTTCTAAGAAAAAAAAATTGTCTTAGAACTTCACCCACAACATGAAAAAGAAAATTGCGGCTGTTGGAGTGGCTTGTGGTGAGTTGCTCACCTGTGAATTATACTTAGTTTTCTCGTTTCTTTTATTCTCGTGGAACTTCTTCAATAGCATTGTATGTTAATTGTAAAAAACTAACTTGTTTGCCAAGCCAAGTAGATTCGAAATTGATTTTATGCAGCTGATGCGAAAACACAACTCAAAAGATAAAATAATGAAGGAGGCTGCAAATCTTTAACCAAATTAACTACTTGCGTTAAAAAAAAAAAAACTACATGGGAAAGGGAGGATTCCAAGATATCACAAGATGATCCATGATGTGAAGGAAGGGTAGGGTTAAGCCATCGTCAGGAATAGAACTTAAACACATTTGAGCCATTTTGCTATACACAAATAAATCGAAAAACCTTCGAATGACATGCTAAAAAAACAACTTTCAAATTAATTCTGTGGACATGTTTGGTATTTCAAGGAACAATATCAGCATCTAAGGGCCTAATTGGTTCTTCCCTGGCTTTGATGACGAAATCAGAGATGAAGGAAAAGAAATCTTAAACAGTGCATCATCAATATACATTCGCCATATTGTATTCGAACAAGCTTTGCGTATCAACATACGAAGGTAGTCCCAGAATTACCCGACCTAACATAGAAAACACCAAAAAATTGGGTAAAAATATGTTTATTTCTCTACGTAGTCGCCTTTTAGTTCAATACACTTTTCCCAGCGATGTTCAATAGCTTCGATACCCTGTTTATAGTGAGAATCGTCGAGCTCCTTAAAGTAGCCATCAACAGTAGACTCCACCTCCTTACTGTTGGCAAATCTTTTACCACCGAGCGATTTCTGAGCCAAATTCGGAAATAGAAAATAATCCGCTGAATCTAGCGAATAGGGTGCATGAGGAAGCAATTCGAACTTTAACTCATTAATTTTGGCCATCACGATTGCAAATGAGTGAGCTGGTGCATTATCTTGATGAAATAAAACTTTTTTCTTCGCCAAATCGGACGTTTTTTCTAGATTTCATCTTTCAAACGCATCCCAAAAAACTGACGACATGACCTTGCCTGCAGATCGAACTGTCTTCGCCTTCTTTGGAGCCGATTCTCCCTTTTGAGACCATTGTTTTGACTGTTCCTTCGCCTCATCCATGGTTATGAATCGAAGAAAAAACTCGGCTTTATTGCTGTGAAACTTCGCCAAACATATGATTGAAATATCCTCACGACGATGTTTTTGTTCCATTATGAGTAATCGCGGCATCCACCTTGCGCACAGCTTTCTCATGTCCAATTTTTCAGTCAACATGCGATGTACAGCGCTTTTCGAAATGCCTACCATATCTGCTGGTTCACGTACTTTCAATATTTCTTGTGAACTCACCTCATTTGGTCGACCACTGTGATGTTCGTCTTGCCAACTGGTACGACCTCGCTTAAACTCTGCCACCGAATATTTTATTGTTGTAAAACGAAGGAGCAGACTCCCCAAGAGTAGAATCCAGTTCCGTTTTGATGTTGTTTGGATTGAGACCTTTCAGATGAAAGTATTGTATCACATAACGATGACCAATTGTTTCCATATTTAAAAATTCATTGAGAGCGTTCACTATTGATGGCTGCCGATCAAATACTAAACATAGCGTCTTCTGTCTTCAAATTTACGCTTTATAAGGTTGGCACTTTGTACAATTGTCATTCTTTTTAAACAACAACCGCCATCTACACTTCTGAGACTACCCTCGTATACCAGAATTGGAATCATCGCTCCCCAACGTACGCATCCTGTACATTCGCAAACAGAAGTTTGGTTTCATACAGAATATCAAATCTGTCCATCTATTAAATGAAATGCCCCAAGACTCCTCTATTAGTCATAAAATTTAATCATTGCGTATACAGCGATGACACGTATACCATGTGCATGCACAACGATTTCTTAGAGTCAAAACATATTTGTAAGTTTTGTCCAAGATATTGTCAACTGGAAATTAGTACTCAAAAAATCTAAAGTGAAACATATATGCCATAAGAAGAACTGTGAAGACGCCTTGCCAACTAACCCGATCAAAAACATGCTATTGTAGTAAAAGAAGGTCTACCAACCATATAGTGTTGCTTTGCACAAACACGAACCATCATCTTACATTCTTTCCAGTCGGCAAAGGAAATACCAATACAAGGTTTTTTAAAGAACTCAACACTCAAGTGGGTAAGACTACACTTATAATGCCTCAACATGTATAAAGTTTTGGAAAATAGGATAGAGAGAAAAAGAAAGATGTTTGGGTTTAGTTCGCTTCGCTCCATGGGTGGCATCCAACAACTAATGGGGAGACTAAATTCTTAGTGGAAGTTGGCTTGTTGTTAATTTCTAGCCAACTACTCATCTTACTTGATTTTTGTTAGCTGAAAAAATGAATGTCTTTCGGGCGAGACAGGGATTCGAACACCGAATCTTTCGATTTGGAAGCCACTACCACTTGAGCCACGGTCACCCCACCAAGTAGGGTTAACTGCTAGAGAGCGAAGATCGCTCCATAATTCTTAAAAGACGATCATGTAATTGACTACATAAAATAAATCAAAAACCACAGACAACGTATTTTAGAAATCGTTCCTCGAAATTGTAGCAAACCCAAACAATGGAAGCTAGGGTTTTGCCTCCGCATACGGTGGTCAAAATAGGTATTCTAACACCATTCGACTACAGCTGAAGTATTCGCCATTTTCGAAACAGCAGCCCATCTTACATTTCTTGAAACAACGGATAGCCTTTCGGTACTTAAAACTACAATATCATTCATGTTATTGGACGTCCAACCTTGTACCTTGTAGCGTAGTCAAGATCTGAAAATTGAATATTTAAATCCCAATCAATCAAAGTAGAGCTGATAGCATATTGCAGCTAGTGCTCATTAGTTTATAAGTTAGCTCTTAATTTAATTACGAGTAATAAATGAATGAATATGTCTACATAAGTATGTATGATACTTTTGAGTTCGTAACTTAATTGCTGTTTGAAATGCAAACTGTTTTGCCAACGGGGTGATTTAAGATAAACAGGTATAATTGCGGGCGGCTGTGTTGTAAGGTAAATCAAAAAGATTATGAAGAAGAAATAAAAGACTTTCGAACACCGCGTCTAATGGGCAATCTCTTCGCAAAAAATGCAGCATTTCTGACAAAAGTGTGTGGTTCATAAAAATTAGCCCACCTTTTACAAGACAGATTTCGTAATCAGTGGTCATCCATGGGGGTCAATTATTCGGTACAGCTGCAGAAGGTATCCCCGAAAGTCAGATAATTTTGTGAGGAAGTGGATGAAATGATTTAGCATGGCAACGATGACGACTAGCTGAAAAACAAAGCCATTGGGAGCAAAGTGTTTACAATTTTGAAACAAAGCAAGGCTAGCCTCAGAAAGCCAAGGCTTTCGGGGTAATCAGCATTTCAGCAAAAAATGTGAAAAAAACTGTAATTACAAAGCCGTTGCGACCAAGCATTTTTTAATCGTAAAGCACATTTAAAAAAAAATCCTGAGTGAGCTCACCTTTAAAGAAGATATGCACTGGACCAATATTAATTTTTTTTTTTTACAAAAATCTCTTGAGACATGTGGATTGCGCATTGTGAAACTGTCGTGCAACGAACAGTAAAATCACAGATATTATAGTTTACATTGACATCGCACGCCGAAGGTAGAAAAATGTCACAATGTCATCAATTGGGATTTACTACTACGTCCCAGTTCCAACCTATTGTTCGAACCAAATCAGTTGAACAGGAATTCAAGCGGCCGTATAGTCCGACGGCTGTATTGTGTTGGTGCATACAACCTTTACTAGGGTGAGTACAAAAAAGAAATCAAAATTGCTTTTCTGGATAGGTACATGCATATGTATATATGTATATATGTATGTAGGTATGTAGGTATGTAGGTATGTAGGTATGTAGGTATTCACCCAAAGAAAAATCTCACTGCTTGTGTTTCAACGTACCTTTTAATATTTTTTATTCATTCGCCAGGAGCAGTGTTTCGTAATAAGACAAGAGCAAAATAAAACAACTCTTTTCGGTGGCTAAAGCAAACGTCATTTTCATCAAAGTAACTAGGATCTCGTCATTTTCATCAAAGCAACTAGGATCTCGTCAATTTGTTTGTATAAGGCTGAAGACACAATGGATCGTTTTGCTTTAGCTAGATCTGAGATGTATTGTAATCAGTTAAGCTGATGAGCCATTTTTATAGCTGTGGTTGATGGCCTACTATACAATTGCGTTGCTAGACTTACTCACATTTTTTTTCAAATATATATGGAGCTAAGTGAGCACCAGTGAATTTTAAACAAGTCTTCCCAATATATTGGCTTTTTAAATTATAGATTTCCTTGAAAACATTAAAAGAAATTTTGCCATCTAGGGTTTCCAAATTTGATTTTAGCAACAGATTTCTTGGAGATTTAACGAGATGAGGAAAATCGTATAAACAATAACTGGTTTGATTGTTGTAAATGGACTATGCTCAGACACATTCGAAAACTTATAAAGAGACAATAACGTGCCAGGCCAAGTTCCTGACAAATTTTTAAATTGGTCTCAATTATTTCTTTGCAGTTTCCAACTTTTATTCCATTTGCAGAAACAAAATAATTAAGAAACACCTATTTCGTTGGCATGCAAAGGTTTGCTTTCCGATCCCAGATCTTCGTATCCGTCAAAAATATCGTTTCTTATATTATAGGTCAGGTCTGGAGGAATTCGAATTTCGGTGAAGACTAAAACCATGTTCGCGTAGACTTAATGTAGCAATTTTCATTTAATAGGAGTCCACGGTATAAAGTGGATATGTGTAAAAGTCAAAAGCCAATACCATCACGGAGGAACTTGTAGGCGCTCTGTGAGCGATAGAAAATAATTTGAGAAAGTTCTTTCTCAGCGCTATTGTATGTTTCTCAATCGGACAGCTGGACTGTCACAGTTAGCAAGTCACAAAATATCAGGTTGCCACATATGTAATTGCGAGTTTTTTTTCGGGGGTTATTAACATAAAATGTACAAAACCAATTTAATACTGAAACCGTTACTGAAGTTAGTATTTGAGTTGGCAAATTTCGTTTTTAACTGAATTTGGAAATGAATGTATCTGAAGTGCGTATATTTGGCGTATTATATTGCTTTTGTTCCGGAAAAACCAGAATGGAAGTGAAGCCATTAGAGAGATCCTAAATGTGTATGGAGAGGGTGTTCTCAGCGATTCATGTGTCGGCGTTGATTTCCAAAGTTTACAAATGACAATTTTGACCTAAAGAAGGAAGATTGTTCAGGTAGGCCTGAAGAGCTGCACGATAAGCTCCTAAAATCATTCGAAAAAAATCCCTTCGTTACGGAAAGGGAACTCGCAAGGAAACTCAACGTAAGCCATATGACCATCCATCGACACCTAACAAATATATATGGGAAAAGTCATAAAGTTTTGAAAATGGGTACCACACCACCTATCTTCAGCAAAGAATCAAAGCTTGCCTTTCGCTTCTGTCGCGTCACAATCAAAATCCGTTTTTGAACCAAATCGTTGCCATAAATAAAAAATGGGTCCTTTATAATAACATTAAACGTCGCCATCAATGGCTTAGGACAGAAGACAGACCAGCACAACATCCCAGTGATGGACTTCACTCGCCCAAGGTGTTACTGTCTGCATGGTGGGATTCTGAGGAAATAGTCCATTTTGAGCTGTTGCCTCGTAACCAGTCTATCACCGCAGTAGTCTACTATCAACAGCTGTGCAGATTAAGGTCGACACTAGAGTAGAAATGGTCAGGTCTGGTTAATCGAAGGAGTGTTCTCATAAAAAAAATGGTGCATCCGACTTATTCTCCAGTTTTAGCATCTTCAGATTTCCACTTGCTAGGAAGTCTGCAAAACTTTCTTGATGGAAGGAGATTAAATTAACGACTAAATTATTGCATTTGGTAAAAATTAATTAACATTAAACAGAAATTACAAAATCGCGCAATACTTAACATATGTTGAAACAAGATGCTTTTGAATGTTCCGACATCTCCAGCTTTTGAATTTCGATTGTTAAATTGACAATCTTCGACCTTCTACTTCCACGTAAACCAGTATGAACTCTGCCTATTCTATTAACTTTTTGGCTTAATTTTTTGTTTAGTTGTTTGAAAATGGAAACCGTGTTTTGAAGCTGCGAAATTATTTTTTTTATATTTTTCGGATTTTTCCAGCAATCTGTCGCAATTTACGCACAATATATCTAAATCGCTTTAATGACACGTTTAAGGGAAGCAAGATCTTCCAAATTTTTCTAATTTTCATTGCTATCTAGATTTAACGAAGCATTTAGCATTTTTCTTCCAATAAATTCGGAATAAAATAAATTTGGCGCACGAAATATCTTCCCTCTCATTCTCAAAACCATATGCGTGCCTCCACAAACGGCTCAACATTTCATTTTTCTCATTTGACTAGCAAGCAATAATTTTCAAATTAGGAAAATCTCGCCTCATTTTCTGGCATACTGAATAAGAAACTCCGGACTTTTTATTACATACACTTGCGGTCATAAAAACCGCACCGCCTAATGAGTTCTCAAAAAATGCCTAATTACATCAGATGGTAAGGGTTTTTCCCATACTAATGAAGGGTATTCCCCATAGCGGAGTTCGGCCTCGTATTCAGTGCAAAAAAAATCAGTTTGAATTGAGTTGTGACAGTGACAAGTAAAAAAAAGTTAAATGTCTGGTAAATATCATCAACTGACTCGGGACGAACAAGTTCAAATATTGACTTTAGTCGAACAAGGGCTTGGCTATCGTGAGATTGCGGTTAAAATAGGATGCTGTCATTCAACTATCGTACGACTGATGAAGAAAAAAGAAAATTTGGATCCACTGGAAAGGAAAAAAGGCTCGGGACGAAAACGTAAAACAACCCAGAAGACGGACAATGTATTACAACGAATTAGCATGAAAGATCTCTTTAAAAGTGCTGTCCGTATAAGAGCAGAGCTGAGTGAATTTCATCAAGTTGATCTAAGCGCCGAAACCGTACGCCGACAGCTACGGGAGAAAAAACCTCTCCTAACCACAAAAATGAAAAAAGCTCGTTTGACGTGGGCAAAAAAGTACGAAGATTGGACCATCCTGCGATATGTGATATGGTCCGATGAAAGTTAATTTAATTTGTTGTGTGCCGACAATTTGCCATATGTACGATGGTCAGCAGGTGATAGGTTCAAGGACGAGTGCATAAGTCAAAACAGTGAAGTTTCCTCAAAGCCAGATGGTTTGGGGATGTTTTTCTTTTTACGTTTTGCACTTTGTTAATGGAACTATGAATGCTCAAAAGTATGGAGAAGTAGTAAGGGAGTTTTTGGTACCAGCATACTGACAAGTGCATTTTTCAAGATGATTCTGCACCTTGCCACCGCGCCAAATCCGTTAGTAAATTATTATAAATCAACTTCTAGATGTCTACTTTATAAATAATAAACAGACAAGTAACTAGAGTATTTCAATAATTTTCAGCTCAAGACAACGTTTGATGACCTCGGAATTACCAGACTGGACTGGCCAGCTAATTCGCCCGATTTAAACCCAATCGAACACTTGTGGCATGTAATGAAACATAAGGTGGCTGAACATAAACTAGAGAGTAAAAAAACAAGCTAAATGAAGTTCTGGAACATGTATGGAATACTGAAATTTCAAGGGATATTACTGAACTTCTAGTAAACTCGATGCCTTCTAGAATAAAAGCGGTTATAACCGCCAAAGGAGGAGCAACTCGGTATTGATAATTTTTTGGTAAAAGTGGCATATCTAAACATCTTATATACACATACATAAAAAATGTATCGTTTGATTTTGTTAACCAATGACTGTATTAAAATATTTTAAAAAAATAAGAAAACTAACTGGTTTTTCTTTCTTTGTTAATATCTTTTTTCAAACATTCAATAAACAGATGAAGATTAGATAGAAATACTTATAAACTACTGCGGAGTACTAAACAAAAATTTCATTTCATTATAAAAATTATTATCGTAGTTATTAACAATTTTTCAATCATTTTAATTTGGTGCGGTTTTTATGACCGCAGGTGTATGTAGGTATGTACTCGTATGTCATTTTCTTTACAACTCTGTCTTGCTGTCTCAAATGTCGACGACAAATGAACAATGTAATTAAAAAAACCAAATCGAGAAATCGTTTCGCTATTGCGTTTTAATTTTTTTTTTTATAACGGGTGACCAGATAGCAATAATAGTTTTTTCGATTGCTAAGTTTCAGCAGCTCTCAAAGTTACCAATGACATCCAGCTGTCAAAATATTCAGTAAGCTTTGCCATTTCATCATGCATCGTTTTACGCTTGCCGAAATTATTAAAAAATATTATCGAAACTCCGACTCAGTTGTAAATAGGCAACGTGAATTTCGTCGTGACGTCGGTCGTAACATAATCATGGCTTCAGTGTGCAGGCAATTCGTCGCACCGTCGAAAAGTTTGAGGGTGAGTACACTCTTTTTGATATTAAGCCACCAACCAGGCAGAGATTGGTGTGAAATGAAGAAAACATAGCTGCCGTAGTGGCCAGTATCGAAAATGACTCTGAAATGCCATTCGGCGCTGATCAGCTGAATTGGGCGCGAGAGTAAACCCGGCTTATTTTGCGTTTGGATTTGGGCCTAACCCAACAGTTGGACAAAGTTATAGTCAACACTACATCCAAATAGTCATATGATAGTACAATTCCTTGCCAAAATCTCGCACAAGCTCGAAAATTAGCGAGTTTTCCAGTACATCTGGACTCTGGTACATCCAGTTATGACTCGTAGAGCTACTGGCGTTAAATGTTGTTATGTGATCTTCTAAAGCCCATAATTACAAGCTCCGTCAAACATAGAGCGTTTTAACCCCGCGTTGTATTCTATTGAAACAATAGAAACTATCGCACAGCACGAGTTTTCAATTGATTGACGATTTTGTACATCATATCGCACCATCGTTGTCGTATTTGCAGAGTTCTTCGGACAAGCTACCAGAGCCAGAGAGGCTTTGTTCTTTATCTTGTTAATAACTATGCAAACCAACTTTTATGTCATTAGAAAGAGTGTGCTCTCACTGATTGAAAGTGGGTTCTTTCGGAACATGTCCACTTGGCTATTTAAAGTGTAATAAACGCTAATTGCGCTTGCCCGATTCTTCGACTTTCTTGAGGTCGGGGTTTTGTAGGAGCTTTTATTCATAGTAAAATCAAAATCAAAAATCAAAAAAAAACAATTAATAAACACACAAACATCTATTTAAAGTATGATAAGTTATCGTTCCAAAGGCGTCGACATTTTAAAAACTTGGACCCAGTCGTAAATGATGAAGAAAATTGCGATACCGTTATCTTCCTTCGAGTGAATGTGGAGTCATTAAATTGACGGTACTATGGACTTTCTGACCGAAATAGTACCACCTAAACTTTAAGGTTTACTTCGCACAAATCGTGGCTCGGTTTTTAAAATGTTCCAGGCTTAGCAGGTCAATTGGTATTGCAACAAACAAAGAGAGTTGCCGCAAAATCCCAATATAAACTTAAGAATTAAGATTATAGTGCATGAGTATTCTCACCAGGTATGGATTTGAAGAATACGTCAGAATAAGCAAAACCCGTTATTGATATATATAGATAGTAGGAAGTAGGTACAGTAGATGAATCAACGATCTCATACTAATTTATTCTGACGTATATAGACGCTGCACTCTTTATCAGAGGTACCCTCGTACTGTAGCTATAGCATTAGTCCAGGCAACAATTATTGGCGTGCACGTTAACAAATTTTCTGCCTCACTAAAGATGTGATACAAAAAAAGAGAGGCGCTTGGATTGCTATTGCGTGTGTAACTTGTACTTGAAACACCAAATATTTACAATACCCAATTAGAACTCATTGTTGTTAGAACTTAAAAATCCTGCCTAACAGAAAAACAGACGTTACAATTAAATTAATGAATAAACAAACAAAATACAAAGAATACTTACTCTTCTTGTAATTCCGCAGGGACAGTAATTTCGAATTTATTAAATGTTTTAGCTGTAATCGGAGGATTAACATTTTTCACTCTTAGTCGCTTTAGTTCAACAACTTCCGCATATTGATTTTCAAAGCCTAAATAACAGACCGCACAAAATTCAGCCTTAAGTAGTTTAATTACAGCTGTCCACCAACCGCATGTTTGACGCTCAAGCGATCGCGTGAACACTTCAACTTCCATACCCTCCTCATATACCGGTGGTTGATCTGAATCTTCGGGCGGGAAACGAACTTGCGTGAAAGGGAATTTCTGTTCTTCTTGACCTCTGAAAATATAATGAAAAAAAAAGCATAATTAACAAATATTTACTACCAGAAGCTATTAATCTATAAAAAAAAAAATCATTTAACCAGAGCGACATGTTTCAATTCTGTCATAAATTTTGAAACAGTTTTCACAGCTAGAAAATACTACAAATAGCATTGTTTTTGTTATACATAGTACTAATAATTAAATATAATTAATAGAGAAGAATGTAGAGCCGCTGAAAAGACATTTTTCATGTGCAAAGCTTTTTGGCATCGTTCCAATAAAAAACATAAATAATCAAAAAAAAAAACTAGAGCGCAGAAAAAAATTGTAGACTATTTAACTTGATGTTTTATTAAACTCTTTGTTTAAATACAAATGAATGGGACTGTGAGCCATACGATTTTGATTTCCATTTCGATTTCATTGCTGTTCTCAAATTATTTTTAATGGGTATAACACACAGTCCTAATGAGTCAATGCTTTCTTTACATTCTTTTCATCTTTTCATCTTTTTTTCATTTGCTGTGAAGTGATTTCTTGCAAACCAATTGAAATTATCCAAGTGTTGACAGAATGACGCACTATTTTCGTTTGTAATTACGTACAGTGGAAGTTGAAAGTAGAATAGGACTATGGAATGCTTGATTTTACCGAGCGTACGCATAAATACTGATACAGGGGAAAGTTTCCTCTAAGTGAGAAGGAGTTAACATTTTTATTTTATTTATTAGGTCACTCAATGGCTAAAAACCATAGAACAGATTATTCGAAATGATCACCTTGCATCTTCCCACACGACATGAGACGCTCTAGCTAGTCATCGATCGCAGGAATTTGAAATTTTTCAGTGACAAGTAGAATAATGCCCTCTAAAACAGACCATAGCTTAGACCACAGAGTTGCGTTTGAGACTGTTAGATAGGCAGGATCTTGTTAGGCAGAGGGCCTTAACACCGTCTTCAAAAACATTTGTTTGATAAACTTTCGCGGAAGTTTCGGATCTTTTTTTAAATACTGAAGGTCGGTAACGCTATGAGAGCTCACTTTCTATCATACCATTGCTAATACAATGGCACTTTCGACCGTCGTAATAGTTCTGACGCCTTTCTTGATTACCGAGTACCTACTCGATCGTTCTAACACTTCTCTTGATGGCCGAATACCCCCACTCAATCGCTCTGTTTATGAAAGGTGGAAGACAACAGTAGAGATCTTTCTCTTAGATGAACACGATTCCTCACGTGCAGGCTGCGCAGAGCTTTCGACTTTTGTTTCAATGCGAGTGTGGGTAAGTGTCGAGTGTGCAAGACAAAGCATTTTCGTGAAAGATTTATTTCCCGCGACAAATTTTACTGTTTTTGCAGCGG
Organism: Volucella zonaria; assembly: GCA_963966105.1. Classification (NCBI taxonomy): domain Eukaryota; kingdom Metazoa; phylum Arthropoda; class Insecta; order Diptera; family Syrphidae; genus Volucella; species Volucella zonaria. Next base: position 171,645,673 of record OZ014530.1, read on the forward strand.
TTTTCGTCTGATTTGCGACTGCACAACATTGATGGCACTTGAAGTTCTTACAGTGAACGAACATACTGATCTTTAGTGGTCTTGAACTCGTCGCGTACACTCAAACAACGTTGCAGTGACCAACGCCATTAATTGCATTGTAGATCTCATCAGAAATGTACGGAATTGTGCAGGAATTAGGCAATTTTAACCCTTCTTCTTACATTCGTTTAAAAGTGTTTTTTGAGTAATGAAGATCGCAAGTTGTCGACAAGGGTCTGCAGGTAGGTATAGATTGGTTCTGAAAATGGAGTATGCAGCATATCTGCATATCTGCACATGTTCACTTTGCACAGAAAAAGCGGTAGTCAGACTATAGAATTTTTTAAACATAAACTAATGTGAATATGATGTGTCATCAAATGACTTAGACTTCGCGATTGCTTTAAAATCAAATAACAACGTCAGATGATATCAACAAGGCTCTCATTGATATCACCTTGGAAGACCCATATGGGTAACAATAGAAGGAATGTTTGCCGCTCTTATCACCACATTGTTATCACAGCAATAAAAATGAAACATAAACAAACAACCGAAATAGCTACGCAAAAATAAGAGAGGTCTACTTCTAGGTGAAGCATTTCTAAAAGTGGCAGAGAAGGATCGATCTTGAGTTGAAAAACTAACAGGAGAGGCAGCGAAACATTGAATGACTAAAAATTAAGATCTCTTTTAGTACATAGGGAAAGCGCCAAAGAATACAAAATTGGTCCACAAAAGTCAGTTCCGGGTGCAGTTCTATAGAAAAGTGTACGGTTAATATGTCTATGACTTCAAAATAGTAGTCGTATCCAAGAATTTGAGATGTAATAAAAAACAAAACTCGTTAGAGATGTCAAGTTCAATTTACGGACATCAGAAAAGGGGGGCAAATAGTTGAATGCCAAATCATAAGATACAAGTTGGAAACCAATTCAAGGCTTAACATAAAGTGCTTAGTTATCGTGCTGAACCACCGATTTAATTTTAAGCTTAACTCACGGGCACAAAAAGGTCTCCTCGACCCGAAGACAGATACAGCTAATAAGAATCTCTCTGCCGAGCGAATAAGTACTTAAACAAGAATATGCAGCCCCTGTATGGGGGTAAAGCGACAAAAATTATATTTGAGGATTAAACCTGCGTACACAATGGCATCACTGAGGGTATGCCGTGACCTATGAACGGTTTCGTCGACTGACATTAGCACAATCTCGGGCCGAATGCATATCGAGTTAGAAGTAAACATTTATACCAAGATGAAAACCGAGGCGGAAAGAGTATCACAGCCCCTTGTAAATAACACCGTTGAGACAACACCTCAACAAAGGACACCTAAACACAAAAGAAAAAAAGAAAAAACACCCAAACTCATTACCAACGTAAAGTAGAGGGTAAGCAGAACCTACGACGAGCTAAACCTTTATTTATACAACTCCTATATGGCATAAATGCTCTCTATAAATACCACGAAGATGACATTTTCAGCTGTTTCTAGGTAAGATCAAGAACACCAAACATATCCGTCTGGACTAAGGAAATACACATGTAAAGTATCAACACATGACTTGGGAGGAAAAATAGGAACGCGATAAAATAAGAAGACAGAGTCGTATGTACACGATATCTGCAAACGTGGAAAATCCCAAATGCTGTAATCACAAATATACATACTGCAAGACCCACACCGATAAAAAAAGAAACAGGGATCAGCCAAGAAAGAACACATTGGCTGCATAAGTAAGCGATTACACATGCAGGCTAAAATGGCAAAGACATGATCGGCCAGTAGCATACGGAAGAGGTTAAAAAGCTGTGACGAACCAACTAATGGCCTCGGATTGTTGACAACCCTTGCAAACGTTTAAAGGACAACGACCATCGGATCTGAATGTCTACTGTTCGGCCCCTTACCAGGCCACGTGCAGCCGAACATTTAGCAAAGACCCCTGATTGCAGGGATATTACCGTCATAAAGGATGCTCGTTAGGATGCGCCGATAATAAGAAAGGTGTGGTATATACTATGGTGATTGCAAGAGGGAACAGAAATAGTGCTTATTCGGATGAAGATATGCCATATGCGGCAGACTTAAGCAAGAAGTCTTGAGCTTCCAATACGCGAACGAGCGTCTAATGACAATCGGCATCAAGGCTAAATTCACTAACATAAGCCTAATATACGCCCATGCCCCTACAGAAGACAAGGACGACGTCACAAAAAAATGTTTCTACAAGCTCCTCGACAAGACATATGGACAAATGGTAAGCATAGCTTTCACGACACTACGTCTGGCAACAGACTTAGGCTTATTGACTTTGTTACGGGACGAAATATCACTACAGCAAGCACACGGTTTCCTCTTCTCAATATACACAAGAGGACATGGCGGTCTCCGGATCATGAAATGCTAAATCAAATTGATCACATTGCGATAGATTAAGGCATGCTCCCAGTATTATTATTTTTTTTTTTTTTTTTAAAGAGCTTAACACTCAAGAGGGTATTATGATTACTCTTAAAATGCCGGAACACCTGTTAACTTTTTCAGAGACTTGGATAGAAAGACAGGGAAAGATGTTTGGGCTCCATGGGTGGCATTCAACATTTAATGGGGAGACTAAATTATTAGTGTAAATTGCCTTGTTGTATTTTAGGCAATCATTCTTCTCACATGATTTTAGTTGGCTGAAAAAAGATTGTCTCTCGGGCACGGTTTGAATTGAACGCCGAACCGATTGGGAAAATAATACACTACCACTTGACCCACGGCCACCCACATACGAAAGTTCCGGGCAGCCAACATTGACTCGGATCACCACCTTGTTGCGGATAAGGTGCGAACACAGAAGATCTACTCTATCTCGAAATCGTCATCAAGTACCGAAGACTAGTCGCAACGCTACCTACATGCTATCAGAAACTGATCTGCTGGGTTTCATCCGATTACCACCAAGGAATAACTGGTTTGGTGAAGAATGCCGGCAACCACATGCAGCTAGACGAAAGTCGTACAAAGCGGCCTTATGGCGAAGGACGATAGCCGCCCCTGAGCTCTACAACCAGAAGAGACAGGACGAACATCGACGTCTCCAGAAGAGCATGATCGAAGTTATTAAGACCTTGTACTCCAGGAATAATATATTGAAGTTTTACCAATACGCAAAAAGAACGTGTCAAAGCAAGAAGACCCCGTAGAGATGAAGAAGGAGACCTTGTAGTAGAGCAACAGTCGGTTCAATTCAATTTAGGCGATGATTACCTGATCAAAATGAAGAATGGATAGCAATGTCTAAGCTGATAGCCAACAAAGCAGCTTGACCTAACGGTTTACCGGCCGGGGTATTCAAAGCTGCTGGAAATAACTTCGTGGAGAGAATATGCTAACTCATTTCTCAGATCTGGTCAGAAGAGCGTATACCCGATGAATGGAATCTCAGTATCGTTTGCCCGATCCACAAACGGCGCCAACTACAGAGCTACAAGCCTCTTTAACACCGCATACAAGATCTTATCTGCCATAATGTGTCAACGTCCGATTAGCCCCTGTCAGTGCGGTTTCAGACCAGGAAAATCTACAATCGACCAAATATTCACACTACGGCAGATCCTGGAAAAACTCAAGTCCAAATCGATGCCCACCATCTTTCCATCAAGTTTAAGGTTGCATATGACAGCATTTATTCAGACGAGCTCTATGGAGCCATGTCTGGTTTTAGCATCCCTGCCAAGCCCATCCGTCTGCGCAGAATGATGATTGAGAACAATCACGGCTCCGTCAAAGTCAGTAACGGAGGTTTTAAACAAGGTGACGCGATTTCATGTGGCCTCTTTAACATCACACTTGAAAGAACTGTGCGCAACTCATGATATCGACATCGATATCGATTCGCTAGTATTGAAACGTTAGTTGCCAATGTATATGCTGTCAATAGGAAATGACACATAACATTGGCGAATTGGACAGAACGTCACGATCGACAGCTATTGTATAATTTCGAGATAGTAAGAGACTTTGTTTACCTTGGCTCTGCTATAAATTCTGCCAACAACACCTCAACAGGAATAAAACAAAGAATCACTCTTCTCAATCGCTATTTTTTGGACTAACAAGGCAAGTGGTAAGGTAAAGTGATATCCCGAGAAACTAAGAAGACTCTATATAAGACCTCCTTGATTATCCCAGTCCTGCTTTATGACTCTGAAGCATGGACACTATCGAAAGCGGATGAAGATATCCTCAGTCGTTTCAAGAGAAAAATCCTTCGAAGAATATTCGGTCCCTCTTGCATTGACGGACTTTGGAGGAGAAGATTCAACAACGAGCTAAACGAGCTATACAGCGACTGCGCATCAGTCCCCTGATGTGGCTAGGGCATGTAGAACGAGTGGACACCAATGGTATGCCCCACAGTCTTCGAATTTAACCCTGACGGACAACGCAGTGGAGGAAGACCTCACATTAGATGGTGCGCACAAGTACATAGAAGTGGACCTTAACCGACCTGCAGTGCATAACTGGAGGCAGTTAACTAAAGACAGGGGTAACTGGAGAGGCTTGTTAGTTGAGGCTCAGGTTCACCCCGAATTGTAGCGCCATCTAAGTAAGTAAATAGTAATCGGGAAAGCTCGAAAGCACTGGGTATGTATCATATATTCCAATCCCTGACAAACTTCGACAAATTTTCCTTGTGCTAGTGGGTGATAAAGATGGAAAAACATGATTCCAATAACGCTTTCTATGTGTTCGTACTCACAGACTATGTAGACAGCTTTGGAAGTACAGTAATGTCTCGCTAATCCGAATCACCTTTAATCCGAATATCGCGCTAATCCGAACGTCTATTTTTTCTCATTATGTACTCTACAATCCGAACCTAACCTGATTTTTGTATGCTGTAGTCCGAATTCCAACTAAAAAACATACAAACGCACTGGTTTTCACAGTAATGTTAGTTTTTACCGTAATTTTGTTCAGCCGTTACTCGTTTTACGCATTCTGAGCTCGCATTCTGGCGACCACAATTCTGAATGCATAGGTTAACACCACCTAAATAAACAATAATTGTCCACGGTCGGCAAACCAAAGACCGATATCTTTCCGTCAGAGCACTAATCATCACTAATCAGTAATCATCACCATCTGTAAGATAAAAAATACATCGTCTGCGGAAGTGGACCACAATAAACAAAGAACCGTCGTCATCTGCAACGCCGCTTATTACACAGTGTAGGTAGGTTATTTGTAAACCAGGGATAATTGAAAACGGCATTCTTAAGTTGTACGTCGTTGAGAGCATATCGAAATTGTTATTCGAAAATAAAGTTTAAAATAAAAACCCTGTCCACTTTATTAACTAAGATTATATTGATTTATAAGATTTACTGTTGCTTCCCTGCATGCATTGAGCTTTGGTTCTTTCCGGCTAAACACGTGCTAAATAGCTTTGTTGAGTTCAATTTTGTTCAAAAATGGCAAATAAGAGGAAGCACACAACACTAACATTGAAACAAAAATGTGGGATCATTGAGAAACTCGAAAACGGTGTTTGTGGGAAAAAAAACTAGCTCGCGACTATGATGTTGGCGCTTCCACAACATCAGATATTAAACGCAATAAGGAAAACATTTTGAGGTAAGGTACACATGCGTTAATTACAAACTGAGCATTATGTACCTAATTTTGTTTCTGTTTTCTTATAGATTTGTGTCATCAAGTGGTGGAAAAATTTTAAAAATAAAAACAACAAAATCTGCGGAATACCCAGAAATGGAGAAGAGGTTACACGAATGGTTTCTTAAACAAATGCTATTGTCTCTGAAGACTTGTTGAAAATGAAGTCCAAAATTATTTTCAAAGACGTTTATGGTGCAGAACGTTCTTTCAATGCAACCCGAGGATGGATTGCAAAATTCAGAAAACGTTTTGGAATTCGAAATCTAAAAATTTGCGGAGAAAAACTTTCTGCTAATTTAGAAGCCGCAACCGAATTCCGGAACAAGTTCTCCCAAAAAGTAAGAGAGTTAGACCTTTCACTGTGCCTGATTTACAATGCTGATGAGAGCGGCCTATATTGGAAACTTTTGCCAGAGAGAACACTTGTAAGCTCCACGGAAAAAACTGCTCCTGGACGAAAAACGAGCAAAGAGCGTTTAACTTTCCTGGCCTGCACAAACTCAACAGGATCGCATCAGCTTAACATGTTTGTGGTTGGCAAATCAAAGAAGCCACGTTCCTTTGGTACAGCGAATTTGCCCGTAGATTACGACTCTACTGTAAGCGACTGGATGACATCTACAGTTTTCAAGAAGTAGTTTTTCAACTCATTCGTGACCCAGGTAAGAAAGTTTATGCGTTCTATGCGAAAAAGCATTGCTGTTATTAGATAATGCGCCATGCCACCCACCAGCAAATGATCTTACAACTGAAGACGGCATGATAACAACATTCTTCTTACCACCTAACTGCACGTCGCTGATCCAACCCATGGATCAGAATATCATAAGAATTCCAAAGCTGAACTACAAAAAAAGTTTGTTATCGCACGTCATGAGCCAAAATGCTGAAATAACCAGTGTTTTGAAAAGCATGACGTTAAAGGACGCAGTTTTTTTCTTGGCTGGTGCTTGGGAAGGGCTTTCACAGGAAATGATGAAAAACTGTTGGAAAGTTTTGTTATCCTTCACCGAATCCGATGAATGGGATCTTGAAGACGATATTCCGCTAGCTCGACTAATGAACCAAGCAAATTGTATCCCAACTTCTGACATAGCAAATTTTGCGGAAACTATCGAAGGTATATCAGGAATTCAACTGACTGATAATGAAATTATCGACTGGATGAACGACAACAACATTCAGTAGAGTACACAGCCAGATAGCGAAGAAGATGAACCAATACTTCAGCAACAAGAGAAGGTTAAGCATGAAGATGCAATAACAGCTTTGGCTGTTTCTACAAAATGGGCGTTGGAGAACGAAGCATCTGCTTCTGATATATTAGTCTTACAAAACCTTAAAGAAAAGACCTTGACTGCAATGCACGGGCAAAAGAAAAAACAAACGCTTATTACTGATTTCACGCTCCAAACTGTATGAGCTATATTAACACAATCGAATATGTTATAAATTTGTTTTAAGTTTTTTTTTTTTAATTTTTATTATTATTGCAATTTTTGGTTTTAAGCAGCAATAAACATGAATTTTTGTCATTAAATAACACCTCTTTTTTTTGGCCTTTTCCTGTACTCGTTGCAATAATTGATTCGGATTAGCGAGACATTCCTGTATTGGAAAAACAACCTTCATATTATAAGGTACTACTCGTATTGTACTTAATGGTTAAGAAGAATATCAAGATAAAAATTCTTAAAACTCTATTGTTCAGTTCCGGGAAGTGTTGAATTTGATCACTAGTATCACTACGCGTGGACGAAATATGATATGGAGTTTGATTGCTAGCTTTAAAATAACAAATACTCCTGAGCCCTGATATAATAATATCCCACTACGTTTCTTTAAATTTATTCACAGCCATAACTTAGGAAGAATAGAATAGAGCAAAAAAAATTGACTCAATTTGCTTTCGAATGATGATTATCCTCGATATAACACATTGGCTGAAAAGGCCGTGCCGTTTCTAAGAGAGGGCACCACTTGAATTAAATCCATACCATTTTCAGTTAGTACCAACCTTCAAAAGAGTTCTCGAGATATACCGTTGTGAGTGAAGCAACTTTTGTTATTGTGAAAAAAATGGATTCAAAGCAATTTCGTGTGTTGATTTATCATTGCTTTTTGATTTGAAAAAATGCAGCCGATGCAAAGAAATGGCTTGATAAGTGTTACCCGGGCTCTGCAACAGCCGAACGAACCATTCGCAAGAGGATTGAAAAATTTAAAAGTGATCATACAAGCACCGAAGTGGACGTCCAAAAGAGGCTGTTTCAGATGAAAAAAATCAAAAAAGTCCACAAAATGATTACGAATGACCGTAAAGCGAAGTTGATCGAGATTGCTGAGGCTCTGAAGATGTCAAAAGAGCGTGTTGGATATATCATACACGAATATTTGGACATGCGAAAGCTGTGTTCAAAGTGGGTACCGCGTTTGCTCACAGTCGACCAAAAACAACAACGTGTTGATGATTCAGAGGTGTGTTTAAAGCTGTTCAACCGCAATAAAGCCGAATTTTTGTGTCGGTATGTGACAATGGATGAAACTTGGCTCCATCACTTCACACCAGAGTCAAGTCGGCAGTCAGTTGAGTGGCGAGCAGGCGACGAACCTCGTCCTCGGCTGGCAAGGTTATGGCATCCGTATTCTGAGATGCACATGGAATAATTTTCATCGACTATCTCCAAAAGGGGCAGACTATCAACAGCGACTACACCGCAGAAAAACGGCCGCATTTGAAGAAAAAGAAAGTGCTGTTTCATCAAGACAATGCACCGTGTCACAAGTCGATGAAAACGATGGCAAAATTGAAAGAATTCGGCTACGAATTGCTTCCCCACCCACCGTATTCTCCAGATTTGGCCCCCAGCGACTATTTCCTGTTTGCAGACCTCAAAAGAATGCTCGCCGGAAAGAGATTTAAGACCGAATCGCCGAAACAGAAGCCTATTTTGAGGCTAAACCGAAATCGTACTACAAAACTGGTATCGAAAGATTGAAAAGTCGTTTCAATCATCAGTGTATCGCCCTCGAAGGCAACTATATTGATAAATAAAGTTGAATTTTGCCAAAAAATTTTGTGTTTTACTATAAAACGGCGCGGAATTTTCAGCCAATGTGTTATTTATGGTATAAGCGTTAATCAGTTTAAACTATTCACACGTTCAATGAATGAAGCTTTATATTTTGTCCTTTTGAAGAAAGCAAACCTTTTGCAGTATTGAGAACTTAACTAAACCGATTATCGACCACATGACTAATTGTTGTTGGAATAGTCTAAAGCAACAATTTCTTGAGATTTGGTTTTACCTTCGAAGGTCAGGATGCAATAACTTTTATGATTCACAACTACAATAGTTGGATAAATCAATCTCTATATCACTGATCCCCGCTATAAACAAAGGTATCGACAGACAAAACCTTCTACACATTATCTAATATAAAACAAAAAAAGAATTGTCCATTTATTTATTGTTAAACAGCCCTTATAATGTCAATAAAATAAAACATCGCAATAATCACCGCTTCCGTGTATTTTGTTGTAATTATAACATTCCGCTGTTTGGGTGCGAAGAAAAAACAAAAAAAAAGATGATAACCTTTATATGACTTGTAGTGATAATATCTAATCTATGGGAAAGAAATCGTGCTTCATGGACGTCACTGAAAATTGTATGATTCATATATTTTTGGTTTTATTTATAGCATTTTATGGCGCTTAAAAAAACAAATCAAACTGTAAGCAAACTACCCGAAACGACTATAACAGCTTGTTTTTATGAAAGTCACAATACTAACTAAAGCGAATGCGGTTGAAGACCGTCAGTGAGATGGTGGACATATTTATGAATTCCTCAAATTTATTTCCACATCATAATGGCAAAAGATGCAGGCTTTCTTGCGTAGAGTGGGGGATTAGAAAGGAAAGAATGAACAGAAACCATCAAAAAAGTCTTTTTTATCTTATCTTCAAGCATCTACTTTCGTTGCTTAAAGTGGGTGTGTCTCGATGACGAATAGACATCAATGATCGATCAGACTCTTTCGCACAAGGTGTATGATGTGTTTTGGCAATTGGGGCTTAAACGTAAGTATCTAACGCTATATTTGTTTATCTTTACCCTCTAAAATGATCGACATTTTCTATTTAAAAATGGGTAATAGAAAACTTTCAGTGTAGTGCCATAGCTTCATGGCTCTCTCTTTCGCAAAAACCTCTATTCTAAACATCGTTGTAAGGTAAAGCGCTTTCAAAAATGATCCTTCGGTGTTAATTCATCTTACGCTACACGTGAATATGTAAGCAATAGAAAATATTTGAACAAAGACCACTAAAACAGAGGTCGTAGAAGATGTTACCAATTTGGAGGTCCCACTAATTATGGTTTTTGAAGATGATTGTTACATAGGGACTCCATTTGGTCAATGGTTTCGCCTAGTATTTTTTTTTATGTGATGCCGATATCACTCGTATAGAATGATAAAAGTGGAAATACCGCTTTTACCAAGGATGGCAAAAATAGATCGATAGCGCTGGAAGAAAAAAACTTCGCGAATATCCTCAGGAAGATGGTCTCATTACATTCGCTTATTCACATTCTGAAAATAATTTGATCAAACACCCCCAAGCGTACAGGTCTGTAAACATAACCAAGCTCTTTTTAAGAAAAACACAGTACAACCCCGAACAGACCTCTCGCACCACTCTGGTGCACGAACTAGTGGCATTATTCTTTTCTCAGGGAAGCCTCGCAGGCGGTTTCAATATGCACAACTCTGAGTGACTTCGACAATGGGTGACTGGACAGACAACAATCGAAGGAGGGAGTCTTCGCTGCGAAAAACATCTTAAACCAGTTTGTAAACAAGCCCAACCGATTGCCTAAAACTGATAATCACACCGCAAATACCCTGGACTTGTCTGTAACATTTCACCTTGATAAGTACACTGTCGATGTGTTCTCTACTCTAGGCTCGTCAGCCCACTGTTTCGTGTCATTTTTTCGTACACTGTGTTGTCAGTGATAAAAGAAAAAATTCCTAAAAGAATCGTACAATACGAGAAACCGATTTGCTTCTTTAGCAATTATAATTGCCACTGCTAGCAAATATGATCAAACATTATTCTCTTTGAAAAAAAAAAAATCATTTATCCCTCATCGGATGACAAGAAATCAAACCAGAACAACAGCGGTGGTACGACTCGACGCGTAATGATATTGTCATGGTTAGAAAATTGTTTTTTGGATCAACCCCACAGAGAAAACCCGAAAAAAGTTCAAACGAATGGGGAATGACTGCAACGTCTCTCTTAAAAGTTTAAAATTCTAATACGGCCAAAAACTTAGGTAAAACACACTACAGTGTCTGCATCTGCTTGCTCTGACACTTGGCATCCAGCTCAACGTTACCAAATTGTATTGTGTCTGACTACGCTTAGGAAAGCCGAACATTGCATGGACGAATCCACTTTTGCACAGTAGCAAGAGTACTCGAAGATCTTCATATACACAAGTGTTATATTTGCCCTTCTTTTGATGAGGTGTTGCTCCAGGTTGTCAAAACCCCTGCCGCACTTAACTTCTCTTTAAGACTCTTACCGAGTGAATGAAAAACAGCTCATGAAGTATCTCGAGACACGTAACCTTCTCAATGACCGCCAGCACGGTTTTCGCCGTACCAGGTCCACTGCTGATTTTATGACTTAAGTCTCGAAATCTGGCAAAAGCAGGTTGCAGTTGATATTCCTAAGGTGATCGCCATAATTTTTTTTTTTTTTTTGCAGAAAATGTTTACTTTTGGGATCAATGATTCTTTTATTCGATGGATTTGAAATTAGCTTTCGCAGCTTTCAATTGAAGTTGTTTTCAAGAGTTTCAAGTCTAAAAACAAAATAAATGCTGGTATGTCCAGGGACTCAGTTCTATCTCCGATACTTAAATTTCTTTGGTGATCTCTTGTCTGCATACAGTTCTCTATAGTTTTTCTGTGCGAGTATTTAGCTCAATAAAAGGAACTACCAACAGAGCGCTTCCAAAACACAATGCCGTCTGCTGTCATTAAAGCGAAATTTAAACATTCGGCCATTATCCACGAATGCCACTTGCGTCTTCAAAATCGAAAAACTTTCCATTCTCAGTATGTCTGTCTCCTGTCTTGTTGTCCTTTACGCTGACGATGCCAAATTTTTCAAAACCATTTCCTCTCCCCATGACTCCTTCCTCCTTCAACAAGACCTTGATAGTTTTTCGATCTGGTACCTCAAAAATTGTTTGAAACTTAATATACCCAAATGTCAATCCATCACCTTTTCATATAAGCGGCACCAACGTCCTCCCCGACTCCTACCTTCTCCACAACCAACCTATATCCTCTGTTCAATCCCTTCGCAACCACGGCATTGTGTGTGATAGGGAGCTCAACTTCCGTTTACATATGGATAGGATAATCCTCAAAGACATCTCTGCACTAGGTTTTGTAAAACGGTAGTCCAAAGAATTCCCCAACCCATACGTGACCATACGCCCCCTACTAGAGTACGCCAGTCAAGTGTGGTCCCCATGTCATCGTGTTGATATCTCGTGAATCGAAAGCATCCAGCGCCGTTTTCTTCGATTTGCTCTTCGAGGTATACCCTAACAAAACCGTCTCAATCTTATCAACTTAAACACCCTTGAGTAACGCAGAGATGCAGCTGACTTTCTCTTCTTTCATGGACTGCTTTTAGGTAACGTTGAATACGCATCCCTTCACGACTCTATTTTCCTGAACTCTAACCCTCGAAATCGACGTACCCCTCTTCTCTTCTATCTCCCAACCAACCACACCTCCTATGCCGCGAACGAACCAATCTCCCGTATGCTATGAAAAATCAATTCAAACCCTACGGTCTTTGACTTTCCACCGCACCATTCCCTACCTCAAATCAATGCGTTCTCCTTCACCACTCCAACCAACCTTAGTTTTAAGTTTAAGTTTAAGTTATAGCTTGTATTAAGGCGAATAAATGGTGGCCTTCGACCCCCACCAAAATTAAATTAAATTAAAATTATGTGTGGAAATGACAACCTATGTTGGGATGACCATATATTTGATGTAGCTAAAAATGCAACGAAATGTTGAGGTTTCCTCAAGCGATGTAAGAAATGCATACAGTACAATGAGGTGAAGTACAATACCTACATCTGGTCACGTGATCGTAAAACCTCTCTCCACTTGCTAGATATGATTCAAATTCGAGCGATAAAACTAATGAGTGATACCTTGCTTTTTCTTGTTTTATTACTGTTTTAAATAACAGATCCAACAGTGCTACAACGAAATTGCCAATTCCGCCCATCTGAGGCTTATCAGTTTATTCTCAATCCCATTTTCTGCCGTATTCCAAAATATCGTGATTACTTCCTAAGGCGTGCATGTATTTTCTAGTCATTATAGACTGCAAACATTCAAAACCAACGTACATCGATATCTGTCTTTCTTCCCTCCCTAGACTATCTATTTATAAAATGTCTCTGTTCAAGATGAAATGATCAAATAGATTGTAACGGATCAAGTTTTTAAGAGCGACAGACAAAAGGGCCTGTGTTCCAAATCATGTGTGCTTTACTATTGAGCTTGTATTCCAAAAGTACTACCATCGCCAAACCAATGTAAGCCTTGTATTTATTTTCTTTGCCTGGTATAAACTCGTATTGGGCTTAGGTACGCTAGGTTAGGTTAAGCTAAACAGGGCTATGATGGATATGCCATACACAGACACCAAGCACCAAAACGGGCCCATCGCCATCCCTGTGGAACCAGTTGAAATTGTCTTCAAATGGCAAGAACCTAAACAATTGCCCCGGTGAAACACCCAATTTCCTTGCAATAGCCAACAAGGCCTTAGTTCGTGCAGTCTATTTCCTCTGTGTTTTCGAAAAAGTATTTCCCTAAAAATTTTCTTCGACTACGCGATATTGCTTCGGATTCATACAGTATGTGTGTTATGTCCTCAACAGCTTGCAGATCACCGCAGAATCTGCAAATATCCGTATCTGGCAATTTGAGTCTCTTTGGGTGTTGCCGCAAGGGCAGTGTCCTGTCAGGATTCCTGTTTAATTTTATTTACTTCCTAGATCTTTTGCCGTCAAAAAGCTGCCAAAGAGCCTTGGATACCCTGTCTTTCAAGACTTCACCACCTTAGGTTGGCAGTCTTTGTGATTTTTTCCTCGATAGTGGAAAGCGATGATTTGATGTTGGCAACCTCATTATTGTCGAGTAGCCCTTCTTTTTTTACAAGCTCGTCTGCTTGTTCATTTCCTTTAACACCGCAGTGTCTTAGTACCCAGCACAGTCTTTCGCAGTTCTGGGTGCATAGTGACTTGAGCACTGTGCGACAGTACTTGACTGTTGGTTGATTCCATTGCCTTGAGGGCAGTCTGACTATCGATGTAGATAACGATATCCCTTTCGGATACCTATCTCATCAGCATTAGCTCAGCCGCCCTGAGAACAGCCAGAACCTCTGATTGGAAGAAACTAGACACGCTAAGATGGGTAAAAAATCGAATAACATATTCAAAACAACTTTGTAATGGACAAGGTCTTGCAATTTCGTTTTACAATATCCGTAAAGTGAATTTGACTATCAATTCGCGAGCGCATTATCTTTTGAGAAAAGGGTCGGAAACCTATCACATCGTTTCCGCATATCGTCTATATATTGAAAAATATGCGAAGAAATTACAAGAGGTTTCAAGTGGGGAATTTGGGCAATAGTTAAACTGCCATTCGCGAAGTGTGTTAGGATGGACCGGATAAAAAGATGATGAAAAACGTTGACATATGTTTCAACGATTGCTACAGAAAACAGAAGCACAGTAAATTTGGGTTCGGAATTGTTTTAAGCGGGAAACTGGAACAAGATGTCTTGAGATTTCAGCGAACGTTAAACGGCTGTAATGACAACAAATCGCCAGAGCTTTTATTGATCGTGTATTTTAACTTCTATCAAGTGCTAAAATCAATGATGCCAAAAACTTATATGCTGGCTTCCAACTTTCGGAAGCTTTACGAAAAGGTGATTGAAGCGTGTGAAGCCAACAAGGTCTGAACAGGGACCTGTGGAGTATATTAAGGATATCTTGTTGTCATGGTCGTTGCCAGGAATATGGGGTTGGAAGAAAACTCTTCTGCTGACGCGACGATGTGGACGACCACAATTCCACTGTCAAGCAGAACGAACCACTCAGACTGGGCGATGAAAGCCAAATCTTTCGTCCACCCAGCCAAAATGCATCGGCAGTTATTAGGAGGAACTAAAGGCAGTCTCTCGTTTATTTTTGCACTAACGCAGTTTCACCGTATGAAACCTGAAATTGCTACTATTCGCTGCGAAGATGAATGGACTTACCACAATAATGGGCTTGCAAACAATTTTTCATTATGTCATAAATGGTTCCGGAAGTACCTCTAAACTTTCAAAAATATCATACATATAGTCCTACAACTTGACAAAGATTATCAAGAGATTCAACGCATGACGTCTGTCATGCTTATATTAAGTTTATAAGAGCATGTCAAAGGTCGTCGTAGCGGGACTGCGAGTTTCCTCCAATCATCGAAGCCTGCTCAATGAGATCTAACATTTTTTAAAAACTATTCGATGTATTTGGAAGGTTTGAAAACTCTCAACAACGGGTTTCAGAAAATAGCACTCAATTAACAGGAAGAAAGGGACAACCGAAGAAAACATGTTGACTTTTTTCATGAGCTAGAGGTCAACCATGTTAAAGCGGCCTTGAAGAAAAATCATCAGACGTCTTATTCAATTCAAAACTTGTTATCGTGATATCATGACAGTTGCGAAGGAAAACTCGTCATTGGATAATGTCACTTCAACATTGGTCAAAGGGTTTTTCCCAAAGTGTATAAGCAAAACTTGTCATGAAGAGATCGTATTCAAGGAAAGATAAGTAATTAATTGCACCATACTGCAAAATCGACGGTCACATACAAAACAACTCCGAATGAGATGTACCTAGAACTCACAGAGCAAAACAGTTAGAACGAACAATAACGCATTGCTTGGCTTTGAGGTTGCTGCTTGTGTTCCAAGGAATGGACAATCATTTTATTAGTAGAAACACCGACATCAGTTACACAAACATCTACATGTTCTTGGGATGCTACGTCAGCGTTACTTCGTTCAGCGAGGTAAGAACAGTACAACCATCTACAATTAAACAAGCTCTTCCGCAATCGCAATTTGCCAACCACAAGTTAGGTTACAGGGCGCACAAAACTGTTAGAAGCACTTGATAACACCTCGTCGGACGTTAAGCAGAAATGGAGGATTTAAAGAACACGCGAACTTTGCGTGGTTTTTATTTACAGATTTATTTCTTAAATTGGCAATTAAGGCGAGCCATGTCACTGACAAAAACGAAAGGCCTCGTAGTAAAAATGAGAGATCTTAATGCTAAAGTCAGAAATGACAATATCGAAGACATTGTGAGCGGGTATCGTTTGGGTACACAAAATCCAATTGCGCAACGACTTGTGGAGTTCTGCTAACTAACCGAGCTAACTATAATGAAAGACTGTAGAAATGGACCTCACCAAGGCACGCGGTAGAGTCAATTATAAGAAACCAAATCGACTATATAATAAGCGGTGTAGACATATAGTAAAAGCTGTAACAAAACGTATCCGGGAGCGGATGGGGGAATGACCATAGCTACCAAAAAAAAGATTAAATTGAAGGGAGTAGAGAAAGAAGCATATCGGAGAAGACTAGATCTAGAACTACTGCCAGACCACATAATACAAGATCAAATAAATAGAGCAATAAACGAGTTGTCTCCACTAAATAGAGATTGGCCTATGCAACCAGACACAAATTCAAAATGGGCAGAGTTTAAAAACGTTTAAGTGGAAGCGAGCTAAAAGTACCTCAGCAACAGTAATTGGCAGGCAAGAAAAGATTGGATGAAGGCAGAAATCCTTTTCCCAATAGAAGAGAGAAGAAAGAACAGACCAAACTACGATAGATACATAGAGCTAAACAGCGCTATCAGGAATAAAATCAGAGAGGCCAAACATAAACGCCCGGACCAACCGTGCAGAGAACTAGAGAGGCTAGACAAAAGTCATGACAGCTTTAATCTTAATAAGAAAGTGAAGATCTCGGTACTGAAAGGAAGAAGCTGATCGGGCTGTTGAAGGATAAGGATGGCAATATTCTTTGGAGCACGAGATGCTCCAAGATGGAAACAACATATCGAAGAAATATTCTAGGTTGAACCTGACAATATCCTGTCACTTGATAGGCCGATTGGACCTGCAATCCAAAAAGAAGAGGTCATAAAACTGTTAAATGATTCTAAAGTAGGCAGTAGGTCCAGATGAGCAATTAAAACTCACAGAGGAAGAAAACCTACAAGTGATATTAGATCTGTTTAACGCGATATACAATTATGGCAATATCCCCGAGGATTAGCTTCGTAGCATTGCCTAAAAAGAAGAGAGCTTACAGTATAAATAGTCCATCTCAGCTTGGGTTCAGAAACGAGTAACACGCGAAACCCTGTTATGATTGTACAAAGAAGCTTCAAGGTAAAGTTCTCACTTCTTTGTGAATTACGAAAAGGCTTTTGACAAAATAGAAATGGCAAAAATCATCAAAACCAAAAATAAATTGACAGGAACCTTTACTGGAACCAGCCGGTTAAAATATCTGTTGAGAGAGAAAGATCCGAGGAGTTCGATAGGGATACGGTCAGCATTATTGGTCAACATGCACTCGGAGCAAATCTTTAAAGCATGGACAAAGTATGACTGCGCAATCAAAATAAACAATATTAGATATGCGGATGATACAATTCTATTGGCTAACGATATTTGTGGGCTTAACGCCATGATTAATGAACTTGATTCGATAAGTCACAAAGAAAGAAACCAAATTCATGCTGTTCACAAAGAAGAACCACCCACAGAATGACGAGCTAAAAATAAGAAACGTCATAATATAAAAAAAGTAACTAGCATTAAATACTTAGGTAATATGGTAAATAGCACCGCGGATCCCAAAAAGAAAATAGGAAGCAGAATAGAACAAGCAAGGTTAACATTTCGTACAATAAAGCAGCTGCTCTGCAGTAGAGAAAAACTTAGATATAAAAATCAGCTAGGTCAGTTCAGTTTTCTTATATGGAGTCGAAACTTGGACACTACATAAAACTACGATAAGAACAGCTGGAAGCATTTGAAATGTGGTTATACAGAAAGATACTGCGCATCTCGTGGGTGAATAGACTTACAAATGAGGAAGTCCTGAGAAGAATGAAATACAGAAGAGAGCTGATATTCCATAACAAAAGGCGGAAGATAGAGTACTTCCATATACTTCACATCATCATTCAAGGAATGTTAGAAGGAAGAACTGCGAGAATGACTCTCAGTACCAACAATTCTAAGAAATGTGAAAGACAAAAGAAAAAATTAATTAAAACTATAATTTGCAAGATGAAACAACCCACAACAGCAGCGACGCTTAAAAGCTGTCGAACTTTGTCGTAGAATAACTGAAGTTTGTGGAAGAATCCAATTGAATAGCATTTCAAGGTTTGTTCGAGAAAAAAGTATTGAATTATACAAAACTTATCAAACACCAAACGCACTTCTCACTGCAGCCAGTCATTCAAATGGGTTGAAAAAAAATTACGTAATCCTGGATAACTTTGTCTTAAACCTATTATAGAACTCCTATTTCTTATCGTTTGGTAATAAAAAAATTATCAAAACCCAACTCTGATCAATTGGACGTGCGTTCCGTGATGTTTTCCATAAATCAAAAAATGAAGAAAAAAAATAATGTATGACAATGGCAAGTTAGCAGCCACCACAATACAAAGTTTCAGCAGAGTTGTAGGAATAATTAATTGCCAAACTGCATTTCTAGATCGCCCACGATAAACATTCCTTCACTCTCCCCTCTGTGTTGTGACTAGAATGACGAAAACACAACTTCCAAACCTAATCGAACGAAAAAATATAAAAGAAAACAATCAGGGAACGAAGATCGTACACATTTTCCTCTTCTTCTTCGTCGTCTGTCTTCTTTTTTTTTTTTTTTTTTTTATAGCCACATGGAGAAATTCTTGTTCCATCTTAACCAAAACGAATGTCAATAGAGTAGTGTGGATAAAAATAGATTTCAAAAAATAGATGGGCAAGTTGGTGTTAATACGCTCTCCGAAACTAGATTAACTATTTGTTAAAGAATCAACGGCAACATCGACGGAGCACTACTGATAAGACAACCTACAGTCGACGCTGAAATCATTTGTTTGAACTACATCTACTTACTCATCCAAACTGACCAGCACTCCATCGTCGAAAACATCTGTTACGATTCCCTGAAATTGAAACAGAACGAAAAAGTTTGATAAGACTGTATTTGCGAACGCTGTAAAGATTAAATATTTATTCAAAAATAATGCATCGCACGGAGTTTGCTGGGTTTGGGGGCAGAACAAGACGGGCGATCTCATATTTTCAGGTGTGGCCGTGTGACCGTTTAGACTAGATGTTTAGCCGTTTAACCAGCGCAGACTGCTAAACATCTGTCTTAAGATGTCACATATCCTGGCATACCTTGGGATATGTCTTCCGAAACTCAAATCAAATTCAAATCCATCCTCCTGTATGACTTAACTGGCTGACTGGGTTCTGTTTAGAAGAGTTACCAGTAACTTTCGATGTTGTTGTCGGCTAGATGGGTGACGCTTCTCGGATTCGGCTACTCGAAAACTCGACCACTCTCGAGCGAAAGAGAGGGTGTCGAACGTCGCACGTCGCACGTCTCGCATGTAGAACACCAGAACGTGTGGTCTCTCCAACGACAGACGAAATAACTCATCGTGATGATGTTTTCTTCAATCGCGATTGGATTTTCTGTGCAAAACTCTGACCGAAGACAAAAGGCCTCCGTTGCAAAGCAAAAAAAACCAAAAAAAAAAAAAAAAAAAAACAAAAGAAAAAATGAAACAGAAAAACGAAAGCCTCATCTTCATCGTTGGAGGAGATGTATTTGAATTTCAAACGAGTTTTGGAAGAAACAAAAAACTTCGCTAAAAAGACACAAACGTGTATACAAACCTTGTAATAGGCATCATTCTCACCGCAGACCTCTAC
Organism: Volucella zonaria; assembly: GCA_963966105.1. Classification (NCBI taxonomy): domain Eukaryota; kingdom Metazoa; phylum Arthropoda; class Insecta; order Diptera; family Syrphidae; genus Volucella; species Volucella zonaria. The sequence continues at coordinate 171,665,549 of OZ014530.1, forward strand.
CGTCAAGTCGTCGTCCATTTTGTTAATTAGAATATTCCTCTGCTATTACTCTAGGGCTGATTGGGGTTTTTATTTGATTTTGCAAATGCCGACTTAGAAATAAAATTCGCTTGCGAAAAAATCACTTTTCTCCACGGTAAGGTGTGGAATTTTTCAGTTTTTTCTCCTGCGCCCCAGTTGAGGTCGGCCAAATTGTTCTGCTGCTGCTGCTACTGCCTGTTTCTGCCTTTGGGGATATTTTTCCCTTTTTCCGTTTTTTTATTCTCTTCTTCCTTTTCTTTTTTTCTTCTACACTTTCCTACTTTTCTTCTCGGTTATTGCCTTCCACTGTACTACTGTGCTGTGTTGCTGCTGTGGTGTGTGACAATTTTTGTGACAGACTCTCGGCCGTATGAGTTTTTTTTCTTCTTTTTCCTGATTTTTGGTTTCTCTGATTTTTTTTTTTCTATTTTTCGATTTTACTTTCAATTTGGGCTGCTGTTTTGGATTTTCGATTTCCGATTTCCGAAGCAGTGATGTTTAAGTAATTGGGGGAAATCGTCTGGAGTTTATTATTGGTGGTAAATTGAATTAAACTTGCGGAAAAATCGGTAGAAATTGAGTTGAACGGAAAAATCGCGTGCAGACTTTTTTGGTTGGAAATTCAATGAACAAAAAAGAAAAAAAAAGGAGAATGCGATGGTTTTTTGGGGCGATGAGAGTGGATCGTGCTCGCTTACTCTTATGGTGTGTCGGTCCCGCATCCACACAACTGGGAGTTGGATTTTTTGCTCACTATTTTTATTTATTCGGGTTCTTCTTTCACTCATGCACTTTTTGTTTTTTTTTTATTTCTTTTTTCGTTTGGAAGTTCGACGAAATCTGCGTGTGTGAGCGATAGATGTGCCGGGGTTTTTTCTTTGAATATTCAATTGTAGCCAACTTCATAGCGGTATATTGCAGGGATGGTGCGCGATTTGGGATTGTGCAAATGGTAAATGTCGGCTTTTGGATTAACGTATTGTATGCAGGGATGGTGCGCGATTTGGGATTGTGCAAATGGTTAATGTCGGCTTTTGGATTAACGTATTGTATATAATTAGAAAATATATGTATGGATGGAAAGGATAAGAAGAAATTGGAAACAGAAACAAATGCAATTTGAAGTAGGTTTTCGATTTATTCACTTGTAAATGTCATAACAAAACTGCATTTCATATGAACCCTATAAGATACTGCAGGTTCTACTCTCAATATTAAGGGCTCTACTTACCTCAACGATAGTACTTGTATGTATATATACATATATGTCCTTTTTTTTCTCTGATGGAACAGAGCACTCAGGCAAAGAACTAGTCTATTTTACTCCTTGTTCGTTCCCTTTACTGACATTTCTCAATTTTTCGTCCAAAGATGAGTAAGCCCATCGGTGATAAAGTGCCTACACTACCAGCACCCACTACAATTGCATCTGCGGCTTGATGCGATCGTAGGCCATACACTCACACAGTGAATGTGGCTATGTTCTTGATGTCACAATCACTGTTAAAGTAAACATCACAGAATGTGGTGTCAATTTTGACCAGCACACTTATATCCTAAGCAAAAGTGTTGTGCACGGTCATGACGCCAGTAAGCGGTCTACAGTTTTTCCTACTAAGGGACAGCAACTAAGTCACTGACCTATAAGAGATATCGGGAAGAATTCGTTCGGTGTGCTAGGGTCCTGGATTGTCATGATATCTGCAGTTATGCTCATCTGGAACCCAACTGCCAATGGAAGACCTAACCGGGGACGCAGATAGTCTTGACGCAAGTTCATTTCACGTGATCCCAGACAAGACTCAGTGGATCCAACCATCCAACCTCATTCATGGCAGTCTTGCATTCCCGAACTAGGAAATCGTAAGAGATTTAGCGCAGTCGCTACAGAGGTCTCTCCCCCTTCACAGATTCTTCATAACGCATTGTAGTTCCTTGCCATCAGCATTACGTGTCTTCCACTTGGAAGACATCTAACGTTGTCGTCCTCCAGAAAGACATCAGCACCGCATCCTTATTTGGTTTTGAAGACATCCCTGAAGACCCGACTACATTTCTTTCTTGGTCCAGATTCTGTCGATTTCCTTTTTATTTTTGAAACAATAGGAGTTCTGGTGGCAGTACACTAAACGGAATTTTCATCAGACTAAATCAAAGTTCATCAAAACTCCGATAAGATTTGTTCCAGTAACTACTTATTTTTAAAAGAAAAATGGCTTTAAAAGTGCAGCCCATGATATAAATATCAACCCGTGAGAAATTAATCAGCGCATTTAAACCAGCAGTGAAGTATTTTCCTGAAAACTTGTTTTACCATACAACCGACGAATAGGATATATTTGGCCTTCACAGCCATGTAGTGGCAAGCTACATGCCTTCCCAAAAGCTCCACTACACTGCCAGAAGGCCTGCAGCGTCCTAGGGCTTTCCGACGTGAGACATGTTTAGTAGAAAGAAGTTTGTTATTCGGGTTGATACTGCTGAATAGACTTAACGCTATCCGTTCAAATAAGATCGCTATGAACTTTATCTAATGCTTTTTCCAACTCCATGAAGACGATATGGAGATATTTCGAAGCTTCGCGATGCTATTCGATTTAGATCGCATCATATGTTGACCTACTATCCAGAAGATCGCCGTAAAGCTTGATAAAATTACGCTGTTGGAACTCTCTTGTATATTTCCAAAGCATACGACATTAGTTCCACCGGTAAGTGTGTTAGTTATTCTTACTCAATTTTTCGTGTCGGCACTGCCTTTATACGCAGTAAAACAGTAAAACTCACCCTCCACAGGCTCCAACTACTATTTTTTACAGACGGATGCGCACTTTTCTGACCTGGACGAAATTGCTGTACAGCTCATAGAAGTCGCTGTTACACTGGCTTCTCCAAGGCCTCTATGGGCAAGCTGAACCAAAGGTCACTTGCAGAACCTTGGGCTCAAACAGACCGAGGATATCTTCATCTTCTCTTGCCAACTCCATACCTCTGCAAAATAAAGCCTGACTGGGATGATAAGGATCTTATGTAAAGTCTCATTGTTTTTTTTTTTGTTTATTACTCAATCGCTTTGTTATACCAAAGAATTCTGAAAAAAAAAAAAAAACAGTTTTTCACGCATCAGTGATATGTCGTGCTGCCAATGAGATCAATGCCATTAACGGGTGCAAATAATTTCAAAGGCTTTTGGAAAATGTTGCCGTTCGTGTTGTTTTGTTATTTTCGCACAATTTTCTCAAGCGTGATTGCAAGAAAGTATGTAACATGACAATGCATCACCTTGTTTAAGGAATTTTTTGACATTTAAGAGCTCAGTGAAATTGCTTCCGATCTTTACGGACTCGAGATTTCTCCATTGTCATTCTGCACAAACGAACGAATTTGACAGGGATGGCAAACTAGGCTGTATAGCTGTATATCTCGTCTCTACAGACACTGTTTATGTCGCCTTGAAATGAATAAACAGGTGTTGGGTATCGATCAGCACTTTTTAGATTTTCCCTACGATCTACCTAAGTGCGAATGGTATGCTTTAGGTCGCCCGGCGATTAATATACCGCATGAACTATTCTGTTAAGATTGCAGGCCTTCAACATAAAATCTGCCCAGATTTTTTCTTTGGTATGAGCTATCCAACGACATACTTTGGTTGCAATTAGGTATCCGTATCCGAATTTGCACTGTCCGTTCCAAATGTTCGTACATCTTGAATATTGGAGAAATGCCTTACGTCAATTGCAATATAATCAATTTAGTTGACTGTTTTGTGAAAATTTATATAAGACAACAAACCGTGAGCTAGCTATTGTAATACTCCGTCGCCAGCAAAGTCAATTATCCTAAGCCCATTTCCAGACACTATGTTGTTTAAATTCTACCTTTCGATTATATTTCCAAATATGTCCACGTTTGCTACTATAATACCATGCCATCTAAAACTGTTTTAAAGTCAGACGGGGAATTGCTTGTATACCTTGCCTTCTTTCTGTGCGGCCTTAGCGAACATCAGGCTGACATTGAGATATTAAGCCTTAATGCGGATTAAACAATGCGTTCGCTAACGTGCCGAAAGCTTGAAAGATATTGTTTCAGCAGTTCAAATCCGAGTAGTAATTCTTTATATCAGTCATATTAGTATATGTGTATGATTAAGGAAGTGCGCTTCATCCTGCTTTTGTTCGCCCCATCCCACTGAACTGGCCGCTAGTTGTTCGGATTTTTATGACTTATTCGAAGTACGAATACTCCAATTTCAAATACCAGCGTCGTTCTCGTTTTATCGTTTTGTTGGTTTGTCATCAAAAAATTCGTCCTTATCCGAAAGCAGTTTGACGGTCAGGGACCTCTGACGTCTTTTTTATTGGCAGGTTATATTTTATTTTACTTTCGTTCATCATTAGACCCGCTATGTTTCTATACTAGAATTCGCAATTTCAAGGGCTTGCTAGGTTCTTTCAATAATGACAATGTTGTTTGAATAGAAGTTGAACAGTTTGCACCACTTGTATTCGGTCCGAGTTTCGCACAATTATCAATTTTCTTTCCTCAAATTAACAGTGCCGCTATCATCATTCAGTAGTTTAAATATTGAATTGTATGACGCAGCAGTCCCACCCTATTCACTTTTATTGGCAACTCTAATTCGTCTAGATCAAGTAGTCGAGAGTGTTGCATATCACTTTTCAAGGTATTGAATGGTGTTTTCTACTTGACAAGGCAACGACAACGATTGTCGTGCTTCAACATTCTGGTGATCACCCCATTTTATCCCGCGAGCGGGATTTTGTTTTCATTGGGCCAGAGCACACTAGATCAATTTTACCCCGGGGTATTTTTCACTTCAACCGCACACTGGATGAAGAATGCGTGGCAAAATTGTGTATACATGAACCGATATTTCTAATAATTTTGCTTAACCTTTGAAATTGACAACTTATTTGAATTGGTTTTCCCCCGATGTCCAACGGCTTCAACACTGGTTGAAGCATTCATCCCGTTTCTTACTTTACACTTCCTCTCCCTCACCAAGTAGTTCATTATAACAAACTATTGTGGCGATTGCTACCACCAACAAAATCAGGGCTTTTTATGTGTAGATTTGTCACTGCAGGTAAACTTAGGAGAGAAAAGTGAAGCTTCCAAGATGCAAAATAGCGCCTCATGATAATTGGTGTTTAGACTTCCTTTGTTAACATCAGCGAGTAAGCCACAGCGGAGGAATACTGCTACACTAAAAGGTAATTTAAGCGGGTGGGATGTAGTGGTACTGTTAGAATCTCAGGCTAAAAGGTACGGCGGAAGATCGCCATAGCTAGTAACGCCACGTCACGGCCTATCCCCAATATCCACAACGGGACTTCTGGTCAATCCACCGAAAACTAAATTGACCACATTTCGATGTCAAGGCACTCTCCCAGTATGACGGATGTCGTAGAATTCCGAAGGGTGAACATTGACTCGTACCACGTACCAAGACCACTGACAGCCCTGTCAAAAGGAATCAGAAAAATGGAGGTCGAAAATTTTATCAAGAAATAGAAAGAACATGTTAAATAGGTTTAATAGAAACGCAGTTGTTACTTGGAATATGTAAGGACCATTTGTGCATATTGCATAGGGGCGACGATGATCAAAAACTCGTCCGATTATGAAGGATGACTATGAAGAAAGCAGACTGCTCCGTCAACATAGGTAACGACCTCACCAATACGTTCAATACCAAAAAAGTTCGAAGGCAAGTTCGTCCTTATACTCGCATACACCGCCGTTATTGGCATAATCAAAAGAACTGCATACCTCTTGGGTTGGCGCGTGAATTTTGCATTCTTTCAAGAATGATGTTAAAGAAATCGCTTGACAGCGCGTTGCCTTGTCTAGATCCTTTTTTAAGATCAAAGGTCTTGACCCACCTTGATGGAGCAGCGTGCATTCTCTAAAACTAGATAGTATAGCTCATTTCTATACGCGGCCTAAAAATCGAAGAATAGGTGGTGTGTAGCAATTTGGAGCTCATAGGTTTTTTTTTCTAAGATCTGCCGTAGTGTGAATATTTGGTCGATTGTGTATTTTCCTGGCCTAAAGCCACACTGATATGGACCAATGACGTTGGTGACGAACGGCTTATGGCGTTCACACAATACGGCAGATAGGATCATGTAAGCGATATTAAGAAGACTGCTGCCTGTGCAGTTGGCGCAGTTCAGAGGATCCTTACTTGAGGATCGGACAAACACAGCTGAAATTCCATTCATTGGGCATACTTTCGTCCGATCTTATTGAATGCTCCTTACCAAGTCAATACCAAGTCAACATGCAGATGCAGGTATTTACTTTATTAAAAATGGATGAGACTATAGACTGTTTTTAGAGAAAAATTCTTCGGAAATCTAGGAGAGTCTTCAAAGCACATTCCTTAGATGCGGGATATTTTAAAAAGTGGTCTGTCGTGACTCACGGATGTCCGGAAATTTGTTTAGAAAATTATTTGTGTATAATGTTTAACATGTCATCATTGTTTGGTTGGAACTGGGAATGCTGATGAAAGTGTTGTCAACCGTCCTCAAGCTTGAGTTGTTTGTTTTGGTTGACAGCGAAATATCGGCTACTTTCATCTTCAACAGTCTTTGGAAGTGTTTTTTGCAGGTCCTTAAAATTACATTCTCCAGTTAAAGTTGTGACTCCATTCTGCTATCGGATTGTTTGAGATTGTATAGTTTGCTTTGAAAAGCCCTTCAATAATATATTCATTTAAAAATTATTTTAATTACGATATAACCTATTTTTATTTTATTATTTTTATCAGAAATCTAGGATTGTTCTTTAGCAGAAATGGGCGAAATCACCCATGGAAACCAAAGTCCATTCGTTAAAAAAATAAATCGTTGCCGAAGTTTCCATTTTCGGTATCTAGGATTGTGTAGAGCTAAAAACCATATGCCAGCACCAGAGATTAAATCTAAAAACAATGCCACATCAGTCCTGGATTTCTTTGGCGACAAACTCAAGACCGACGATTGGCTTTTCGTAATCGAGTCATTGCACTACGATCAAATATTGCAGCATCTTGCTATTCGCTTACGTAAAAATTCCGGAAGTGGTATGATTTTAAATCAGTTTAATGGAAAGACTGAAATATTGAATTGAATTTTAAAATTGCAGTTCTCGAACATATTGATACGGAGAAGAAGGCAAAGGTCTTCAAGCAGCGTCCAGCCGTCTATACAAAGTATGTCTTTTCAGGAATCGTTAAAGCAATAGCCAATTGTATTCAATTCAACAAGAACCTTATTGTGCTTAATTTGGAAGCCCTGCCTCTAAGTGAAAAATACGTCGTCTCGATAGCAAAGGTACGACTTTTTAAAATATTACTTATGAAGACTTTTAAATATGTAAGACTACATTAAATTGAATGGGCGGTTTATTTCAATGTGCTGTAATCAATCCGACTAAGTTTCCCATTATGAATCGATCCTTCCTACTTAGATTACAATGCGTGATGGGCGGACAGAAAATGGGAATCTCCCCTTTCAAAAATATGGCCATTTACAATAGTTCTAGCCGCTAGGAATTGAAGGTTTTGAATTATGCAGCGCCGATCAATTTACTACAAATTTATTCTGGTCGGACAAACCGGCCTATGAGGGGCTTATTAATCTGCTCCAGTACAATGCGTACAATACAATAAGAAACTTGTTTATGACATCTCATTTTGTAACCTTGATTGAACGCCTCCATGAGTCTCAATGTAAAAGCATTTTCAATGACAATTTCTACGATCCTTTTTTCAGCCCTAGTTGTCTCCAGTACTAGTACTAAGTTCAGCTGGCTTCTCTTTTCTAGGGACCTGATTAGGTTCTTCTTATTTCCGTCAAGAGTTCTGATGTTGAATATACACATTATAAAGACCTTGTAAGAAGATATGATGAACTTTTTCTGCCTGAACAGCATTCTCAAACAAAGAACTGTACTAGCACCCTGCCAGGCTTTTCCTAGTATAAGCCGGGCATTCACCGAGGAGTATTAATATTTGCAGTCTTCGGGACAGCAGCAGTCCAACAGATTTTTTTGAAAATGTCGGAAAGCATTCGTTCGATCTGCTAGTAATGCCACCCACGCAGGTACTCACAAGAGGCTCCATTATCAATGAAAACGCTAACCGAGGATCCAGATTGTCCTAGCATAGATTCTAATCCTAGGAAGTTCTCCTCTTCACCTTGTCTATTATTTTTATCGGCGATATTATAACCACGGTCTCAGAAAAGACAGACAAGGCTCATCAAATATTTTCAAATTATGTTTGCCCAATAGTACAGACGCGGACACTTCACTTGTTCTTCACATCGTTGCGCTTATCTCTGATGAATGAGGTTTAAGGTTATTGTGCATTGCCACATCCTACATCAGTATAAAGCCAACCAACCAACCAACCGAAAAGATTCGACTGCATTTCTTTCTAGCCTCAGCGTTTGATAGACGCCAGTCCTGGATACAGCTCCATATTTTCCATTCAATGGAGTCTGGTGAGAGTAAAAGCGACGGACATATTCACATTGAAAATTATTCCACCAAGCAACTTCGCATAAGATATAATTGATGTAATCATAGCCGTTTAGACCTAGAGGACACTTCTCGAAGACAAACACAGTGTCATACCGAAAGCTCTCATATATTGATAGAAAGCTCACAATTCCATTGAATCTTTTGACGCGAGATATTTAGCATTGTACAAATAAGTTTGCTTTTCAGGATGACACCCAAATGCTTGACTTCTCTCATAACGTTTTTCCTGATTCTGCATTATTCCAGTCTTCATTTCCGTCATTTTAGGCAGCCTCAAGGACTTAGACTTTAGTTTATTTGTATGATATTACCTCCGCACCTAACTTTTTTAAATTTCTTAATACTCGTATTGTTTCGATAACAGGCTCTTTCAACTAGCGAACAAATTAGACAAATAAGCTTTCAACGTTCTCCTATTGGTGATAACGGATGCGAAGCTCTCTGCTCTACCATCAAATATTTAGCCAGCATCGATACTCTTAACTTATCGGAATGTAATTTAACGGTTCAAGCAGCTAGGCACATAGGGGACCTTATCAAAGTAAGCTTGTAAACTATAAATTGCAAATTTTGTACAAAAAAATCGTCCTGCAGTTTCAAAAAATATGCAGATACTCAGATGCTTGGCAAAAATCTCTACGTTATCAAGATGTTAATCCAAACACGATGTCCGGTCTTCGGGTTATTTCCATTGCTAGGAATCCAAACATAACTGACGAGGGCGCGGCTATCATTATTGAGATACTCAAGGAAGACGCTTGGATAAAAAGTTGTATCTTTACCACAATTGTTAAGCATATATCTGACGTATATCTTAATTCACATTACAGTAATCGATATGGAGACTTGTGGTCTTACCGAAATTGGGGCTAATTTGGTCCTAGATTGTCTCGAGTTAAATAACTCAATTATAGATTTTAACGTTCGCAACAATGTAGGTGTCAGTAAATTTCTTCATAGAAGCATACGTCAACAACTGGGAAAGGACGAGGAGCCTCCAAATGAAGGAGACTTGACGTCATCATCAGGAAAAAAGACCAAAATTTCCATGACTGAAATAAGGGAACGTCTTAAATTTTTGGAAGAACAAATTGTATCCGAAAAGGCTTTGCGGAAGCAAGTTGAACTTATGAATGAAAAGTTGCATGGCAAGATTATCGAATACGAAATGCAGTTAGCTGAGGGTCCAAGTGTTGATATTCCAGACGGATATGTTTTGGTTAAGAATGAGTCCTTGCAAGCTATAATAAGAGAGTAAGTTTTCTGTTTTCTGTTTACCTTTCGTAAGTTTGCCGGGTTTATTCAGAACGCATCTGCATTTTCTGTTATTCAATCCTAAGATCCTGTGAAAAATATCCATATCTAACATATATAAGAGTAGTCCTAATTTGAGGTGGACTGGAAAACCGTGCAAGCTGGCTACTCCTGTAACCTTCCATTCTTCAACGATTTATTGCAGAACTGGTTAAGGTTGGTGATCTTCATAGAAAAGAGATCATTCAGATCTCGAAAGTGCAATTTGTCTAGGGATTGCAATCTATTGCATGCTAAAGTAAGGCAGTTGCAGAGGAAATGCACCAATGCTGCTCCTGCAAGAATCATTGTGTGAAATACTCGTTGCGGTTGACTTCCAATAACCCAGACCCCTTTGTTTATAATATTTTTGATTTTTGAAATACAAGTTCTCCCAAGATTGACTAGCTCTCTTGATCGTTGGAGATCGCGTATGGGTCATATAAGTCTAGATGTCCAATGAATCCTTATGACTGGCTTTAGAGAGCACCTGAAAGTGTTGACATTTGCGGTTTGTCGTTGTCAAGCTGCCTATTATATGTTCCTAGTGATCCGAGCCTGGCCAGTTAACCAGGGAGAGAGTTCCCTGCAATGTCTGAGTGTGTTGAAATCTATCAGAATGTGATCTAATGCTGATTTGTCATCTCGGCAGTCTCTAACTATTCTCGAATTTCTGGGATTTGCAGCTATAGATCTGATTGCTGCTTGACTGTCTATGTCTATTGCGATACTCGACGCGGGTATTGGATTCAGACTGAGTCAGAATAGACTTGATGAAGATGAGCTAAAGGAAGGCTAAAGAGCGAAAGTGAACTCGTTGCTGAGCTTTATGCGCCTTAGGGGGCAACCAGCTGCGGCTACTGACCTCTCTTGCGTGTTTCTAGAGACGCGGGTCAGTGTTTTAGTATTCTCATTTAACGAGCTTCACACGGCATCATCGGATGCGTGCGGTTGTGGGGTTTTTCGAACAGAGTTAACGTTAAATTCAGTTCACGGTTTAACGATTTGTAGTTTCTTGAAGACCCAGGGCACAGAGTAAAGGGTTCCTCTTAGCCAAAGTCCAATCCTTTTCCGAATTCTTACCAACACAGTCCACAGACGAAGACAGGACTTAATAGACCTCGGTTGCTTCAGCAATTTGGTCTGCGAGAAGAGGAGTCGTGTTAAATTACTAGTATTTGCAGCTGACTGGCATAAAGCAGCGCTGATAGAGGTTTCTTTTCCCAGACACTGATAGCGTCGCTGAAATGAGGTCTCCAACCTTACAATTCTTATTAGTGTCTACATTATCGTTGTATCGTTGACAGCGGAAGGAGTTTTCGAGTTTTTTTGAGGACAAAGCTCAGAAATTTTCCGACTGTTAGAGTTGTGATTCTATGCTGTTTGGCAATCTGGTAGAGATGTACGCAACAATTGTACACTACATTGTATGGTATTAGAGCGATGGATCTGATCTCTGTTTGGCTCTTTATGTATGTTGCAATATTCACCGATGATATTGGATTCAGACAGTGTTAAAAAGAGGCCTTTTTCGGCACCTCGGTGCAATACCACGGTGGCAAAAAAAAAAAATATATATATATATAACGAGAGATGGCTCCTTACAGTACAGATAGCAGTCTTTCGCTATTCACTAGGCCTTAGTATTTGACTTTTCAGACATGAGATACTTTTCAAGGTTATACCCCGGCCAAATAGCACGCAATATAGAGGCTTAATGTTCCGATTGCAGACTTTACGGGCGCTAGACTCCGGGCTCGGGATCTTATCTTAACCAAAAGAAACGCCGATTAGAGTTATTCTTACTTTGACCGCAGTCATCATTCACGAAGGCCGGGTAGTCCTTAACTATTCCGCCTAGACGTCTATTGTAGACAGCATATACTTTGTTTTCCCCTCGTTGGCCGCTTAAGAAATTTTTGACATTTACAAAGCGCTGTTCGAAAACAAGCAACTGATATCTCTCTACGTCCTTCCAATTGAATGTCTCCTCCTGCCTCGGCGTTGTACAGTATGTAAATGCAGTTCTTCCATATCTCAGCATAGACCGCGATTCTACCATTATGTTCCATTCTTCTGTCTTGACCGCATGCTTCTTGTGCTCCAACTTATCCCTTTTGGGAAGACTAGTTCATCCCGTCTCTTCTGGTCGTCGGGCTCCCGAGTACCAATGTAGGAGGACCACAACACAACTCAGTATGTTTCGCTGTGGCGATTCTTCAAATCAAGGGTTTTGTTATGGCAACCGTACTGCGACTACAACCGGATAGTGGCACGCATTTTTCCGTTTGTCCTGAAGGAGTACCTCGATCGCAATGTAGTCAATCTAATTAATGTTAACGACCTATTAAGGGATCTAACATTCGGGTCGTCCTTGTCCGTGCTTTTTGGTTTGGTTCACAGCAGTATGTTTATTACTTGGTCCGGTAAATAGACCCACACTTTCAGACTCTTTCTTTAAACCAACTTCGGGGATATGAGAGCAATTCAGGGTTTATCCGCCACCATTTCTATTTGTTCAGATTCCAAAAGACATTGTTTAACCAGGTGATATAATATTATAATGATGAAATGAGTATCCTAAAATGGGTCTCCTTGATATGATGTAAATTGAAAGTTTTCTCTCCTTCGTATCTTCATTCTGGTCTTATTGTCAGAATTAATATTAGACTCTAGCTAAGCACAGTACTTACTCCTTCAAAATGATATTGATTTCGAAACCACCCACTGCGTCCTAACAAGAAGGAAGCACTGACAATATTATACGTATTTCGTCCAAATCTAATATCCAAACAAGGCATTACATCAGACAGTCTGTCTCTATTTACATTATGATACAGGGCTGGTAGATGGTGATCTGAAATTCTTTATGTTTTCGCAGTTCGCTTTATAGGATGCAATTTGACTGCGGTTATTCGTAAGCAGTCTGTATTATGCCATTGTGGATTAAATTAAAATATTAGTCATGGTATTACACGTAGTTCCTTACGAAGTTTTCGAGCATTCCACACAGTTCCTATCGAAAATGGCTCTAATCATCTCTGGTTATTGCAGATTTTAAATATTCTCAAAGTGTTGGCTTTAATCGCTCTGTTTCTAGATATTCATATCTGTATTTATACCGTAACCCACATCTGCGCAACACATTAACCTCGGAACAAGCGATTATTCAGGCCATTGCAACAGTGTCATCTGTTGATCGAATCGTGTTGTGGCTGTAAAATTGCTCAAACCAAGTTACAAGACACTCGGTATACCCCATCGAACTTTCTTAAGGGAAATTAAGTTTGCACATTAGCTTTTGATGGCTCAATAACCTCTGTTAATCCGTAAACAACTGCAGTCTACTCAAATAGCAAACTTTTCAAATGTGGGTGCCTGACTTCTTGTTTTTTGTCTATCTGCGGCAGTAAAATTCCACTCCTCACACCGCAGAGCTAAATGTTCCCTACAAAAGCAAGTTCGTTTCCTCTTTTTGACTTATTCCATTACTAGATTTTAAGCCCGACAATCTACTTAATATCGATTTTCATATGTTCACATATCTCTATTTTCTTTGTAACATTTTCTAATCTCCCTACTTATGCAGGAGGAACGACCTCTACAATGCATCAGTAGAAAATGCCTCAAAGACCAAAGGATACCTAAAGAAGGTAAGCAAGATCAGGATGGTCAAGAGCGAAATGAAGTACAAGCAGCATAGTGCTCAAAGCAAAATTTCCAAGTCCGACTACAAGTTTGGCAAGATGGTCCGTATGCGCCTTTTCCACCCAATCAATAATCTAATTCCCGACTTTCCCCAGCAGCATCTTCCAAGCGATATCGTCATTGAGAAGATAATCGGTGATAAGCCCACCAACTACCCGGAACAGATGACAGCCAGGGTTAAGAAGAACGCCAACATCCCACAGCACAACATCGATGGACCCCCCAGCACCATTGAATGCTCTGAAAGCGAAGAAATTCTAACCGAATCCGACCAAATCAAGGTATTCATTCAGAAGAAAGAAAACCGCAACGAAGACAAGACCAATTGTGCACCACAAGAACAATGTCCCTCGCCCCGTTCGATCTTCTTAGGAATTGCCCCACTACCAAGTGATTAACCGACCCATCCTCGCCATTAAGATTGTAACTTTGTCATGTCTGAATAAATGTTACCGCCGTTTACACAGAAATACAATTTTTTTTATTGGACACATACATATAGACGAACATACAATGCTGTGTGTGAAATACAAGTAGATAAAATGGAATAGTAAGGGATTTGTCCAGCTACAGGACTATCTTTTCTTCTTATCTACCCAGAGTCAGAGTTATAAAATGCTGGGATTTTGGTCCTTCTGGGCATTTAACCACCAAAACCGTACAAAGTACGACCCTGGCGCTTCAAGGCGTAAACGACGTCCATAGCAGTCACGGTTTTACGCTTAGCGTGCTCAGTATAAGTGACGGCATCGCGAATAACGTTCTCAAGGAAAACCTGTAAAACAAAATAAATTGAATCAGAAACGACGTTCATGTTGATGGAGACTGTGCTCGCATACCTTGAGGACACCACGAGTTTCCTCGTAAATTAAGCCCGAAATACGTTTTACCCCGCCACGACGGGCCAAACGACGAATAGCTGGCTTGGTGATGCCCTGGATGTTATCACGAAGCACCTTCCTGTGACGCTTAGCGCCTCCTTTACCCAAACCTTTACCACCTTTACCGCGACCAGTCATTGTTTATACAAATTGTTGTTAGTTAAACTAGATTCGGAGAAATTTATTGCCTGCAGAAAAAATGCAAAATTAGGCCTAGACCGCTTGGAAATAAAGACTTTCGCCGGACTCACTAGTTGTCCTTCTGGGATGCACCGAGAAAATGGCGACGCAATAAAATTGGTAACACAAAGAAAGCGAGACATAACAAAAAATGCAAAAAAAAGAAAGTAAAGAGTTGATGAGGAAAAGAGAAGAACAGATTATTGAGCGTGCTTTCCTCTGAATGCTGTGCCATCTATGGGACGATAGGGTTGGAGATATGAGCTTTGTGAAGTGATGCCAGTCTCTTAATATTTGTTAGGTAGAACTGTATGATTTCAACGACGGGATTGGATTGAAGAACATGAGTTAGTTAAGCTAACATTTTGCAGTATGATGAGCCTGAATGTTCAAATTTAACTGAACACTCGGACTCTAGTTAATGTAGTCAAAGCAAAATGGAGTCGACGATGACGACGGATTCAGATCTAGCGACAACCTGACAGCAGCTTAACATCCACAAAGGGATCAAAGGGCAGTAACCTGACATAGAACAAAACCGTCAATTAGATTAATCACATTACGATCGACACGCAAGACACTGCTCTAGTACTCTGGATGACTGAAAGACCACATACCTTATTTTAGCCAAAGTAAGAATGGCAATATACCGACCGCCGGAGCACCGAAGAAGTATTATGAAGGAATTTGACGTCGAATCGCTATAATTCCAAGAGCTAAAGCTTTTTCTGATCGACTCTCGAAAGATCACCCTCTACCAGCCTTAAATGCAAAAAACGAGTGGCCACAATGTCTCCAAATCATTATGTTGAACTTACCAAATCGCCTCGACGAAGTACTTGGCTAAAAGAAGAGCGCCGCCAAGCGCATTAAATGGGTGGCGGGAAACAGGACAAAACTGCTTACAAAAGGGATGAGGAGAATTGGCTTCTTAGAATGAAAGGGAAAGCAGTAGAGAAGCTCTAGATCGAGACCATGCAGAGGTGCTGCTGCAGAAATAATATTGCCTAGTTCTATCAATAACTGAATAAAGTTAGCCAAGAACACATTAGAAGGCTGTACATATAAGGATGGAGATATAATAGTAGAGCCACTTCAGGTCGGCGTTGAAAATTTGGAAAGATAACTTCCACTGGTGTAAAAGACCAGCATTCCAGGCAGAATGAAGCGTTCAACGTTGATAATTATCGACAACTACATAGAATTCGTCCACCTGACCAAGAAGGCGTCTGGATGGCGGTATCTAAAGGAAAGACCAATAAGCCATGCAGGAGCAGACAAACTCCTTGCCGAATTATTTTAAGAAACTATGGTCGGATGAAAGTATGTCCCATGAATAGAATCTTCCCATTGTCTGCTTGATCTTCAACAAGGGATCTCCACCAAACTGCACGAACTATACAGAAAATAGTCTCCTGAACATCGCATACGGGATTTTATCTACCGTATGTATTATGTGGACGCTTTGAAACCTGTATCAATAATCTGATATGTCATTATCAACGTGGTCTTAGGCCTCGTAATCTTATTATCGACAAGATGTTCCCCTTACAGGAGACCATAGAAGGGACTTAAGATCGTAAATCGAAATCGATCTATAAAACCAGAAAATCTTTGCCGAACTCATTCATTTGTGTATGGAGACAATAGAGAATGCTCGGTGCTCTATAAAAGTCGATAATGACGCCTTAATGGCATTTGATATCAAAAGAGGATTTTGGGAAAACGACGCGGTCACGTGATTTTTAAAACATCATACTTGAAAGAATTGGGAACAATTCACAGGCCAATACACGCCTGGTGCAGGTGCCCCTACCTCCATAACTAAAAACTCTTGTCTCAAATGAAAACTAACTGTATGGTATCATCTGAACACTCCTTTTCAGATAACATATATTGTACATCCTATCCTGTCTGAATCATGCTCTTCCCCGCTAACTAGCATTCTGGAATTATAGGAAAACTGATTGGCCAAAATACAGAGGAACACTTTTAAAGCTACTCTACTCTGAACTTTTAAGTCTCCCATATAACACCCGATCTTGACATGCAAGTGAAGGATTTCACCCTGGCTCTCAATCAGGCAATGACTGCTTCCTGCCCTCTTATTCAACCTAGAAGCAAGAAAAAGTGGCACTGTTAGGGATCAGCACTGGGACGCTTAGAAACGTTTGCAGGAAACTTTTCAATCAAGCAAAAAGTGCAAGAAAAGTGACAGACTGCGACTCATATAAGGAATTCCCTCAAAATATATAAAAAAAAACTGAGGAATGTAAAGTGGCAATGGAGGCCATTCTGTGGCAAAATAACAGAAACATCTAAGGCATCCTGGACGACCTCAAGTGGTGAATCACTCAACCAGCTGCTGGACACCCACTTTCCAGGTAGCTCCCTATTCACGGCCAATAACAACCTTAGTAGGACTACTGCAACCGCGACTAAAATTCACGGTCTGATTACAAGAGACAAGCTGCTACGGGCGCTGCATAGCTTCAAGCCGTACAAGTTTGTTGGGCCAAGCTACAAAAGTCCTCTGATATTATTCTGCTAACGCTAGAGAACTTCATGAGGAGCTGCGTAGAAATGATCCACATTCCCTTCGTGTCATGGAGAGAAGTTAATGTATGTAGTTTTCATTCTCAAACCGAAAAATGTCCTCATATTGTCCCAAAGGACTTCAGACTTATAAGTGTAGCGTCTTTCCTTCTGAAAACTCAATAACGACAGATTGACATTCATATACAATCTAAAATTGATCCACGACTTTTATCTACGGCTCAACATGCCTACTGTAAAGGAAAGTCGGTGGAAACGGCTCTACATTCACTAACTAACCACATCGACTATATTATGCCCCAATATTGGTTTGACAAAAACTTTCATATAAGCATCCCCTCTATTTTTTTCTGGGAAGAAGATGCTTTCATAGAAGACAGGCCAATCCATTCCTATACGGATGGATCCAACACCGATATCGGGTTTGGTGGCGGTGTTTTCTCAAATAAGCTTAACCTAATCCCCTCTTTCTTTCTCTCAAATCACTATACCGTGTTCCGGGTGAAAATTTTGGCGATTCAATAAGTCCTGTCCTGGCTGAAGAAAACGAGATATCTGCAAGGGATATCCGCATCTTTGCGGATAGTTAAGAGTATTCCGCTATCAAATCACTGGACTCAGTCTTATAAAATTCTAAAACCGCCTTTGACTGCCGATCATTACCCAGGGAGATAGCAGAGGAGCTCAACATCCACCTATATGTATGTATGTTGGGTGCTGAGCCACAGAGATATTCCATAGAATTGTAGGGCCGACGAACTCGTCAAAATTGGCACCACTCTACCTATTCTATCTGAAAAGGTATCATCGGTATACCAATCGCTACGTGCTAACTATAACGGTGGGCTGTTGGGACCATATGTCTAGCGATCAAACAGATAAAGCTACATCTGAATCGCTGTAAGAATTTGATTTTTTAAAATAGAAGACATCTCATTGCTATCATATGTATTGTAGATGTCATCACTGGACACTGTCTTATAGGAAAGAATGAAAAAAGTTTGGCGTTTTTACAAACGACTTCTGTAAAAGCTGTATGGATGAGGAGGAGGAGGAGGAGACAATCTTCCACCTACTCTGTACATAAACAGCTCCCCTACAAGGAAAAACTCACTTAGGCACTTTCTTCTGCAATGACTTCAGCGATCGAAACAGTCTCCTACACTTATTAGGGCTTATTACCCTGATCATGTGCACCACAAGACTGTGCACTTCAACGCCTTTATTCCTCTACCTGGATAAAAAGAAGAATGCTGATCCAGCGTTGCCTCGCTGGAGCACTTGCGGATAGGTAACTTGAGCAGCGAACGATCAAGAAACTGCTGGCTGTCGCACACTTGGATTGGTCTA
Source organism: Volucella zonaria (assembly GCA_963966105.1). NCBI lineage: Eukaryota > Metazoa > Arthropoda > Insecta > Diptera > Syrphidae > Volucella > Volucella zonaria. Next base: position 171,684,100 of record OZ014530.1, read on the forward strand.
CCAATCTTCCTCCCAGTAGTGGTCCCCGGTAACAACTAGCGGAGATAGTCGACTGCTACAAAACAAACATAACCGCCATTTAAGAAGTGCGATGGAATCAACCGGACAGAAAGAAGATGAAAAACTGTGATACCTACTATGGAGAATGTTACAGACGTCGCGTCAAAGACATCAGCTGCAGCGTTAATTCATATGAGGATACGCTGTAAGAGGAAGACTTAGGGAACCGGATAGGCACCGGTTAGTTCATTTATATCCATGACAATGCAAAGCCAGCGCACCGTCGAACGACTACAATCCCAAAAACCCGGCTGGGTCTTTTCCAATCGACTTTATGCATGGAATACCAGTGCCATCACAGCAATCAGAGAGGTCCATTCTGTTGTTCAGAGTTTCAATACGCCTCAATAAAGAAACCCCGGTTCGATGACGACTGCAGACAGAAGCATTTAAAAAAAGGAACATAGGCTCCTCAAAGAGAAAAGAGAGAACACGAGAAGCGCTCGATCGAGGCCTTAGAGGGTTACTATCCGGAGAATGAGGTTCAGAAGTTTCACAAAAAAAAAATAAACAAACTTGTCAAACTTGATCAGAAATTTGCAAGGATAAAGAAGAAAATCTCATAGCGGAGCCGTAGCTAGTGCTGGGAATCTGAAAATATTAATCCTACGGACAGTTAAACGGTGATGAAAAACAACATCCCACCGCAAGGCAGAATAAATTATTCAATCTGGATGAAGACAGACAATATTTGCGTCCACCTGACCAAAATGAATTAAGGATAACAATTTCCAAGCTTAAGTCTAACAAATCTGTTGGGCCCAAAGGCTAAGCTTCCGAGCTCTTTAAATCAGCAGGTGATGACTTCACCTTATCTATAAAATTTGGGTCGACGAAAATGTGGCAGGCGAATGGAACCTCAGAATTGTTTGTACGATCCTAAATAAGGGCAATTCCCTGAACCGCGCCATCTACAGAGAGTAAGTCTCCTCAACATCGCTTAGAAAATTCTGTCTGGCGGATTACGCGAACGCCTAAGACCATTTGAAAGTGCACAATAGATCAAATTTTCACATTACGGCAGATTTGGGAAAAGAGGCATATGACAGCATTTATAGAGACCAACCATAACGGGACATATTTGGTTTTGGCGTCCCTATGCAGGATGACGATGGCGAATAAACGCTCTGCCAAGGTCGATAGTAATAAGACCTTCTATATGAGAACTCAAACAAAACGATGCACTGTTACAAATGTGAGTTTTTCGCCATCATTCTTGAAAGAAGTCAAGTCTAGAGGCACCATCTTTCAGACGTCTGTTCAGTTAGACGCATAAGTAGACGACATTGACCGTTTGGGAAGAACACAGCTAGCTGTCAACCTACCGTTTGCGACAAATGAAGCAGAAGCGGCAAAGATGGCTTTAGCGGATAAGGAAGGATAAACAAAGTATAGGCTGTCCACAAAAGGAGACACACAACGTCGACGACTATGACAAAATGTCATGGTGGGCACTTTATCTATGTACCCCGGTTCCGCTATCAATTCCGACAACCAAAACCAGCGCGGAAATTATGTAAAGAATCACTTTTTCTAATCGCTGCTTCTTATTGTAAAACTCATTACAACAGTTAACCACACAAAAAATACGGCAATTCTTATCGATCACGTATTTGTCACTCTCACAAGCTAAGAAATTACATCTGCTGTCATTCAAACTGATATATCTGATCACTATGCCACTTTATATTCAGCAAACAACTGTACTGAGAATCAAAGACTGAACGAAACATCCTTCCGGATCAACCAAAACAAAGTTAATCTTCTTATTGCTCAAACGAACAGGAAAAGCTTTAGCAACGAAACGAATTGTGACCAACAAACAGTATCGTAACATACTCAAGAAAAATATACTGCTTACAAAGTCACATTACTATAAAATGAAATTTTTGAATGACACAAACAACCCCGTAAAAACTTGGCAAGTCTTAAACGAGTTGGAAGGGCGCCAAAAGCGAGAATATGATGACACAATCATAAGCAACTTTAAGAGGAAGTGGCTTCCAACAGTTGTTAACGAGTTCGTGAAACAGTTTTTAACCCAGACAGCAAAACTAATACATAACTGTGGTCGCAAATCATCTACTTACCAAAATTTGTAGGTATCATAGTCCATGTATCTGGAAACTGCTAGCGAGGAGGAAATGTATGGAATCTTGTGTGGCCTTTCGACAAATAAAGGCCCAGGAGCTGATGAAATAAGATCAATCGATCTAAAATTGGATGCTTTGACACTAAGACGAATAATTCTAGCCATCATTAACTCAAGCCTTGAGCAAGGTTATGTTCCAAGCCCTATGAAAACTTCCATTATAAAAGCAATCTACACAAGTGAAGTGAAAAATGATGTAGCGAATTACCTATAAGACGAAAAATACTTAGAAGAATTTGTTGTGAAGAAGAATTTGTTGCCAGGCCTAAAATTCTTTATCCAAATCAATACGGGTTCCAAAAAGGAGAGAGCACTGGAATGCTTCTTGGAGAACTTTAAAACCTTGTTCATACGGGGCTGAATAAGAGCTATCATATTATAAATATGTTCTTAGCAATCAGCAACGCTTTTGACACACTCGTGCACGACAAACTTCTTGAAGGTCTTTTTAGAATTGGAATAAGAATCAAAATAGCGCAATGGATGGAAAAATAAACAGATACTATCTGTAAAGTAAAAGTGACGGGAAAATCAGCAAGTATGGTGTCCCACAAGGCTCTAAGCTGGAACTAGTTTTACTTATTCTCTTCTTCTACGGGTTTTTACAAAATCAACAGCATTGGGTATGACCCAGACAATATTGCCATTGTGGTGAAGCATAAAAACCTTCATACAGCTAAAACAATAATGTAGTAGGAATATGACATGGTCTCACGACGCGATGGTGTCACGATAACTTTTTATATTTTCCTAATCGAAAGATGTAATTTTGCTGTGAAAGGTCGAAGAGCGCAGTGAGATGAGAAATTCGGTGTGTTACACCAAGCATTTATTTTGTATTATTTCTAAAAATCATCCATGTACCATATTGTATACTATTGCACAAAACAGACGAGTATTTACTTATTATTAATGATTCTGTTAAAATGAAAGTAAAATATTTCAAATGTAATCATCCCATTGAAATGTCATCCGTACGCCATCGCCTGGTATCGCACATTTCATTGATATTCCAACGCATACGTCTATTCCATGCGATGAAACACCCACAAAACTGTCCAAACTGTTCTAAGAGAGCCAACGCGCTTGTAAAAATAAAATAATCCAAAATGTCTTCTAAATTTGACGGAGGTTGCCCAAGGGCTGCGGACAATTTACGTAAATAAATCGAAAAACACGAAAAGAAAAGTTGTGAAAATATTACCAAAATAAAATTCAATATTCAATAAATAAATAAAAACCACCACCAACATCCGTAACGCAGTGTAAAGTGTATAAAAGGAAAAACTCAAAGTCAGTCTTCGTCCGTTTGAGCTCTTACCTTCCCCCAAATGAGGGAATGTTTTTGTTTTTATTGTGCCAAACCAGAAAAGAACAAAAGCAAACATATTTCCAAGTAATCCCTAACGGTAGCATATTCCCTTGTCTTCAATTTTTGAATTTATATATGGAAAATCGTCTCGAATCGGACCCTCGTAATCAACATGTTACTGTTCGGATCAGAAACCCCAACTCCATATGAGAGCAGTTCGTGAAAATTAAAAATAGAAATTCGTTTGTTTCGTTTTGCTGTGGCTATGTTCGGTGGAAAGGTTGAATAAATGATCGTCTGCATCGCTATCATTGTCATCAAATGGTAGAGCACAACAAAACAAAATAAATTAACGTTTTCGGCCAGAGTGTTTCGGAAGTAGAAAAAAAAAAAAAAAAAAAAAAAAAAAATTGGTTTCCACAGTGGGAAATCAAAGTCAAAATCAAAATCGAAATCGAAAACCATTGTTGGCGCTTTTGACCTGCTGCCCTTTTATTTGTTTGTTGTTTGATATATACGTATACCACCCTCTTTATTGCAACGTTCTGCTGCGACCTGCTCATTGTGTGCATTGCATCGTATATCCTACATCCGGATCTCTCTGCTGTTCCTGTATACGGATACTGCATTCTCTCTATACACTGTGTGTTGTAATAAGAAGCAAGAGAAATGGGAAAAATCGATTGCTTGGTTGTAATCCTGTTGGTGTTTGTGGGTAAGTAGTGTGTTACATGAATTGCGCCATAGAAAAGAGAGTACATCATGGAGTAACTGGTGTGTACGCGCTTTTCTCCAATTGCAGCTCAAACAGTGTGTGGATCAATAATCAACATACCCAAAGTGGAATGTCAACAGTACAATGATCGGAATTGCAGTCCATCAACACCGTTGCAATGTAACCCAACAATTGAAACATGCAAAATAGATTCGGACAAATCGCCAAGTTGCTATGTTCTATGGTCAACAGATCCTGTCACAGGTATGTGTGGAGTGATTCTTCAATTTGTGCGCTGTGTAATTTGCATTTTCAGTTGAAGTGGTTCCTTCGTTTTGGGTGCTTTTGCTCTTGTCGTCGTTGTCATTGTCGTCACCCGTACTTGTGCCTTAAGGACATATCTTGTTGTAATGTTGCGCAGTTTACTGTTAGGATTATTGTGTGTGCAAGTTTTCTTCACAATGATTTGGACAATTTGACGATGTTACATTTGTTTACTGTGCATGTGTTTGTTTAAGAGATGCAGTATCGACCCACTCGCCTATTTTTTCGCTTTACTTTCTTTTGTTTTTGGTTTTTTCTTTCTTTTTTTTTTTCCTTCTACCGTAGTAGGTAAGCACCTCATGCAAGCTTCTAAATGTGGGGAATGTAGTTCGAGCGAATTAAGTTCAACAGAAATTGTTGGCTTAGCGTTATTTCCTTATTCGAAGAGAGGGAACTCCTTCAGGCGACAAAATGAGTTCAAGCACGTTCTCTTGGACATGTTTGCAATTACTTGTGGTTGACAAGAAAAATGAGGGGCGAAGGAAAAGGAAAAGAATAAAAAATACAAATCATAGGAAAGGGGCCAAGCAATTAACTTGGCTCTTGGTCTTCCATTATGAGGGTGAAGCGCTTTACATGCATACGTTGCAGAAATTAGTAAGTAACTACTTATGAGGCTTCCGATTTTAATCATGTCCCGACCAAGGATATTTTAAAACGAGCTCTCACATTTTGGCGGGTACAGGGTACATCGGAATGATTTCTTTGTTCGGACTCACTACAACTACAAATGATGGACACAATAGCTGCACACTTCAACAAGTTGTGCTTAAAACAATTGTCACTTCTACTGAAATTTGTGTGTCAAGTGGTCTTTAACTCTTTTTTCAGGATTATTAGTGCGTACCATTATTTGATCTCCGAATAGTTGGTTGTGTTCATACTTTCGATGTTTGAAGAATTTTTTTAAATCGAAAAATTAACACATACGCCCGTTCCATTAATCCTTCGTTCAGCTTTTTTCTTCTTCAACGTCTACAGAAAATTGTAGATCTCCACATAAATGGTTCAATATGCTTTTCAAAAGGGTATACTCGCATTATCGACAACTGGTGTTCGATCTGTTCTTCACATCCAAAGGGTTATCTTAAGCCCTATTCTCCCTGTTTATAATCTATGTTCCGGATCATCTGGTGATGGTCCATAAACTTGTTCGAATCAGGCAGATATCATCAACGTAGTCGAGGTCTCTTAACATATTTAAACCATCTAAATCTTACGTAACAAAATACATGCCTTCATTCTGCCTTAACTGTACAAAAATTAAAGAAACCGAGTTTGCTCCCTACTTCCGATCAGATGTGCGACGTATTTATCGTAGCTGCAAAACGAAGTCGATAAACCTCACGCCCCATGTAAGTTGGTTCCTGTGACGCCTCGGGGGGCATCTTTGGGGGCATTTTGTTTGCTTTTCTGCAATGTGCTTTCTCCAACTCTTTCGAAGTGCACTCGACCCCTTCTGCGCCATTTCTGCCTTGGGTGGTCAGCGCTTCTTCATGACTGCGTAAGCGTAACCAATCCACAACCATCACAATAGTGTTCTAATATGGAGCTCTGCATTTAAGATTCGTTTGGGCTAAACTACTCTTAGAATGATGCGCAGAGATCTGTTAACGAAGGACTGCAGCTTCAGGGTGGTTGCTGTGGAAACCTTCCAAGTACTGCCACCCAACAACAGTTTCGACTCGACATTGGGGCGAAATAGTCGCAGCTTGGGTTTAGTGCTGTAAACATTGCTTTTCCTCGCCTTAAACAACATTCGATGCTGCTGCCAGTTGAGATGGCGTTTTCCAAATAAGGAAAGCTCTGCACTTTGTCGACCTTCTGTTCAGAAAAGTTAAGTTGGGAGAAAGACCTCGAAAGACCAAGAACTTTAGTTTTAGCTACATTTACTTTAAGCCCCATTTCAGCTTCCGGATTCTAACTCATTTGATTTAGATCTGAAACCCTGTCCGCAAGCAAGCAGATATCATCAGCGTAATCGAGATATTACAGGTAAGATGTCATTTCCCCCAGCAGTGCTGCGCGGATAACATCGCTTCTTATTACCACGAAAAGAAGCGGTGACAAAGTACGACCCTGCCGAACTCCGCTTTAGACTTCAAAGGGCTTCTGATATCTTACCGTTGTGTAGAACACGACATTTTGCACCTTCGTACGTAATCTTTATAATGACAATTTTAGTGAGGCTTTCCATATAGACTCCCGGATGAAACGTAGGTAGAGCAGTGATCTGCATTCGACGCATTGCTCTACGGCGATCCGCAAGGTGTTTATATGATCGGTGCAGGAGGATCCAGAGCGAAAGTTTGCTTGTTCTACATCGAGAGTTGAGACTAAATGGACTTTGATCCTGTCCAGAATTACAATATCTTGGGGACTATTTTGACCACTGCTGGCAGAACGCATACCCCTCCTCAATTTCCGCAATCCATCAAATTGTTTTTTTTTTGGGCAACTTGATAATCATCCCCTGATTTCCACTCCTCCGGAAAATAATCATTTTTCCTACATTAATTATGATAGGCTTCAGTATCTGTGCCGATGTATATGTATATATTGGGCAGCTTGGAAAAATTCCGCGGGAATTCCATCAATGCCTAAAGTTTTGTTCTTCTTGAGGGTCTTTATCGCGGTTGCAATCTCTGTGTTGCTAAGGAGTCCAGTGCGAATTCCCGGGCTTACTAAAATAATCCAGATGGTTCAATTTGGTTAATTACCAGCTTTTCCCCTCCTGTCTATATCCCTAAGCAACCCCCTTTACGTCTCCCCACAAAAACACCAACTGCCTCTTTTCCATTCAAGCTCCAACGCGTTTTTTTTAATTTAACCCCTGTCCCTGATACTACTATCACTGCTCAACCACCCATACCCCCTCCCACGAATACTAACAGTTATAATCAGTCTCAGGAAACTTTACAACAGGTACCACCACCTCCCTAAAGATGATTCTCCATGCAAAGGTGTCCTACTTGGTATTCACAATAACCTCAATGCTTCTCTCATCGCTATCTCTTCTTCTGTTAAACTTGATTTGGTTTCAATTAAAATAACACTTCCCAATAGGTCCCTGTACGTTATGTGTTGCTACATTCTCCCAGCTCAGCCTATCGAATCCTACATCCTGGCTATTAAAGTAATTGACCAACTAATTGACCTAAGTGATTCCATGGATGATATCCTTATCTTTGGTGACTTTAATCTGCCCTTGCTGAAGTGGATTCAATCGGATGATAACTTATTTTTTACCGCGTCAAACGCTACTTCATCCAAGGAATGTGTATTCATTGATAGCATAACTGACTCAAACCTATGCCAAGTAAATGGCGTCCCTAACTCCATCGGTAAGCAACTAGACCATATTTTCACTTGCGATCCCATTAACTCCACAGGAAGGTTTTGTCCCTTTACCCTATCAACTGTCGACAACTTTCACTCCGCTCTTCTTCTGGCATTTTTCCATAACTCTCCACCCCAGTCCACTTCTTCCCTTATTATCTCTTCTTACAGAAGACTTGGCTTTTCGCGGAACAAAAGAAATAAATTATGGGCAGTTTTTCTTCGCACCAATTCTTATTATGACTACTCTAACTATCTTGGAACCTACCTTCAATTCACCCAGCTCTATAACTGCCTCTATCAGCGTTTTCTCGGCACAACGCAGACCAGCCTTACCAACGATCCTAAGACATTTTATCAATTCGTCAATCCTCTCTCAGGCTCGATAATATATCGTGGACCGACCCACATACTATTGCCAACTTTGCAAACTTTTTCAAACAATCATTTGCTGACAACTTCTTTGTACCCGACATACATGTATGTTACATACACATACCTAAAATGTTCGAAAGTTTTTTATATGAAGTTCTAAGCTTTTAGTGCAAGTCACTTATATCACCCAGTCAGTCAGCATGAATTTCTGAAAGGTAGATCAACTACAACAAATTTAGTTGAATTCGTATCCTCTGCGCTTCCAGTCCTAGAATATGACAACGAAATCGATGTTATTGCTACAGATTATACGCTAAGGCCTTCGATAAAATATCACATCAATTGATCCTTTTCAAATTGTCTTCCCTCGGTTTTGACCTCATATTGTTAAAATGGAAACCTTCTTATCTGGAGAACAGCTTTAGCTGAGCCTTCTCAACCCCGTTTTTAACCACTTCTGGTGTCCCACAAGACAGACATCTGGGTCCCCTCTTTTTCATTCTAACAATAAACGATCTCGACAGGATTAAAATTATTAAACACTGTTCCCTATCCATTTACGCCGACGACGCTAGGTTCTCCAAAACTATTTCTTCAGCCCAAGACTCTATACTCCTTCAAGAAGACCTCGATAGGTTTTCCACTTGGTGTATAAAAAATTGCTTTGAGCTTAATGTCTCCAAATGTGAATCAATGACTTTGTCTCGTAAGTCCAATCAATCTTCCCCTCGACTTTATTTTCTGCATGACCAACCTGTACCCCAAATTCAATCTCTTCGCGACCTTGGAATATTATACGATAGCGAGTTAAATTTTCGTTCGCAAATAGACGAGATAATCCTTAAAGCCAACTCATCGTTCGCTTTTATCGAACGATGATCTAAGGACTTTTGCAACCCTTATGTGACAAGATCACTTTACATTAACCTTGTCCGGCTTCTTTTCGAATATGCCATATCCCGAATCGAGAATATTTAACGTCGTTTTCTTCGATTTGCTCTTCGAGGTCTACCCTGGGATGAAGCCTTTATCTTACCTTCCTATCGTTACTGCCTCAAGCTCCTTAACCTGAATACCCTTGAAAAACGCAGAGACGTAGCTGACATTCTCTTCATTCATCGATTGCTCTCTGGTTCTGTTAATTGCGCTGCCCTTTACAATTCTATTTCCTTCAACACAAACCCTCGAAATTTGCGCTGTCCTCGTCTCTTCTACATTCCAACCCACTGCAGCTCTTATGGTTCTGACAAACCAATCTACCGCATGCTCCCCCTCAAACTTCAAGCCTTCTCGCTGAAGATGATTTTGTCTGTTATCCTTCCATAGTTCAATGCGTGGTACGAGTATTTGCATGCATGAAGGTGCAAGTCTTTTGTGAGAATACCCTGTAGAGAACTACTCCAAATGTCAATTCTTGACCATGGTACCGAATTGTTGTTCCTAGACTCTCAGCAACACTCTCATGAACTACTTCGATGTTTTGTGTTGAACGACTTGAACGGCGGCCAAAGTGTCTAAGATCACTAATTGATCTAGTCTCCTTGAATTTTTGAAATAATCTCTTCACAGTTGAAGTTAAATCAATTAAATCACTATTCCAACCATATTTCGCACGAAAATTGCGAACTTTAGCTCATATATTCTTTCGTATAGTTCTCCATTTTTACTAACCCGCAACTGCCAGCTGTCACGCTGTTTCTTTTTTTTCGTCGCAACACTACCGCACAAATGGCGAAATCTTGCGTGAATTTTGGGACATCCTTTACTTCTTGTGCATCGTCCAATGATGCACATTTTTAAGCTATTCGCTGGCTGTCTTGTCTTCAATATTAAACCTTTAAGTTTAAGCGGAATCAAAAAATATTGCGAATTGTTTACACCATCTAAGCCACCACATACTGTGGTAGAGATCGTTGTGATATGGAATTCCGTTAAATAACGTTAAATAAAGTACCCTTTCCGTCCATTGAAATTTTTATTATTTCTTGTTAGCCGGTGTCCCCGCTCTTATCGAATATATTTCGGTGATTGCATTTCCTGCGAGTTTTTCTTCTTGATGTCGCAATCTTAAAAATGTTAGCTCGTTTGCCCGTGATTCGCCGTCGCACTTGTTCTATTGTTTTTCGCCTGCTTATAGGTTGTGGAGGTACATCTTCTAATTCTCGATCCAATGTCTTTACTTATATCACACGTGCTCTGGTTAAAATTTCGTCCGTTTTTTGCAACGTACGTTGTCTAATTCAAGTCTCATTTTATCGGTTTCGCTATTTCCGCTGTATCTAGTACCTTTCGCACACGATCACCATTTCCTCCATGGCAATCTTTGTATTCGATGAAAGACATTCGCTCTTTTGGTGTAAGCTTATCAAAGTCGCGTCAAAATATATCTTTTTTCGGTTTTTTACAGTCTACTGGCGGTGCGGAGGCGCTAACAATATTCCAAGTTTCATGTTCAATTACCAGTTGTATGGTCACTAATCGGTCACTGATTTCTGATAAGCAAACGATCTTATCTAGGAGTTGAGTTGTGAGTAGAGCTGCCATCATTCTTATTTTGCTATTCTATTACATATTAGACGGAAGCAAAAAATTTCAATATTTTGTCCTTAGATGACGATTTCTTCTAATGACTATAAACTCAAATATGATCATTTCCATGAGTTCCCTTTTGGTGGTAATAGCACTTATAGCTACGGCCCGCTTTAGGAGCTCCCAGACATTCTCTATCGGATTCATGTCAGGAGAATTAGCTACTCAATCAAAGACCTCGATCTTTTTTTTGCTCCAAAAAGGTCGTTATGCTTTTGGCTTTATGACATGGAGCTCTATTGTGCATAAAAATTGGCCTTTCATTTCACCAACAGGAAACCATTCTGACAGTTGAGGTATCAGTCTTGTTTCCAGAACCTTCTTGTATGTACTAATCCTGCCTCATCGTGTTTCCTACAACGTAAAACCGTCCAGTGCACTTACCAGAAATCACCGACCAAGCCATTATTGACGGTGGATGTTTCTCCGTTGAAAAAATGCATTCCGGTTTGATCTGCTCGAATGGTTTGCGTCGCAGAAAATTTAGCTTTTCTATCATTACTTGGAAAAGCGATTCGTCTGAGAAGCAAACCTGAAAAACAACATTAAAAAGAGTTTGTTCACGTTCGAAGGATACATTTTTTTTTTATGGTTCCAATTCGTTCCAATACTTTAGGACTATATATTTATTTTGCATTCGTCTTCTTGTGTTTATTAATTGCTGGTATCTTATACGTGTTGACGTCTCTGAATGTTGAGAGTATTTCCAATTTCTGTATATAGGGTGACCAGATAAGAGCGATAGGGAAAAAAATTTAAATAAAACAACAATGGTGTGAGATATAAAATTGATTCTGGCTTTATTTTGAAGCTACGTTCATGCCATTATGTGCGGAATAGCACATCATTCATCCAATTTGATGACTCGGTTCAATATGTGCGGCGTTATTCCGGCAATAGCGTGTGCAATGTTGGCCTCGAGCTCGTCCAAAGTGATTGGGTTGTCATCGTAGACTAAGGACTTGACGTAGCCCCAGAAAAAATAATCGAGTGATGTCAAAGCATATGTTCGCGGCGGCCATTTAATGAACGCTCGCCGTGAGATGACCCAGACAATAAATTTCTCCTTCTCAACTTCGAGCGTTACGTCTTGTAAGAATCATAGCTCGGATATATCGATGTTGTTGAGCTCTGACCACAGAAAGTCGGTTAACATCGACCTATACCTGAGCCCTTTGATTGTAACGATTTCTCCTTCCTGATTTCGAAAGAAATAAAGTCCGATGATGCTGCCATGCCATAAACTGCACCAAACAGTCAATCTTTGTGCATGCATTGATGTTTGGCCGGCAGATTGCATCCGCTTCAATAACGGTAATTTTGCTTGTTGAAATAACCGCTGAGCCGAAGATGATTTTTTAGCCAAAATCCGGATCTCCGGCCAACATTTCCAGCGCCCAATTAGCTAACTCACGGCGTTGTCTATGGTCGTCCGGCTCCAATTCAATTCAGCTGATCGGCGCCGAATCCACATTTCTGGGTCTTCTTCGATATTGGCCGCTACGGCGGCTATATTTTGTTCATTTCACACCAATCTCTGTCTGGTTGGTGGCTTAAGATCTAAAAGAGTGGACTCGAGCTCAAACTTTTCCACAGTGTGACGAATTGCCTACACACTGAAGCCATGATGACCACCGCCCTCATGACCAAATTCACGTTGCATATTTATAAATGAGCCGCAATTTCGATATTTTTTAATACTCGTAACTTCCGCATGTTCGGCAAGGGTAAAACGATGCATGATGAGATGGCTAACCTTACTAAATATTTTGACAGCTAGCTGCCATTGGTAACTTGGACAGCTGCTGAAGCATAACAATTTTAAAAACAATCATTGCTATCTGGCCACCCTATACAACTTATTGACGGAAAGATAAGTTTTGACGTCAGAATCTTGTTGTCCTTGTGACCTTAGGTGAGACTCCATCAAGCTGAAGAAACATCGCTGGAGAACTTCTGATGGACATCTGTAGCTTAGGTGGAATAGAGCGTAGCGTAGGTAAGAGTGGCTGTTGGATAAACCAACCCACTTAGGCCTAATGGCCCATTGTGATGCCACGTGGATCTATGATCCTCTTACTGATGGAACCAGTTTGAGCTTCTGACGAAGCGAAGGAGACTGTTTGCGTCTATATTTTTCAGATCGTTTAGGTCGTTGTAGAAGAAGGCTCCTAAGTGAAGTTTTCTTCTCTGGGAGAGAGCTGGACATGTACAGAGTAGGTGGAGGATTGTCTCCATGCAGCTTGTAAAGGCGCCAAGCCTTCTTGCGTGCTTGCGTATGAGGCAGTGTCCAGTGATGACACCTATGATGGCGCTGATATGTTCCTTATTTAGAAGGATCAGACACTTAGAGCGATACAGATCCAGTTTTGGCCAGATTTGTTTGGTCACTAGACATGTTGGTCCAACAGTCCACCTAAATTCTGTTCTTTTATTGGCATGCAGCTTTAATATTAGTTTGCACGCAGCGATTGGGATACCTATGCTACCCCTTTCCGGTAGAATAGGTAGAGTGGTTCCAATTTTGGCGAGTTCATCGGCTCTACAATTCCCTGGAACGTCTCTGTGGCCCGGCACCCAACAGAGGTGAAGGTTGAACTGCTCTGCCATCTCCATAAGAGACGATCGGCAATCAAGGGCGGTTTTAGAATTTAGTGAGACTGAGTCCAGGGATTTGATAGCGGCCTGACTATCCGAAAAGATGCGGATATCCTTTGCAGATATCACGTTTTTCTTCAACCAGGACAGAGCTTCTTTAATCGCCAAAATTTCCGTCTGGAATACACTGCAGTGATTTGTAAGACGGAAAGAGAGGCTTAGATTTAGCGTGTCTGAGAAAACACCGCCACCAACCCCGCTATTGGCTTTAGATCCATCTGTGTAGAGATGGATTGACTTGTCCTCCATGAAAGCATCTTTCTCCCAGAAGGATCTAGAGGGGAAACTTACATGGAAGTTTTTGTCAAACCAAAGTTCAGGTGTGGTGTAATCGATGTTCTCTGTGGGGATTCCTAATGTATTAAGAATACTGGCGTGGCCAAATGGATTATTTGTCCACTGTTTAGTCGCTTTAAGGCGAATAGCTGCGACTGCAGCTGCAGGGTTGTTAAATGAAGCAGAATGTCTAATACCGCAGAGGGGGTAGACCGCAATGCTCCGCTTATGCATAGACATGCTGTTCCTTGGACTCTGCTTAGCTTAATGCAATTAGCCGCACTTTCTAAGGCCATCCACCAGAATATCACCCCGTAAGTAAGTATCGGTCTTATGACCGAGATGTACAGCCAGTGGGTTATCCGAGGTTGAAAGCTTCATTTATTCCCAATGGCTTTTTTGCAAGAGAATAAAGCTATTGTAGCTTTATTGACTCTTTCTTGAATGTTAGGTTTCCAGTTTAGTTTCCTGTCAAAAATGAGACCCAGATATTTTGCTGTATCGGAAAACACTAAACTGGTACTGTTTATTGAAGGAGGGTCTATAGTTGGAATTTTATATTTCCTGGAAAAGAGGACAAGATCAGTTTTATGGGGGTTTATTCCCAATCCACAGCGATCTGCCCAACGGGTTAATCTATTGAGATTTAATTGAAGGAGTTCTTTAATGGTATTAAGATGCTTACCTGAGACGGCAATAGCAACGTCGTCTGCATAGGCAATCACCCTGCTACCAGCAGTTCATTTACTACTAAGTTCCACAGAAGGGGAGAGAGAACACCGCTTGCGGCGTACCTCTGATGACACATCTTTTAGCAGAAGTCTCACCCAGTTTGGAGTTGATTATCCTGCTTTCTAGCATAAGACTGATCAGTTCCCCAAGTGAGTCGTCTACCTGCAGAGTTGACAGCGCAGTCGTGATTGCGGATGTTTATTAAAGGCACGTCTATGTCAAGGAAAGCAACCATTGTGTACTCTTTATATTGTGGGGATCGTTCGATGTGGCTAGTCAGTGAATGCAGAGCCGTTTCCACCGACTTTCCTGTATAGTAGGCATGTTGTGCCGTTGACAGAAGTCTAGGATCAATTTTAGCTCGTATATGGATATCAATCAGTCGTTCTAGAGTTTTCAGAAGGAAAGATGATAGGCTTATTGGTCTGAGGTCCTTTGGGACAACATGAGAACATTTTCCGGCTTTGGGGATGAAAACTACATTGACTTCTCTCCATGACAGCGGAATGTGGATAAGTTCTACACAGCTTCTCATAATATTTTCTAGCGCAGGCAGAATAATATCTGAGGACCTCTGTAGCTCCGCAGGTATTATACCGTCCGGACCAGCAGACTTGTATGGTTTGAAGCTATGCAGCGCCCAGAGCAGTTTGTCTCTTGTGATCAGACCCTGGATTTTGGTCCCGGTTGCAGTAGACCTGTTTGAGTTGCTAGACCTGTTGAGAGCTATCTGGAAAGTGGGTGTCCAGTAGCAGGTTGAGTGATTCATCACTTGAGGTAGTCCAAGAGCCATCGGTTTTTTTCAAACAGCTAGGCATCATAAGATTTGTAGAGTGGATTTTTCTTAGCCGTGATGCCTCAGAGGTTTCCGTGATTTTGTCACAGAAGGACCTCCAGGATTGTCGCTTTGCCTTCCTCAGTTCTTTTTTGTATAATTTGAGGGATTCTTTGCATGAGTCCCAGTCAGTCACTTTTCTTGTACTCTTTGCTAAGTTGAAAAGATTTCTGCAAGTGTTTCTGAGCAGTACCAGTGCTGATGTCCACCAATGTGGCTTTTTCTTGCCTCTAGGTTGAATAAGAGGGCAGGAAGCGGCCATAGCCTGGTTGAGAGCCAGAGTGAAATCCCTGACCCTCATGTCAAGCGAGGGACTTGATAGTTCAGAGGATAGCGTTTCTGACAGTATTCCTCTGTATTTTGGCCAATCAGTTTTCCGGTAGTTCCGGAATGATGGTTGATTAGGATGAGCATCATTCAGGCTGAATTGGATGTATTTGTGGTCTGAAAAAGAGTGTTCAGATGATACCATCCAGTTCATTAGCATTTGAGTGATGCTGTGGGAGACAAGAGTTATATCTAATACTTCCTGTCGGTTTCTGGTTATAAAAGTGGGCTTGTTGCCAATATTGCAAATAAAGAGGTTAGTACTTATAATATAGTCAAGAAGTGACTCACCTCTGTTATTGATGTCGGTGCTGCCCCATACCGTGTGATGCGCGTTAGCGTCGCATCCGATGATGATATCAGTTTTTTGTCTTCCAGCCTCCAGTACCACTGTTTCTAGGTTATCACCAGGGAGAGAGTCCACATGATCGTGGCCAAGGTATGCCGATGCTAGCCAGTAGGAGCCTTTGGCAGTCTCTAGTCTGGCAACGGTTAAGTCGGGGTCGCTGAGATTAGGAAGTAGAAGTACATTAAGGCTACTTTTCACTAATATACAAGTTCTGATCTTACCTTTGTTTCTTGTATAGAGCGGGACGTATGCGGGTGTCCTAAGTAAACGAACCACGCCTTCTACAATCCATGTTTCCTGGATTAGGATAATGTCTTCTGGGTTTTTTGAAAGACGCAGAATGAGTGAGGCCGAAGCCTTTTTTGAGTGATGGAGATTAATCTGGAGAAACCGTATCATTGCTACAGTCTTCCAGAGTAGCCTCCACCACGGTGTTGTTAAGATCCTCCGATTCTGAAGATGTGCCCAAGAGCTCATCTTCTTCCTCTGATCGTATAGAGCGTAGGCAGATTGCCAAAGTTTTTTCGTCATTGCCATTACATGTTAATACTATTTGGAGTTATAGTCAACTATGACTGCTAGGTATTTATAGGTTGATACGTTTTCGAGTATAGTAGTGCAGCAGACGATGACGATTGTCTTGGAGTAACAAATGGCTTTAGACTTTGTGCAAGCAATCCAAATTGTGCATTTTTATTTGTACTCTGTACATTGGAATGCGAGGTGGATGGATATGCATAACTTAAGTTTTTTTTGCGCTCATTATAAGGCCATTATTATGACACTATGCCGTTAGAGAGTTAGAATTGTCTTTGCAAAATATTTTCGGCACTTTGAAAATTTTTGTGATTGACCACAATGGCCGTATCATCTGCATAGGCAAATACGGTACATTTCTTAAGGATGTTGGTAACCCTTCATGTAAATGATGAAAATCAATGGATCTAGTTTAGATTCCTCCGGTACTCCATATATTAATCGAGTTTCTTCGCTTGCACTATCCTTAATTTTGACTTTGAATCTTTGGTTTTAAACCATAATAACACCGTATGCCCACTTTTTCTAGCTGTTTTATTACGTTTTAATGGCATAGGGTGTCGAAGGCTTTTTTGAAATCAATAAAAAGTACTATTGTGTGTTGGTTTTCCTCTTGGTTGGAGTAGCCGATTTATGCTTCTGTTGAGCCTAAAGCCTTTTGCCAACAATATCTTATAATATTTTGTCTATCACCGAAAGTATAGATACCGGTCGGTATCGTCTTTTTTCCTATCCAATTGCTAATTTTAGCGCTTCGGGGACAGTCGATTGTTCAAAACTCATATTCGTCCAAGCTAATGCGTTCGCGTTCAGCTTTAGGTCTTTTGGTCGTAAGACATTTTCACCAGCTGACTTATTCTCTTTCAATGAAATAAGAGACTTGGACGCTTCTTCCGTCCTGACTTCACAACATTTATCGTTGAACACTAGTTGATGAACCGGAATAGGAGTTATGATCACAAATGTGAACTATGTTTGCACCTCGTTGGCTAGTTTATGTGAAAATTACTTTGATGGAATATCAAAATTGTTGGATCTAAAGTTTTTCGTGAGTACGTCATTCAGATTTACCGCTTTTTTGACCGGGATACTATGTATTTACAATTTTCCAAGCATCCCCTGGATTGTTTTTCGTCTTTATAAGTTGATCTTTATATTGGAGCGCAACTAAGTTCTCAATAGATGGCTCCAGCAGTATGTGCTGGTCGATTTTGACATATCCAAAACGTCATGAACCAAGCTTAGATATATGGTAAACAAACCGTTTTGACACATTAGTGATTTTGTTTCGGCGTCATATACTTTTGGTTGTCTGAAAAGGTCTGATTTTGTGCCAAATAATTGTCATTTGCCGTAAGTGTTGGTTTTTTTCTTTTATTCGAAGAAAACGGGGGCTGAAGCGCATATAGAGCTTCAAAAAGTTTACAGGGATGCTGCTCAAGGTGAAACAACGTGCGGTGATTGGTTCCGTCACTTCGAAGACGGTGATTTCGATGTTGACGACCGTCCGCGTGAAGCAAGGCCAAAATCCTTCGACGACGCAGAATTGGAGGCATTGTTCGATGAGGATCCGTACCAAACCTAAGAATAGCTTGCTTTAGCAAGCCATTTCCAAGCGTTTATACAATCGAGCTAGGAATGATTCAAAAACAAAGAGTTTGGGTTCCTTATGATTTGAAGCCAAGGGAAGTTGAGTGTCATTTTTTCGCCTGTGAATAACTGCTCCAGCGGCAAAAAAGGAAGGGTTTTCTTCATCGCATCGTGACGGGTGATGAAAAATGGATTCGATTACAGCAACTCAAAGAGAAGAACGTCATGGGGACTGCCCGGTCATGCTTCTACGTCGCCGGCTCGGACGAATATTCACGCTGCGAAGGTTATGCTGTGTATTTGTGGGCTTAGATCGGTGTTATTTATTATGAACTGATGAAGCCCAACGAAACCATCACTGGGGAATGGTATCGACGTCAACTGATGCGATTGAGGGGAGTACTGCGCGAAAAACGGCCACAACACGAGCAGAGGCACGAAAAACTGATTCTACAGCATGACAATGCTCGGCCTCATGTTGCCAAACCCGTTAAAACCTACATGGAAATGCTCAAATGGGAAGTCCCACCCCACCTGCCATATTCCCGAGGTATTGCGCCGCCCGATTATTACTTGTTGCGTTCGATGGCACATGGTCTGGCTGGTCAGCAGTTCCGCTCATATGAAGACATCAAAAATTTGCTTGATTTATGGATAGCCTCAAAAGATGAACACTTTTACCGTAACGGTATTCGAGCTCTGCCAGAAAGATGGGAAAAAGTTGTAGCTAGCGATGGGCAATACTTTGAATGATTCATTTGCAACTAATTTTTGACAATAAAGTTGCATTTTCATGCATAACTTAGTTGCGGACCTAATAATATTTCGACTTTGCATTATTTATTTGTTTATTTAAGTTGTTTCGAAATTGTTTACATTCATTTTTATATTCCTCGTTTCTGTGGTTGTTCTTATACCTCCGGAACAATTGATCTCTTTCCACATAAGCACTTCGCAGCTCACTGTTTATCCAGTTATGCTCGTTCGACTTTCCTTTCTTCTTTCTTATATGTGTTGCGGACTTTACGATTTGACTGACGCATTTTCTTAAGTTTTCATAAAGTGCGTTAACTCCTGTAAACTTACTTAAGAGTTCCCAATTGAACAAGTTAATTTTGCTCGATAAATCGTGGCTGCAGGTGTATTCATAATGTTTTTATCTCTCTTTGTCTTCTCTGTTTTCGTTTGGTTTGAAAACGCAGTATAATATTGCGTAATGGCCAGAAAAGTTGAATTCAACAACTGCGGTTTTTATTTTAGTGTATAACTCCTCCAATTCCGTAATTTCATTGGGAAGGATTATTTCGGTGCTTAGAGCGCAATGGTCACTATCATACACGAACGTACGAAGATAGTTTATGTTACAGTATGTTGGTTCGTGGCTGTTAATTGAATGCGTGTGTCGAACAAGATTCAGTAGATTCAGTGCATGGCAAATGGCGGAGTATTCGTCGCTGTGCTGCCGTACACTGTGCTAACCTTACCGCTTGAGTAGTAGGTTCCCCCCAGTCGTCTGGTATATTATTCTTCCAATCCCTGTGCTTGGCATTCAAATCCCCTCCAATTAAGAAATAATTCTCCGATTCCAACCGAAGGAATCAAAAAAGTATCTTGAGACAGATATAATGTACTTGAAATTCTAGGATTACACAACCTTTTTCTTATGAAGACGTACATCATTGCATCCGCTGTTTCGCTAACCAAAAGCATATCAGGGGGTTGGTCTATAATCAAATTAAACACGAGTTCGCTCCACCATGTTTGTATCCACTACGATTGGAGGTACGTTGAGCTGGGTAGCAGTAAGTACACGCGTGGTCTGGTATCTGACGCCGCTGAACCATATACCCTTGGCTAGAGAGTAAAATAGCCTGCATACCAGATGAAGCTTCCGGTGCTCTAGGCGCTGGAGCCTGAGTAGAATATTTTTCTGTATCGTACTGTCCTACTTTCCGTCGCTTGAGCGTAGGTAATTTGGCAGTGACAACTGGTGTTTAACTAAGGATTTACAGACGTTTAATCTCTATTTTTGGTGCCGAGCCAGACTGACTCTCTTTATGTATTGGGAATCAGGAAAACCCCGATAGTTTATCCTGAGTCCTTGTTTAAGGGATGCGAAAGCTGGTTTTTGTTAGACTCCCCATCTCTACCCCAAGCGCACCCCTCAAACTTGTGGTTCTTTAAGAACTTAATGTATGGAAGTAGCATTTCGTAATTTGAAGCGGAATGCCTAAGACTTTGGCAGCGAATACATTTTAAACAATGTTTGGTGCTCTTAATTTTTCCCAGTATACCATCTAGGACTTAAACACTTTTAAGAACATCCAGTTTGCTATTAGGAGTGAGTTGAACCAGGTAGTATGGTATTACCCGCTTCTTCCTTTTAGCACTAGCTGTGATGAATGGCTTGATCCTTACAAATGTGAGCTCAATTAGCTATCGGTTTGTGCTACTGGTTTCCCAATTTCTTATTGTGTGAATTTGTCATGAGAACTGCACATTATATTCAAATGATATGTGTTCCGAGCTTAGTCTACTATCTAATCTTAAAATAAGTAAATAAATTAAATAAATGAACCAAGGAGTACATCATTTTTAAATTGGCAAGTTGGCAGAGCAATTTCTGGTAAGGTACTCCTGGCTTTCTGCACATAATTTTTTTATTTTTACCGAAACAAATCGCCAAACAAAGAGCTGGTCAATTTTACACCTTGTGTGCCCCTTTTTCTGCAATTTCTCGGTCTTGTAGAAAGATAAGTAAACGTTTAAGTGAAAAAACTGTCAACAGTACCACCCACTACATCTGTAGCCTGACACAAGGGGGCAATCACAGATATAGTGCTATCGGGGCCATTATTACGCTCACAGCAAGCATACAGAATGACGTGTCAACACTATCATACTTATGCACTTAGCAAAAGCATAGTGCTTCATTACGATGTCAGTAAGCAGCCTGTAGTTTTTCCTACCGAGGGACAACAGGAAATTCGCTGACCTCTCAGAGACGTCGGGAAATATTCTTTTAGTATGGGGTTAACCTGGCGAGTCATGCCATCTGCAGTTATGCTCATATAAAATCCAACTGTCAATGGAAGCCCTAATCGAATACGCAACCGTCCTGTAAAACTCTCCTTTGAGCCTTGCCTAACAAGTTTATCGACGATTCCATTTCCTGTGATCCCATTATCACCTGGGATCCAGACAAGACTCAGTGAATTTAGCCCTCTGACTGCGTTCAGAGAAGTCTTGAATTTTTGAACTAGCTTCGAAGTCGCAAGAGGTTATAGCAAGCCTCTAAACGCAGCTTGGCTATAGATGCAAATGCTTAGCCTACACCATCGATTCTCCACAATATAGTTATGTAGTTCATTCCCATCTCCGCTTGGAAGGCAGTCGCAAGTTTTCCTAACGAGGAGTGAAATCTAACGTTGTCATCCTCCAGAAAGCCACCACCGCGGCATCCTAATTCGGCTTAGAGCCATCCGTGAAAACCCCACTGGATTCCTTTCCTAGCTCAGAGTTTGGCCGAAACCATTCCTGGGCATAGAGGAAGTTGATTTCGTATTTTTTACGCGCAGGGATTCTTGTGTCATTGAATACCAAAGACTACTTTTTTTTAAACAATGGGTCTAGAGCAGAGCCAGGCGTGCTGGAGAATGGCCTCATGCAGCCGAGACGGACCGGTCTCTGGAGTCCGATAAAAACCGCAATGACGTATTTTCGTGAGACTTGCTCCACCAGACACCCGACGCATAGGATATAATTGGCCTTATCACTGCTGTCTAGCTGAGAGTTCCTTTGTACTTCCAGAACGGCGACAGTACCTTAGATCCTTTCGGCGTTACATGTTTAGTACATAGAAGTTGGTTATACAGGGTGAGCCCCAAATACTTAGCTTCTTTGGAGAATTGGATGGTGATGCCTTTAAGCACTAGATGAGTCAGGCCAGACAGCTTCATCCTTCTCGTAAAGAGAATAACCTCAGATTTGAGAGGATTGATTGAAAGCCAATTTCTATTGCTCCAATTGTCGATCAGGTTTAGGGCTGCCCGCGCTTTAGAGCAGACAGTCGCTAGACACGTTCCAACACACAGTACTGCTACATCCTTCGTGTATGCTTGCGCAAAGACGTCAGAACTATTGAGCGCGTTGATCAGTGAGTCAACAAAAATACATCTTTCGGCTGTTATTGAACCCCGAACAGTCCGATTGGGAAGCCACGGCCACCCACCTAGCCGAGTTACACCTGCCATCAAAAGTTCTGTGTCGAAGGCATCCACCTCAATAACGATGTAAATGCCCAGCGCATATTCTTTCAATTCCATTTTGCCTACCAGATTTTGAAGTGCACTCTCGCAAGGTCTTCCGCTTTGGTAAGCATGTTGTATCTCAGACAGTGCGCAGTTTTGCGCACATGGATCTCGGCCATTCTCCCATGCTCTTCAAGGTGAAGGGTGACAGAATTATGGGTTTGAAGCTCTTGGCGAGAGTATAGTCCTTTTTTTCGATTTTCGGAGTAAAGGCTACTCTCTCACTGTTCGCTAGTTTTTCGGTATGTATGGTAGCGCAAAGCTAACGGTGAAGTTTCTCTTCAGAATTATCAGCAGCTGGTCTATACCTTTTTGTGACATATGCCATGCATCGGTGCCAGACGACTTGAGGCTATCATAGAAAGCAATAGGTTATTTGATGGCCTCATCCGACAGATACAAGCTACGCCGTGTTGTGTTATACAGCTTATTTGTACCTTCGGCGATAGGAGCTGGTTCTGATCAGGTTATCTCAGAATCTGCGACAGAGAATCTCTGCTTTCGACTCAATGTAGGTGCCATCAGATTTTCTGATTGTTTTCAGTCTGACTGTTTTTCAATTTTTCAGGATATTGACTAACTAGCAGGTTCCACCGAATGTTTGTTTTGATTCTCCTACAGAAGTCCCTATTGGAGGCTCTCTTCGAAATCCGGATTTTCTTCTTAAGATTAACGAATTTTTCTTGCCTGGGCACGTCAGTTCAAAACATTCGCTGAGCTCCATTTCAGGTTTTGATTAGCTCCCTGTATCTTTATGTTTCGTTCGAAGTTTATCGGGAAACTCACGGACTTGCGGAGCACCTTTTTAAAACGTGTCCAGTTATTCGCGGATCCCTCCTCTTCAACAAAGCCAAGCCCTTACAATTTGATTCTGAATTCGATGTACCTACCCTTGATCAAAAAGTTTCCGCCACGCCACACCACCGTGTGGCGCTCCCATTGTTCCGATTTGGGTTCTGTTTTTTTTTTGTTGGGTTGGTAAATCTGTTGTTGACATTCCCTCTAAATCTTAGCGTTATAGCTTGATATTTGCAAAAGTTACGTAGCCAAGAGTACATCTACCTCTGTGTGTGTTGGCGATTTTTTACAATTTTAGAAATGGATTTAAATTTGCAACAACGAACTTGGAAATGTTGGAAAAGTGTTTCGGCAACGATTCTCTAAAGAAAACGGTCCTTTACCAGTGGCACGAGCGGTTCAAAAGTGGTCGTGAGTCAGTCGAAGATGATGAACACAGTGGTAGACCATCGACATCGAAAACCAACGAAAACATTGATGAAGTAAAAGAAATGTTGGTCAATAACAGCAAATTAACCATCAGAGAGATAGCGGAGGACTTGAACACTGCCTATGGATCCGTCCAAGACATCTTGGTTAATGATTTAGGTTTCCGTCGTGTAGCAGCAAAGTTGGTGCCAAAAGACCTCAATTTCATGCAAAAAACATGATTTGCGAGGCTGAATCGGATCCCACATCAAAAGGATCATTACTGGAGACGAGACGTGGATTTATGAGTACGACACGCAATCCAGACATCAGGCAAGTGAATGGCCTGAGTAGGTAATGCTCACGGTTTTCATGGATTACGAGTACAACGGTGTAGTGCATCATGAATTTTTGCCAGAAGGCCAGACAGCAAACAAAGAGTATTATTTGGGCGTTATGAGACGTTTGCGTGAAGCAATTCGCCGAAAGAGACCAAAATTGTGGGCAGAAAACTCGTGGATTTTGCACCATGATAACGCACCGTCGCATAGTGCCATCATTATTCGTAATTTGACGAAAAATGCAACAAATACCATCCAACCGCCACCGAATTCATCTGATTTGGCTCCCTGTAACTTCTTTCTGTTCAATCGAGTTAAAAAACCACTACGGGGAACGCGTTTCAGCAGCCGAGAGGAAGTAATGGAAAAATCGCCGGAAGCACGAATGGACATACCGAAAACTGAATATAAAAAATGTTTCGAGGATTGGATCAAGCGCTGGCATAAGTGTGTTGCAGTCAAAGGGGATTACTCTGAAGGGGACAATATACATTTGCGGTCGTAAAAATCGCACCATATCAAAATGATTGATTCATTCTTGGCTTCTAAGCCGGCGCAATTCTTTTGGGATGAGATCCACAAATTGCCAGAAATATGGGAAAAGTCATAGCTTCAGATGGACAATACTTTGAATAATACTATTGTACATGTTTTTCTTAAATAAACGTTGAAATTTTGAAAAAAAACCGCAAGTTTTTAGTTATATACCCAATAAGATGTTTAGATATGCCACCTTTACCAAAAAATTATCAATACCGAGTTGCTCCTCCTTTGGCGGTTATAACCGCTTTTATTCTAGAAGGCATCGAGTTTACTAGAAGTTCAGTAATATCCCTTGAAATTTCAGTATTCCATACATGTTCCAGAACTTCATTTAGCTTGTTTTTTTACTCTCTAGTTTATGTTCAGCCACCTTATGTTTCATTACATGTTACAAGTGTTCGATTGGGTTTAAATCGGGCGAATTAGCTGGCCAGTCCAGTCTGGTAATTCCGAGGTCATCAAACGTTGTCTTGAGCTGAAAATTATTGAAATACTCTAGTTACTTGTCTGTTTATTATTTATAAAGTAGACATCTAGAAGTTGATTTATAATAATTTACTAACGGATTTGGCGCGGTGGCAAGGTGCAGAATCATCTTGAAAAATGCACTTGTCAGTATACGAATGATGCTGTTCAATTGCTGGTACCAAAAACTCCCTTACTACTTCTCCATACTTTTGAGCATTCATAGTTCCATTAACAAAGTGCAAAACGTAAAAAGAAAAACATCCCCAAACTATCTGGCTTTGAGGAAACTTCACTGTTTTGACTTATGCACTCGTCCTTGAACCTATCACCTGCTGACCATCGTACATATGGCAAATTGTCGGCACACAACAAATTAAATTAACTTTCATCGGACCATATCACATATCGCAGGATGGTCCAATCTTCGTACTTTTTTGCCCACGTCAAACGAGCTTTTTTCATTTTTGTGGTTAGGAGAGGTTTTTTCGCTGGTCGTCTTCCATATAAACCTATCTCCCGTAGCCGTCGGCGTATGGTTTCGGCGCTTAGATCAACTTATGAAATTCACTCAGATCTGCTCTTATACGGACAGCACTTTTAAAGCCCGTCTTCTGGGTTGTTTTACGTTTTCGTCCCGAGCCTTTTTTCCTTTCCAGTGGATCCAAATTTTCTTTTTTCTTCATCAGTCGTAGGATAGTTGAATGACAGCATCCTATTTTAACCGCAATCTCACGATAGCCAAGCCCTTCTTCGACTAAAGTCAATATTTGAACTTTTTCGTCCCTAGTCAGTTGATGATATTTACCAGACATTTCACTTTTTTTTACTTGTCACCGTCACAACTCAATTCAAACTGATTTTTTTTTTGCACTGAATACGAGGCCGAACTCCGCTATGGGGAATACTCTTCATTAGTATGGGAAAAACCCTTACGATCTGATGTAATTAGGCATTTTTTGAGAACTCATTAGGTGGTGCGGTTTTTATGACCGCAAGTGTAGATTTAGATGAATAAACTTGTATTTCGAATTTTCTGAATACATTCCAAGAACTTTTTGATCAAGGTAGTATGTTCTGCCATGGAAATCCATGTATCGGCTGGATAGCGTTAAGTCGATAAGTTGCGCGTTACTCTCATAACAAATGTTGGGTGGGAGCTAACACTATTGGCAAATAGGTCAGATGATAGTATTAACCCTAGGAAATGATTGAGTTTCACGTTTCATTGCTCCTGTCCCAAAAAGTATTCTAAACATTAAACAGTATTCCATGAGTTCGGCTACTGCCTTTGGTGATACTGGTAGCACTAAGTCGTAAGAAAAATAAGCTGACGCAAAGGCGAATTCTCCATTCGTCTCTATACGGATATTATTTGAGGTTTTGTATTCAGCACATGATTCTGAGAGCATCGGATTTATAAAGGAGCTTAGCAGCACATGCGATCGTCAGCTTTTTAAACACTTTTTCTTAGTGTTTAAGTGGTTACTTTAGCAACAAATTTGGAATTGTTGAAATGTTTTCGCGTCCGATATAATGTGAAGGTAAATGGAATACATTGTGTCAATCTCAATATGATCCACTCGGTTGATAGCAAGTATAAATTCATTGTAATTCAAATGAATTCGTCAAATCAGGAATAGTGCCATTAGTAGTTGTTTTCTAGTGGTTACAATATTGTGGGGTGGCTGGATAGGTAGAAGCTTGAGAGGGTTAGGTCGATATTTAAAATTTTTTCTTGCAACGTTGTATAAGCAAATCGTATAGGAACAGCGATGTATAACAACGGCGCCAATTTGACTAGGTACCTACTTACCTACTTTAAACATATCATGCGAGTACTTATACACAACTCATACTCGTATCCAAAAGAATATTCTTTCGTTTTTCATTTTCTAACTTGTTCTTACATAAAATTAAAAAAAGAAGGTTTTGGTTAACTCAAACCTTGACACTTAAAGAAGTGTTGTTACATTAATTATGACCCAGTTTAGTAATGCAATTACGTGTTACGTCAATGAAATCTCCGTAGGGATAGCTTTTATTTCAGAAAAAATTCTGCATTATAGAAAACCTGTATATTGTTCGAGTACACAAGGAACGGAGGCAACCATAATCTCTAAGTAGTTGAAAATAATGGTCACAGTATTCATCAGAAAGTGCAAATACGAGTACAGAATTTTGCTTTATACACACATATGTATATTATATATACGAGTATGCATTTACGAAGTAAAAATAGAAAAGCTAATGGGTTTTGTTTTATCTTCTTTTTTTTTTGTTTATTTTTCAAGGTGTCGTGAAAATCACAATGAAGGGGTGTTTTACTGACAGCCATGAGTGCAATCAAACAGAGTGTGTATCTACAGCGGAGCCCAGGAATAATATGAACTTTTGCTGTTGCAAAGGTTCACTGTGCAATAGTGACTACAAGTGGATACCAACGTCAACGGAGGCCACAACACAAGGTATTTAAACTAATTTTAATGCTAATCATGGTTAATATTTTTGAGCTTGAATTATTAGTCACTGTTAGGGAATACCTTATCCTAGGTAAGCTGAAGTTGTCCTTAATCACAAACAAATCATATTTTTGAAGATACTCGTATCATAGATTTGAGTAGAATTGGGAACCTCTTGACTGGCATTTTCTGGAGAAATGTCAAAAATTAGCATGGGCAATGAAAACGGAACAGGCTTAGAAATTGGATAGCTAAAGACTCAAACAAGATATCAACTTTATTTAAATGCCGTTATAAAGGCTGGTGTTTCTTTTAAAAATAAAGTCCTACACAAAAGTTTTTACCATCAGTACTAACAGAGCAATTTCCGTTAACATGGGTCCTCGATAAATGATGTCAATATTGGAGATAGACCCTTACTGTAGAACGATTTTTTTCTTAGAATATGCCCAGGAATCATTTCCCAAATTATCGTCAACGAATTAGGGGACATCCTGTATATGGAAACATATGGGATATCTCATTTTGCTGTCCGGTAACGGTATATTTATGTATTTTAACACTAAAGATGAGCCAATCTCAGGCACAATAGCACATAATGAGCCTATCCAAAGTGTATATACGTGATCGAATATAAAAAAAACATGTTTTGGCAACGTAAAATCTATACAATATGTCGGAAACAGGGCCCGCTCCCTGAACTTTTAAACGAAGCAAAATAAGAATGATTGCAGCGCTACAACTGAAATCCTAGAGAAAATCGTTTGCTTATCAGAAATCAGTGACCGGTAGGTAACCATAAAACAGGTAACTGAACTTGGAGTATTGGTATCACTTCCGTACCGCCATAAGCTTTTAACAAGAACACCAAAGTAGAAAATGTCTTTCATCGGTGAAGATTTAAAAGGATACGTCCGAGAGTCGAAGTACGACATGGAGGAAATAGTTCGGGGACGAAGAACTAAAAGGGAGAAAATATTGTAGGTCTTGTAAATCATACGATCCATCCCGAGGCACTGGACCTTCAGAGGACCTTTGAAACGATAGATAGATACCATTAACACAAACACTTTATAAATACAATATGATATTTGGGGAATAGAACTTATTGGTTTATAAATTAGAACATAACGAGTTAAAATAAATGAAACGTTTTCAAGCCCACAAGAAATAGATACTGGTGTTCCACAAAGGTCAGTATTGGGAGTTTTACTTTTCCTCCTGTATATTAATGATTGTGGTAAAATTCTATCGCATTGTAAGATTTGTCTGTTTGCGGATGACATGTTCGTGACATGTGTCAAAGTCAAACATGCTCAGTTAGCATTACCATTTCATCATGGAAAGACTTACATCTGAATAACGCTAGCAAATTATTGAATTTTATTCTCAAAATTTGTGCTCCGTTTTACTCTGTTTGTGCTGCATTTTACGGTCGTCATAATTGACTCTCAGTAGGTTTTCAAGCCATAGTGACTAAATTTTGCACCAATTTCACGCTATTCAAGCCATCTATCCGAATGCGTAGAGTGCGTTCACAGCAAATATTGCTGCATTATCCGCCAGTGTTAACGAAGGACGTGATTATTTCATTCGCCGCCGTTCGCAGCAATTGGGATTGTGTTACTCGACTACGTGAAAGATTTTACGAAAGGATCTTGGTCTAAAACCTTACAAAATACAGCTCGTGCAAGAACTGAATCCGAACGAACTGCCACAGCGTGGAATTTTCGGCGAGTGGGCCTTAAAAAAGCTGAAGGAAGATGCACTTTTTTATCGAAAAATTGTCTTCAGCGACGAAACTTATTTCTGGATGAATGGGTATGTTAATAAATAATAGTGCCGTATTTGGTCCGATGAGCAACGTCAGCCAATACAAGAGCTGCCAATGCACCCGGAAAAATGCACTTTTTGCTGCGATTTATGGTCTGACGGAATCATTGGCCCGTAGATGACCGTGAGAACAACGTTACCGTCAATGGCGCCCGCTATCGTTCAATGATTTCTAATTTTTTTTTGTCCAAAATGCACGAGCTGAGCCTGACATGTGGTTCTAGCAAGACGGCGCCACATGCTATAAAGCACGCGAATCGATTGACCAATTGAGAAATGAGTTCGGTGAGTAATTTATCTCTCATTTTGGACTGGTGAATTGGCCGGCTAGATCGTGCATTTGAAGTCTTTATACTAGACTAGACAAATCAGCGTCAACTGCAGCCTTGGAAGACAACATTACGCGTATTATTAGCGAGATACCAGCCAATATGCTCGAAAAAGTGAATCAAAATTCGGCTCCCCGTATGGATCACTTAATACGTAGTCGTGGTCAACATTTACATGAAATAATATTTAAAAAGTAAATGGCAAGCATTGAATTATCAACTCAACTTTTGCAATTTTCATGTGTTTTTTTTTGACCAATCTTAAAAGCTTAAAGCTTAAAAAATCACCAATTATAACTTACTTACTTAAGGTGGCGCTACAGTCCGGAGTGAACCTGGGCCTCAGCCAACAAGCATCTCCAGTCAGCTCGATCTTTAGCTAGCTGTGTTCATTTGGTTCGTCATCGCCGTTATACATTCTACATAAATGTTCTTTCCAAATTCTTAGCCTCGACTGCGACTCTGCTACTAACATATGTTCCTTTTTTTTTCTCTACAAGCTTCGGTTCGGAGTTTGTGTCCGTGACATGTTTTTTTTCTACCTTTTGGTAAAACTCCTAAATATCATTCCTGAAGTATTGGGTCTACAAGTAAGTTTCCAGCGTTTGCCAGAGATGACGCCACCAGTGGATCCCGGGCAGAAATGTCAGACCCCATGTGTTTTATTTGTAGGTTTTGTATCTGTCAACAACTTTGCAGCGTTATATTTGATCAGTTCTATCTGTGTCGTACATTTTATCGAGCAAAATCATGGCAAGTTTCCAGCCAAATAAACGTCTTTTGCGGAAAGCGCTGCTTTTATTCTTTAATGTGAAGAAAAGTGCAGCTGAGGCCTATCGTTTGCTTTCGGAAACTTATGGGGCGGAATGTATTGGTGAATCGACGTGCCGCGAGTGGTTCAAACAGTTCAAAAGTGGTGATTTTGGAGTTGAAGACAAAGATCGCCCCGGAAAGCCGAAAAGTTTTGAAGACGAGGAATTGGACGCTTTACTGGATGAGGATCCGTGTCAGATTCAAGAAGAACTTGCTACATCATTGGGCGTCACGCAAAAAGCCGTTTCCCTGCGCCTAAAAGCACTGGGATTCATTCAAAAGGTTGGAAACTGGGTGCCGTACGAATTGAAGCCAAGAGACGTCGAACGGCGATTTTGCATGTCCGAAATGTTACTGCAGCGGTATAAAAATAAATCATTTTTGCATCGTATTGTCACTGGTGATGAGAAATGGATTTATTATGATAATCCTAAACGCAGAAAATCGTATACAAAGCCCGGCGAGCCCGCCGTGAATAAGGTCATGCTCTGCATATGGTGGGATCAAAAGGGTGTCGTATACTATACGAACTGCTTCCGAGTGGTGAAACCATCAAAGGACCATTATATCGAACACAACTAATTCGTTTGAAGCGGGCATTGAAAGAAAAACGGCCAGAATATGAGACCAGGCATGAGTCCGTCATTTTTCATCACGACAACGCTCGGCCACATGTTGCGGTTTCGGTGAAAAACTATTTGGGAAACAGTGGATGGGAAATTCTGCCTCACCCGCCTTACAGTCCAGACTTGGCACCATCTGACTACCACTTATTTCGTTCGATGCAGAACGCTCTTACGGGAATACGCTTCACCTCAGTAGAGGAAATCAAAAATTGGCTCGATACTTGGGCTCGAAAGACGAGAAATTTTTTTGGTCCGGAATTCATAAATTGCCAGAAAGATGGGGGAAAGTTGTAGCTTCCGATGGACGATACTTTGAATAAAGCATTGTAACTATGTTTTCATAATAAAACTTCAAATTTTGGAAAAAAACGCTGGAAACTTACTTGTAGACCCAATAGCATTCTAGCATTCTCCTTCTTTTTCCTTTCGTTTCTCATCGTCTGCTCGTAAAGCTCGTGAGCAGCTCTAGTTTTTCTATGCAGCGCTGCTTTGTATGCATCTTACTTAGTTGCCGGCAGTCGTCGTCAGACCAGGGGTTTCTTTGTGATGGCCGAATGAAACCCAAACCCAGCCTTGCGTCGATTGATTGATCAGGAGTTCTCCAAGTTTTTTTTATGAATGTCGAAATGCGGAAACAGCGTGCTAGCTACGAAGATGTTTCGGCCCGCCGCAAAGTCTATTACCCTGAATCCATTATTGGAGTTGGTGTCGTACAGGCTATTCTTTCCGACAGAACTACCAAAGAGGCCCTCTCTTCCTAGATTTGCATTAAAGTCTCCGAGGACAATTTTAATGTCATAAGTAGTTAGGACATTGCTCGTAAGTCTTCTGTAAGCTATCTTGGTATTGCCATCTTTCCTCTATGTGAGGGCGTGCGCTCATATAAGGCTAATGTTGATAAATTTAGTCTTAATACGGATTGTTACGAAGCGCTCGTTAACATGCCGGCATCTCAAGACTTGTCTAAATCTGGCAACAACGAATCCATATGGAAATTCGGTCTTTTAAATTTTTTTCGCTTAATTCGTGTTATACTCATACAGAACATTCTGATACAAAACCATGCTTGTTTGTGTGGTCCAGCACAGTTGTCGTTCGATCTTCAGGAATTGTTCACATCATATTGAGTAGCACTTCATTGGAAACAACTAATGGTGTTCCTGATCGGGTTTCATCTTTCAAAGAAAAGTCACCTGAACTGAATTTTGAAAATCAGCTTTGCTGTCACTGGAATTTCCCTCAAGGAAGACCTCGTTATTGGGGTTTTTTGTTTTTAAAACTCATAGAGTATATATATAGGTACAATATCTCAAGTGTACGTTTCCTTCACTCATGTTGGCGGCTCGAAAGCTAAACAAAGCTAACGCCTGCTAATGGCAAACAACTCTGCTCGGTTTCTGAGGATTTTCGTCCACTCAAACGACTCCAGACTACACAAAAGATGATAGTTCATTGAGAAACCATCAAGAGTATGGTGAATGAGGAACAGTTTTAAATCCCATCTGTACCAGGTTTTGCAACGTTATGAGTTAGGAATGGGGCTTGGCATTGTCTTGCACCTGCTGTTTTTGAGCCAATTTTGTATATATTGTTACGATTTTCTCACAATACTTGATGGGCATTTATTGTTTCTCCTGGCTGAAGGAATGATTGGCCCTTCCGTTGTTCACCAGACTGTGACCATAACCTTTTCTGGGTGAAGACCGGGGTTGGGGGTGTGTTTTGGATTTTCATCTTCGTTCAGAATCCGCTTCTTATCGAAGGTGATTATTCCCGCATCGTTTGCGTTCAACGCTGAAATCTCCGGAACTTTTCAAACTAACGTCGAATGACGCTACATCCTCAAATGCGTCATCAACGTTTCTCGCTGTTAGAGACCCATTATGTTCCAGTTTAAATGTATGTATAAAGAAGAAAAATACGAATTTTGACAATTGACAGCTACTCTAACGAGAAATACGATTCAATTTAAATTTTAAGCGTTGAACGTTCTTTTGATATGTTCTAGCAATATGATCTTGTAAAGAAGAGTCACAACAAGTTATGTTAAATGTTTTTTTTTGACCAAGTTAAGCAAGTTAGCCTTGTGAACAGATATGTAAGTGATTTGAAAATGTCAATTTATGAAAGTAGAGGCAATTTCGAGCATTCGAATATTGTTGCAAGCTGAATATAACGGTATTATTTGCATAAGGTGAGACGGGGTCGTACCTGCGCGACCGATAAACATAGCGTACCATACTGTTGAAAGCAATTTAAAGTTTATTTTTGATACTGAATCAAGATGGCAGTAGATCGCGTCGCCCTAAGATATGATAGGTATCAATAATGTTTTCATCAGTCGTATTTTTGTATTGATTAAAATGATAATGGCGATACCAGGATAGGAAAAGGGAATTTCTTTTCTAGAACTGTTGGTAAGCATAGCCCGCATGACACCACGTCTGGCAACGGACTTAGGCTTATTGACTTTACGGCGGCATGAAATATCAGTGTAGCAACACACAATCAATATACACAAGGGGACATGGCGGTCTCCGGATCATGATACGCTGAATCAAATTGATTGCATTGCGATAGACGTAAAGCATGCCTCCAGTATTCTTGACGTCCGAACGTTCTGGGTAGCCCACATTGACTCGGATCACCACCTTGTTGCATTCAAGATGCGAATGCGGATTTCCCAAACGCCACAACAAAGAAGCACGACAATGAGAGGGTATAACGTAGAAAAGCTGTAATGGCAACAGACTGCCATAATCTTCGCCGAACGCTAATCCCGAAATCTCTCAACAATTCATATGCACCCAGCCTAAAGTATCGAAGACCAGCAGCAATGCTGCCAATGTGCCATCAGAGACACCGCAGTTGATGTGCTGAGTTTCAATCGGCCACCATCAATAAACCTCTGGTTTGATGAAGAATGCTAGCAAGTACATGCAGCTAAACACTAAGCCTACAAAGTGGCGCTGCAATGAAGGTACGAGAGCCGCTCGTGTACTATATGAGCAAGATACGGAAGTTTTACCAGTAGGTAAAAAGAACGTGTCAAGGCAAGAAAATCCGTACAGAAGCCTGTAGAGATGGAAAACGAATCCTTCTAGTGAAGTCACAGTCGGTGCTGAGAATATGGAAACACCTTTTCTGCAGCCTGTATAACGGTGAAGAGCTCCAACATCCCGCCGTCAAGCAGAATAGGCTATTCAGTTTTGCCGATAATAGCCGAAACTTCCGAATGAAGTATGAATAGCAATATCTAAGCTGAAATCCAACAAAATAGCTGGGCGTGATGGCTTACAGCTGCTGGAAGTGACTTTGTGAAGAGAATATACCAACTCACACTCAGAAGAGTGTATGTCTGATGAATGGAATCTCAGTATCGTTTGTCCGATCCACAAAAAAGGAGATCCCCTCATCTGCACCAACTATAAAGCTCTAAGTCTCCTCAACTTCGCATACAAGATCTTATCTGCAATATTGTGTGAACGTGTGATTAGCCTCTGTCAGTATGATTTCAGATCAGGAAAGCCCACAATTGACCAAATTTTCACACTCCGGCAGATCCTGGAAAAACTCAAATCCAAATTGATACGCACCATCTTTTCATCGATTTTAAGACCACATATGACAGCATTATAGAGCCATATAGAGTTATACAGCCATATCTAAATCGGCTGTCTGTGCAGAATGACGATTGAGAACGCTGGTTGCTCCGTCAAACTCGGTAACGATTTAATCGAGACCTTTGATGTCAAAAAAAGCTTTAGACAAGGAGATCCGCTGCCATGTGACATCGTACTTGAAAAAATTGTGCGGAACTCACAAGCGAATACTGGAGCCGCAATCTTTCAAAAGCCTGTGCAACTACTAGCATACGTCGATGATATCGATATAATTTGGAGAACACAGCGGGTTGTCACCGGTTCGCTAATATTGAAACGGAAGCTCCAAAAATAAATTTAGCGGTTAATGAGGGCGAAACCAAGTATATGTTGTCAACAAGAAGGCACAAACAACAGTTATAACTTCGCATTCAGCAAAAATAAAACGAATTATCATTTAGAAGGCAATTGAGTAGTAATTCGGACCCGTTTGGGTTGACGGACTTTGGAGGAGAAGCTTCAACAACGAATTTTACGAGCTGTACAGCGAAGTTGACCTAGTCAGAAAACTGCGCATCAGTCGCCAGAGAGCTAGGACACATAGAGCGAATGGACACAAACGTTCCGGCCTGCAGAGTCTTCGAATCTAATCCGGAGAGACAACGCAGTAGAGGAAAACCTCACCTTAGGTGGCGAGCGCAAGTAGAAAGGGACTTCACCCGGCTGGAGGCAGTTAGCTAAACACCGGGCTAATTGTTAGTTAACGCTCAAGTAAGTAAGATCCTTTTAGACTTCATACTCATCTTAGTAGATCTACATGTAATACGCTTGTTCACTCTAGAAATCGATATGGGCTAGCCCAAAGGTCCAAAATTATCGGCACTTGTGTTCACCAGCGATTTAATAGTGATAGCCTTATTTGCTCTTAGTTTAAGATTGGGCTCTCCTGCAGTATCAGCAGCAGAGTCACCCTAACGTACTGTGTGCAGTAGCAGATATTTTGTCTAGAATTCGGTTGAATGAAACAAATTTGTCATGCACATTGCTTACACTTTCTACACAGAATTCCATCAACGGAAATAATGACAATTAGTTGTCACTTCACAGAGATATGGATTTCCTGAAAAATTAATTCCTTCTCAGGTTTTTTGGTGAAGCGTTTTTGTTTTTATAACCATTCGTATACCCGCAAGCCAATAAATTAGGAGTATGTTTTTTATTATCAATAAACTGCTTTTATCAATAAGAAGTTAGACCGCCATAGTCGCATTAAAGAGCGTTATGGCGTAGGTTTACGACGTCGTCAATAAATTTGAGGGCATGAACGAGAGAATAAGTTGATATTTACTCATCATGACGGAATTATATTTTTTCCACTCCGAACGAGGTAACTTTAGAATATGCGTTTTAAACGCATCGACCGCTTCTTCAGGCGTCGAAAAATGTTGACCTCGTGTTTTGTTCTTGATGTACGGGAATAAAAAGAAGTCGTTGGGTGCCAAATCGGTGGAAGACCCATCGATTCGATGTATTTAGTGCTTAAACAGTTGCTCAAACTTGTTTGAGCCGATCTGCTAGAGCTCGCATTGTCTTGGTGGAGAAGCATCCATGCCCGACGGCAGCTTTTTCTTATTTCTCCAAAGACTTCTGGCAAACAAATCGTGGTGTACTATTTCGGATTGACCGTTCGACTTTGCTCAAATGGCACGGTGGCAACATGTTCGGTTTTCCCTAGGGGAACAGGCGACCGACTTTGAAGTGCTTCGTGCGTAAACAACTTTTGTTGGATTTGCCTCGTTTTCAAAGACCTTTACAGTCGACTGCTGTTTAGTGTCGACTGATTTGATTTGGAACTTAATTCTTCCTCTTGGTATATGGCATTTTGGAATCATTCCCGTAAATGGATACAAAGACTTATTTAGATTAAACTGCTGTGGTGACGGCTTTCTGACACTGAGAATTTTCCCATGGACCTTCATGTTAAGATAAATTAACATATATGCATCGGTTGTTTGGTGGAACAAGCTTTTATGTTGTATGTCATTCCTATTTTTACCAGACTCGCTGCTTTCCAAGAATAATTTGATGGAAAGTGTATCTGACGAATAGAACCTCAGTAATATTTGCTTAATCCACAAGAAATGACACCATTTGAACTACACCAAATATACAGGTGCCAACATCCTTAACATTGCATAGAATTTTTTGCCTGTTACGAGTATATTGCGTGGATACATAAAATTACGGCGTAATTTTGGGCACAGTAAGTATTCACACAACGCTAAATCAAAGAGAAAACACAAGAAGTCCGTATCGATTCTTACCACCTTTTTGTCAGCCTTAATGCAGGATATGACGGCATCAACTGATACGAGCTATACAGAATCATATCTAACAGGTTCGAATAGCCCCGAGACTAACATATGAAAACAATTTTTTTTGGCAAAATTCGACTTTATTCATTAATATAGTCACCTTCTAGAGTGATACTATCATTTCAGAGCCGCTCTAATATTTCTATGCCTTTTCTTATAGATCGAATTGTCCAAGCCTTCAAAATACGCTTCATATCTCTTACTGTATCCATGTCTCATCCATTGTCACATACCGCATACAATTTTTTTCTTTATACCGTTTAGCGCTTTGGGTCAATTGTGCGTAAACGCGGTACACTCTTCGAACAGAGCTTTCGCTTATTAATATCGTGTTGCAAATAAGACGTACAATACATGGCCTATGGATGACTTTACGATGTCAGCTATCTCACGCACTTTCATTTTACGGTTGTTCGAAACGATTCTGCGGATTTTTTTTATGTTTTCCGGCGTGACAGAGTTTTTATAAAAGAACTTAACACTCAAGTGGGTATGAACACACCTATAACGCTTCAGCATGTGTTAAGTTTTTTTTTGAAAATGAGATAGAGGGAAAAAGAAAAATGTTTGGGCTCAGTGGTTGTGACTAAATTCTTAGTGGAAGCTGGCGTGTTGTTGATTTCTAGTCAACTACTCTTATTTGATTTTTGTTAACTGAAAAATTGAATGTTTTTCGGGCGCGGTTAGGATTTGCATACCGAACTTTCCGATTTGGAAGACAGTCCACTAACACTTGAACCACGGCCATCCACGTGGCCTTCGATGGAGAAAATTCTTTATAACACTTTGTAAGCCTTTTCTGAGTTTTAACTGCAACTTTTCTCATCGAATAACATACGAAACTCGGTTTTTTGCATGGTTTTGAAAATATCAAAAGGTGCGACACTAACGGCGTTTTTGATTGGTTTCTCTCCGGAAGTTGGGCAATTTGGACTCCAATGGAACACTAAAAAAACTTCTTTTGATTTTGATGTCAAACATAGTCGAATGCTCGCAAATAAAAATCTGGTTTGACACACAATACTATTTGACGTTTACATGGGTACATTCCGACATAAAATTCAAAAGAGAAATTTTGCTTCTAAAATGGAAACCAGAAACAAAGTTTTAGGTGGACAAGCACCTAGTGAAAAGGATCTGTCTCGAAAACTTATTACAAAATCAGTTGGTTACGTTTCGATTGTGAGGTCCATTTGTAATTTCATCGCCACTAATATGTCCCCACA
Source organism: Volucella zonaria (assembly GCA_963966105.1). Classification (NCBI taxonomy): domain Eukaryota; kingdom Metazoa; phylum Arthropoda; class Insecta; order Diptera; family Syrphidae; genus Volucella; species Volucella zonaria. The sequence goes on from OZ014530.1 coordinate 171,722,401, forward strand.
GATATGTTATTAGAGTCGTCATTTACCGTATGTGTAGGTCTCAGAACTTATCGAACCACCTGTTATGTACCTAGGGAAAAGTTTTTCAGCCTCCTTTTTTTGGCATATACTATACCATATTACCGCACTTTATAGGTGATGTGGTATCTGCTTAAAAGCATACAAATTCTATGCACGAATCCAAACTTCGTTTTCCTGTTTTGTCCGTTTTGCAGATCGTTAACAATAAATCAATCCTTATCATCCCTTCGCAACTGTAGGGGTTTTACGTGGTCGGGTAATTAAATCCAGGCTTAACTCTCAGTCTAGAAAACAAGATAGATATTCCATAGCCAGCAACCCGCTTCGGGGAAATGAGAACTTCCGTTGACCCATTTGGTGTTCATCCGCCACCATTTCTTCTGACAAATTGTTCTCAGCTCCAAATGCGTTGAGGTTGCTCTTATAAGGAGTCTGACTTGCTGACTGTTAACACAACCGCTGACTCAGCTTCCGTATGTCCTTCTGAGATTCAGTCATTTCTGACAGGACATTACAATTTTGGTATTTTCTTCGGTTGAACACTCGCGCTTTTAATTTTGGCAAGCCAATACCAGTATCAAGTGGCTACCACGGAATGCATAAACTAACAGAAAATAAGCATAACTTAAGTGTAGCCATAATCACAGCACGGAGCATCGCCAAGTTGACATCGCTCAGTACTTATCCTAATTCTACAATACAATATCCTGCCACCGGGACTTAGCATGCCCATAATACGAGTATTATTCAACAATTCACCATATGCTGTATGTTTTTGTTTTGAATGTTCTACGCCATTACGCCTATCCCTAGTAAGTCGATGTAGTCTCCCACACTATGTAGCAAGCAAATTGAGGCAGTTCTCATGTTTGGTTGAGTTCTGCCTACCATTGTGCAAATTAAGGAACTGCTTATAATCAAAAGATCTGTTCGGTTTATATTCATTTTAGAAATGTTGAGAAAGTTGTTTTGTGTCTATCACCGGTTATCCGCCTTCGATCTCATATTTTAGTTGCATGGCTGTTACTATCTATCTCTATCTCTATCTTTATCAGTCTTCCCGTACTGATCTCGACTTGCTTTTTCAATCCTCCTCCAAAACAATATATCCCACCTCGCATCCATCAGACTCTACGCTCGATGACCTAGCCCTAAAAATAATAGACGTCAGCAAGCAACTCATAGCAACTCGGTTGACCGTTGCCGAAATCGGTAAAGAAGTGAGATTGGCTTCCCACAAAGCCGATGGAATACCCGATCAAATTCAATTCCAAGCTAGTTCCCCGTACAATGTCTCAATTCATAATGAATTAGTAGACACGGAGTCATTTTTAAATACTACTCCCGCCGCCCTAACAACGGAAACCGAAACCGAAACCGCGCTGCCTTTACCAACTAGTATTCCGCCCGCCCCCGCCCCACGCAAACTGCTCAAACAATTCGGAACTTCATGGACCCCCTCCGAATGGAAAAGTCGACTCGAAAAGCTGAAAGAGGGAAACCATACAGCATTCTACGTTGAAGGGGCTCCTCAACACGCTGATGTTTCTTGGGTGCGGAATTTTTTTCACCGAAATTATGCCATCACCATTAGCGAGTGCGAGATGATTTCCCCTGCTGACTCCAATAGTTCTTGCAGCTTCAAAATCAACATCCCAACCAAATATTCCTGGTTGTTCCCTACTTCCCCTGGTAAGGCTACTAAACCTGGGAAGCTAAGTATCACCAAATGCTCTGAGGAACGAGAAAACCCACATCTCGATAATAAAAATAAACGTAACGATAAGCTTAAAAAAATAGCGCTCCCTAACTCCCTTCCAACCAAAAAGCAAGCTAACAAAAAACGAAGCTCTAATCCCGATCCCAACTGGAGCTTCAAAACGAACTTGTTCCCCTATTTTAGTCCTCCCTCCTCACTTATCCGACACAAAGCCCTAACACACCAATCCTCTAATCCGCTAATTCCCAATGTTCCACCCAAGCCCCCGCGCCAACGCGTCTCTTTCAACTTAACCCCAACCACCCATATTATCCATATCTTCAACGCCACCAATCCCAGCTAACAACTCATTTCCTAACTTCGACCTACAAGGAGCTAAGTACCCTAATTTTATGAACTCGCATACCCTAAAACCAACATCTCATCCGTCGCCCAGCTCCATCTCCATCTCCCTCCTCCATCTCCCTCCTCCATCTCCCTCCTCCATCTCCCTCCTCCATCTCCCTCCTCCATCTCCCTCCTCCATCTCCCTCCTCCATCTCCCTCCTCCATCCCCCTCCTCCATCTCCCTCCTCCATCCCCCTCCTCCATCTCCCTCCTCCACTGCTTCTATCCTTGATCCCCTTTTTCCCCCCACAGTTAAACTAACCCAGCAAACCAATGAAACTACAGAAAGTCGCTATGCACTCTCTAGGCTTAGAGAGAGAAAGATATATGAAAACGTTCGTCTCTTTCTAGTCTGCTACGAAGGGAAGACCAAAAGCAGCGTCATGGTATCCATCCAGCAGGAAGACCTCTCTACCGACCCTATCAGTCCCAGGAACCTCTATGTCAGGTACGTTCACTCTAAACCAGTCTCACACCTACAGCGAAGCCGAGCCGACCACGATAAATTTTTTCGTCCATAACCTGCCTCCCTTGTCAGCACTTAAACCATCCCGCCTTACATCTCCACCCCACAACATCCCTCTTACATTTTACTACCAGAATGTAAGAGGTCTTCGCTCTAAAACCAATGCTGTCCTACGTTAATCGCATTCTCTTCCCTTTGATATTTACGCCTTGACTGAAACCAATTTAATTCCCGACATAAAGAACCAGGAATTTTTCCCCCCTACTCTTAATGTTTTTCGCGACGACGATCCTACCCGCCCACATGATGATTCCCCCTCTCGAGGCGTCCTACTGGCGATCCACAACAGCCTTAACTCTTCTCCCATTACCATCACTGCATCCTCTAAAGTCGACTTTGTCGCTATAAAAATATCACTCCCCTTCAAGTTCCTTTACGTTTTATATTGCTACATCCTGCCAGCTCAACCTATCGAATCTTACCAACTTGTTGTCGATGGGATCAACCATTTAATTGACCTGTCTGACTCTACTGACGATATCCTTATTTTCGGCGACTTTAATCTTCCTCAGCTACAGTGGACTCCATCAGACGATCAATGGTTCTTCATCGCTCCAAATGCCAGCTCAGCTAAGGAATGTCTCTTCTTAGATCGTTTAACAGACTCAAGTCTATGCCAAGTCAGTGGTGTATCCAACTATATGGGCAGGCAATTGGACCTTATTTTCACAACAGATTCAATTAAGTCCCCCCCCCCCCCCCCCTCTCTCACTTTGTCCACTATCTCTCTCAACAATCGACAACTACCCCCCCTTGCTTTCATTTTTTCATAACTCTTTTTTCCAGTCCGCTCCCCCCACAACTCTCTCATCCTACGACTTTCATAAAGCAAACTTTCACAAAATCAGTGACTATCTTAGCAGATCCCCCTTTAACTTTCACAACCTAAGTGGAAATGATGCCTTATCCATTTTTTATAAAGAAATATTTAATTCTTTTTGCCTTACGTTCCGTTTTCCCGCCTTAAAACATCATCTACTAGTCCTCCTTGGTATAATCGCAAGCTTCGTTCCTTACGAAATAAGAGAAACAAGTTATGGGCTGTTTTCCTGCGTACCAGATCCTTTTCGGACTATTCCAACTACGTATCTTGGTACTTATCTTCATTTCACCGAACTTTACGATTCCCTTTACCAGCGTTACCTTAATAATGCGCAAGTCAACCTTATAAGTGACCCTAAGTCCTTTTACCAATTACAAAAGAAAGTCCGATGGTTACCCTCCTTCCCTCTCTTTCAACAATAAGTCATCAACCGATCCACTCACCATTGCCAACCTATTTGCCTCCTTTTTTAAACAATCCTTCACCAACGATTCTTTTGTACTAGATCCATCCTATTTTAGTTGCCTACTGAACTTCTCCAATGGCCTACTTCTCTCTCACATCTTGGACCCCACTTATATCGAATATAAATTACACCAACTCAATGACGAATTTACACCCGGTCCAGATGGCCTCCCTGCCATATTTCTTAAAAAATTTTATTCGTCTCTTTCCCTTGCCCTTTCTGATCTCTTTCGTCTATCCATTTCACAAGGAGAATTTCCTCAGGTTTGGAAAACCTCCTTCATAACCCCGATCCACAAAAACGGATCAAAGAACGAAATAATAAACTATCGTCCAATCGCTAAACTCTCCCATATACTCAAACTCCTCGAAAGTATTTTGTATGAAGCTCTAACCTTCCAATGCAAATCACTTATTTCCCCTAGACAACATGGCTTCCTAAAGGGTAGGTCAACCACCACAAACCTCGTTGAATTCGTATCCTTTGTGCATCTCTGCCCTAGAGAACGGCAACGAAGTCGATGTAGTTGCAACCGATTTTAGCAAAGCCTTCGATAAAATCTCTCATCGATTAATACTCGTCAAATTGTCTGCCCTCGGCTTTGAACCCATTTGTTAAAATGGATATCCTCTTACCTCGAACACCGTTTTTACAGTGTTCGCTTTAGGTCAGCCCACTCGGCTCCATTTTTGGCCACCTCTGGAGTTCCTCCAGGCAGCCATCTCGCTCCCCTTCTTTTTATATTAACCATAAATGATCTCGATAGGATCATCAAACACTCGTCCGTCTCCCTTTACGCCGACGATACCAAATTTTTCAAAACCATTTTCTCTCCCCATGACTCCTTCCTCCTTCAACAAAACCTTGATAGTTTTTCGATCTGGTGCCTCAAAAATTGTTTGAAACTTAATATCGCCAAATGCCAATCCATCACCTTTTCGCATAAGCGGCACCAATCTCCTCCCCGACTCTAGCTTCTCCACAACCAACCTATTTCCTCCGTTGAATCTCTTCGCGACCTCGGCATTTTGTATGATAGGGAGCTCAACTTCCGTTTACATATGGATGGGATAATCCTTAAAGCCAACTCTGCACAAGGTTTTGTAAAACGATGGTCCAAAGAATTCACCAACCCATACGTGACCAGGTCCCTCCATATTACCCTTGTTCGCCCCCTCCTAGAGTACGCCAGTCAAGTATGGTCCCCATATCATCGCGTTCATATCTCGAGAACCGAAAGCATCCAGCGCCGTTTTCTTCGATTTGCTCTTCGAGATTTGCCCTGGGACGATCCTTTTACTCTGCCCCCCTATCAAAACCGTCTCAACCTTATTAACCTAAACACCCTTGAGGAACGAAGATATGCAGTCTCTTGAAATCGAGCAGAGCGTAAACAATCTTCAGCAGCGTGTTGAAAAACTGGAAGCCAGCTCTCACGAGCTCTCACCCATTATTTACCACACCCTAGATGAATTAAACAAACGCTGCGACGCTCTAGAGAGAAGAGAAATACGAGTAGCTTCTAATGCTATTATGTTTGGTGTACCACATTTGGCTGACGAAAACCTAAAGATTATGTTCCACCACTTATGGCATATTGTTGAATGCAAACCTCCGACACTAAATGCTGTTTTCCGTGCTCAGACAAGAAATAATACGGCTCTGCTCAAGAGAGAAATCTCCTTCTGAGAGCAGTGACAGAGTTTCGGAAAAAAAATGGAGGGCAACTTTGCCTAAATGACATCGGCCTGAAATCCTCATCAGTGTTTTATGTCAACGAAAGTCTCACCAAAAAAAATCGTATCTTACTACAACAAGCAACACGGCTGAAACATCAAAAGCAACTTTTCTCTGTTTCAACAAGGAATGGAAGCAACGAAGCATCTTAGTCAGCGATGCAGATGCTCTCGCAACCATTGCCGCACGACATCAAGAAGTCACCTTACAACGTCAACAATGAATTTTTCTTCGACGCATAAAAAAAACCATGTAATTTCTCCTTTTTTTCCCCTCTTCTTTTCTTTTCTTTTCTTTTTGTATCTCTTTTTTTTAACTCTCTCACTGCAAATCTATTGAGAACTATATTTTTTACTATTTTCCATAGCATACACTCTAAAGGCGCTTGTGTCTCTCGTTGTTATAATTGTTGTTTCTGTTGCACTTGCTAAAATGAATTCACAGGAATGGGGTACTTCCACTGACAAATCGAAAACTTTATTTAATATTCTTTGCAAATCGAAAAGAGGTTTTAATATATATATGTTGTTTAAATGCGCAAAGCCTAAAAAATAAAATTGATGAGTTCCGTGTTATTTGTTTAGTGATAGTATAGTCGATGCTGTTTGTGTAACTGAGACATAGTTTGACTCGGAGTGAAAATCAAATCTAATAAACTTAAATAATATGCAGTTTTTTCCAGGTCACAGATTTCGCAAAGGAGGAGGTGGTGTTGGTATCTATTTAAAAAAGTGTCATAAGTCTCATATTATTAAAAAATCATCACCAACCGACTTATTGGAGTACGTACTCATTGAGGTTAGGACTATTAACGAAATCTTCCTTCTGGGGTGCATATATATGGCTCCGGATGTTGCACACCATACGTTAATAAGAGATGTGCTCGAGGAATTATCTCCGTTATATTCCAAAATCGTTATATGTGGTGACTTAAACCTAAACATCTTAGAAGAGGAAAATAATGCTTTTAAAGAACTGATTGAGTCTCTTCGTCTGAGTTTCGTAAATGGTATCCATCCTACTCATTTTGCACCCAACAAAACACCCTCTTTAATTGATATTGCGTTAGTGTCTGAAGAAAATATCGTACTTCGGTACGATCAACTTCCTGTTCCAGCATTTTCGCACCACGACATGATTCTTTTAACAGTCAACATACTTTCAGAAGTAACGAATAATGATTTCTTCGAGTCATTTGATTATACAAAACTTAATCTAGTAGTACTCTTTCATGACTGCCAGACGTTAAATTGGCAGCCGATATATGCAACAAGTGATACCAGCTTTCAAATTAGATATTTCAATGAGAATATTTTATACCTTTTTAAAAAGCATGTGCCAGTGGTAAAAAGAAAGTCCAAGAAATGCACATTACCTTGGCTTACACAAGAAGTCTTTGATCTCATGAAAGCCCGTGTTGCATCGCAACCAACACCATACATCACTCAAGGAAATCAGCTTCTTACAAGCCGCATGTTTCCCGTCGGCATTTACCAATTTTCGAAAAGCCGACGAAAAACACATATCAGCTGACGTAGCTCCTAGCAAAATTGGGCGCTCAGAAAAAACCACAAACAGCTGCAACACATTAGCTGTGGAGGCGGTAGCATGAAAAAATGCATAGAAAAAAAAATTATATGCTTTCGGCAATTAGCCCCGCCCAATGAGTGGATTTTGCAGTGGCGCTTTGCACATAAGCGTGTATTGGTGATGTATGCACTCGCTAGTCAACGAAAAACCAAATACGCTATGCGGTAGCAGCTAAGATGTGAACAATTTCCGCAAGGTCCGCAATGGGTCCTTGACCAGAAGAACATGCCTTCAAGAATCAGCTGGAAAAGGAAGGTGTCGTTATGACAACTGCAGCGAATGGTTGGGCATTCCCAGTTAAACCTGCAGAGTGACCGTACCTGCAATTTATGTAAAATAAATAAAACTCTTAAAACCAATACGTGCGTTTTAATTTAACTTTTTTTGGAACTAGATTGGCACTTAACTTAGTCTTGCCAATATATATATATTTTTTTGCTACAGGAGATGGAGACGGCATAAATGTCCTGAAATACACACAGAGTTCAAAGTTGTTCGTAATGCAGTAACCTCATTAATCAGATCTAATAAAAGGTCATTTTATGCAAACAAGTTCAATGCAGTTAGCTCAAACACCGACTTTTGGAAGACTGTGCGCTCACTCGGTTTGACTTTGGAAAAGCCAGCTCTTCCAAGCCTCATCAATTTAGACGAGCTTAATGCTAAATTTGTCTCTGCATATGATATACATAATCCGACAAATATATCGGAACCGCAATGCAGTAGCGACGACACTTTCTCCCTACAATGTACCGACGAAATCAGTGTTGGTAAAAAGATCCTTGACATTACATCTAACGCAATTGGATGGGATAATATCGTTCCCAAGTTCATAAAAATCCTGCTTCCAGTCATTCTCACTCATATAACCCATATAGTTGGAAAATTGCTAAAGTGGTGCCAATTCCGAAATCTCCATCGCGCCCAGAAACTGAATATCGACCCATTGCCATACTTCCATTTCTGAGAAAAGTTTTTGAGACTATCGTTAGCAAACAAGTCAAACATTATTTAAACGATAAACAGCTTATTACAAACTGTCAGTCGGGTTTCCTTGCTAAGCATAATTGCACCACAGCTTTACTTAAGGTTTGCGAAGACCACAAAATGTTAGCACTAAGGACTGAAACGAATAAAATTTGGAAACTTCAAAGTAAAAAAAAAAAATATTTTCGTAATTCATATAAATTTTGTTTATTTGCATTAAAACTCTGTTTTTATTAAATTCATTCACAATTATAAAAAATAAAAAAAATTATTTGGGTTCCCATTCTTTCTTCAACTTTTTCGAATGTCCTTCATAAGGTTGGTGACAGTTACATCCGTGATCTTTTTGGACGCTCTTTTCTATTTAGCACTAAAATCTTTTACGTCCTTTGCACACTGCTCACTTTTCCTCAATTTAGCTTTGACCAAAGCCCAATACCTTTCAATGGGACGGCACAGTGGAACATTGGGTGGATTCATGTCTTTTGGGATAAACTCGACATTTCTAGCAACAAGAAAGCTCAACGTCGCATGAGCACAGTTAGCTGAAGCCAAATCTGGCCAAAATAATGTTGAACCCTCGTGTTTGTTTAAGAAAGGAATCAACCTTTTTGTTAGATACTCGTTAATATACACTTCTCCGTTAATTGTTCCCGTTGTAATAAACTATGAGCTTCTGTGTCTACATTGGCAAATGGCCTGCCAAACGAGATATTTTGACCCAATGGATGCTTCAAACGAGTTGTAATACTGCGCACTTGGAAGAGTAGTAAAGTCGGCTTTGACATAAGTTTCGTCATCCAAAACCAAACACGCTTTCTTGTTGCGGATCAACTCGTATAGCTTTCGGGCTCGTGTTTTTATGACTTTTTTTTTTTGCTTTTCAGTAACTTTTGGTATTTTTTGTTTTTCTCGTGTTTTTAGACCGTCACGGTTTTTAGATCTTTGTACCATTGTTTGGTTGGTATTACATTTCCGAGCAACATCTCTGGATGACATAATTCGGTTTTTTACGATGGTACCCACTATTTTCCTGTCCATATTTGTATCATGTGCTCCACTTTTAGCTCCACTTTTCTGTTTTCGTTTAACTATCAACGTCTCCAAATATCGTTTAATAACAGAATCCACTGTACTGCGTGCTATGTTTAAATTTTTTGAGATGAAATGGTTTGGACGCGAAATATTTTCGAACCATTTGTCGATGATCTTTTTACGGCGTTCCTCTTGACTCATATTTTAGAAATATTTTAAACCGCACCGAACTAAAATCAATAACAAACTGAAACTAGAGAATATACAGACTAATTTGGGTACAAAATGGGATTGCAATTTTTACGCATTGGAAGTATAGCCCGTATTAAAATTTACAGATTTTATTCGTTTCAGTCCTTAATTGTCTTTTTAGACTTTTCTAAGGCATTTGATTGTGTTGACCATAAAATACTAGTCATTAAACTTCGGACCCAATTTTTGTTCCACCGGTCTCTAGGTAATTTGGTGTCGTGATATCTAAGTAATCGGTCACAGTATGTGTGTCATGAGATAAAGCGCTCATCTTGTCTTTTTGTTCCATCAGGTGTTCCCCAAGGATCCGTTTTAGAACCCATACTCTTTATATGTTATATAAACGACTTAGCCGTGCGTCTTGTGAATTGTAAACGTCGTATATATGCAGATGATGTGTAGATTTATTCTGTTTTTCCCAAATCCCAAATTAAGCAAGCGATAATTAATCTAAACGACCAATTAGCAACAATTTGTAAGTGGTCATTTGAAAATAAACTCAGTCTTAATCCAACAAAGACTAAAGCAATGATCATTAATGCTAGCCGAGTTAAAGTAGACATTCCTCTTCTATATATTAATCGAACTCCAATTGAATATGTTGAAACATTCAAAAATCTTGGGGTTTACATGAGCCCACAATTTACCTGGAGGACTCATATTACAAAAACTGCATCGAAAGTTTACGGAGCCCTTAGAGGACTTAGTCCAACCTCCAGCTATCTTCCCACCAAAGTTAAGTTAAAACTTGTAAAATCATACATCCTGCCTATTCTATTATATGGGTGTGAAATATACTTCGACATGGATTATGAATCTCGGCGAAAGCTGAATGTTGCCTATAAATAGCTGTGCGAGATACATATTCGGCATAGGAAGATATGAACATATCTCTTTCTACTCCCATCCGATTGTAGATTTGTCAATCGACGAATTGATGAAATATCGAAATGTACTATCACTACACAAAATTTTAACAACAAAACAACCGAAATATCTATTTGAAAAAATTAATTTTCCGCGTAATGTTAGAATGTCGCAATTGATAATTCCCAGATGCAAATATGTTAATACATCTAGACAATTTTTTGTTAACTCGATTCGCCTTTGGAATAGTTTACCCGTAGATATAAAGCCGCCTTTAAGAAAAAATTGTTTCTTCATTATGCTAATAATTCCTAATAGATTTGCCTACTTTCCTACCTCTTCTGTTCCTTATGTTTCTTTTTCTTGGTACTATCTTTTCCTTATCTCTTTTTTTATTTAAACTTAAGTCTTTAAACTAAACTCAAATTAAAGTAATGTACAAAAGCTTGTTCTATTTTTTAAAAGATGTGTTTTGTACACAAGTCTTATGTGAACAATGAATTCAATATTAATAATAAACTAAACTAATAAACCCTAGGGCATTCGCCCGCCCCACCAAAATTAAATTAAATTACTTTATTGTGTTATGTATATTGTATTGGCATTAGGTCTTCAAGTTTGCCGAGGTCATGAAACCGAAAATTGTTTCTACTGCGGGCATTTGGACTCAATCACATATAGTATACCACTGAACAGTCTGTGCCTCGCTCTATTCGAACTGATATTGACTTCTACTTATGATTGAGCTTTGTGAATTTGTTAATTCCTTTCCATCTAACCAATCATTTCATCTATTTACTTTCAGTGCCAAAAGAGAAGACATCAGGCGAACTTACTTACTACATACTCTTGGGTGTGGTGATACTAATAATCTTAATTAGTATCGCTATCGTTGGTCTATGCTTTTATAAGAAAAGAAAACAAGGACTATACAATGAGTCACACAGTGTAAGTTATTTATCACAAAATAAAAGTTCAATAAGTAAGCATTGGTAAACTTGTTTTGCATGTTATTTCAGATTGAAGCTGAAGTAACAAGTTCATCTCCATGCTTAGCACCAAGACCTATAGAACTGTTGGAGCTGAAAGCTAGAGGGCGATTCGGTGATGTCTGGCAAGCAAAGCTACTCGACGAAGACGTAGCTGTTAAGATATTCGCAAATCAAGAGAAAATCTCTTGGAATACAGAAATTGAGATTTATAAAGTAATTATTCCCGTTAAACGTCTAGGAGTAATATAAACTTATTGGAACAATTCGATTTTAGCTGCCACGCATGAAGCATCCAAATATCTTGGAATTTTTAGGTGGAGAAAAACACTTGGAGAAGATAAAACCAGAGCTATGGCTTATCACTGTTTACCACACAAATGGATCGCTTTGTGATTATCTGAAAGCACATACACTCACATGGTCGGAGTTGTGCAAAATTGCTGAATCTATGGCAAGAGGTTTAATGCACTTGCATGAGGAAATCATGCCAACAAAGACGGAGGGTCTAAAACCAGCCATTGCCCACCGAGATTTCAAATCGAAGAATGTTTTACTGAAGAGTGATTTGACAGCGTGTATTGCAGATTTTGGTTTAGCAATGATTTTCCAACCAGGTATGCTAAAACTAGTGTGTTTTCTTTTAAAGTTTTTTTTTTTTCTATTAATGTGCTTTTAAGGTAAACCATGTGGAGATACTCATGGTCAGGTTGGTACACGAAGATATATGGCACCGGAAGTTCTGGAAGGTGCCATTAATTTTAACCGTGACGCTTTTCTGCGTATCGATGTATACGCTTGCGGATTGGTATTGTGGGAGATGGTTTCACGATGTGATGTTATCGGACCCGTTGCAGAATATGCTCTGCCTTTTGAAGCGGAGGTAATTCTCTCAGAATTGAGGGATGAAATTTCATTGTTTTATTCTATATTGTTTTTATTTCTCAGCTGGGCCAACGACCGTCACTGGAGGATGTGCAAGATAAAGTAGTTGGGAAGAAGATACGTCCCCGCATATTGGATTCATGGAGATTACATCCAGTGAGTAATTGAAATGTGTTTGTAACTAGTTTTTACTTAGGTCCTTTGACATATGGGGCATATGGGAAAATGCCTGCTTTATATCGTGTTCACAGTGTTGCAACACGGTTGATGTCTCCTTCTCCATGTCTAGCTATGGTGACCTACTCGTCTATCTGATTGGATAAGTAGATTCCGTTCTATGGCGCACTTCGCAATGAAACTGATTTTAAGTTATGGTGCAAACCCAATATCCTGTATGAGAGCAGGTAAACGTCATCAACGTCGTCAAGATTTCTAAAATATGCAGTTCATCTTAGCACCATGTTTCTTCCAGACAGAGCTGCGCACATCACTAATTACTAAAAAGGAATAGCAATATTGTCGTACTCCGCTTCAAACGTTAGATTTTTTTGTCAGCTTGCCGTTAAGTAAGACATGAAATTTACCGCCATCATAGGCGGCCTTTAAGTAGCAATTAGTTTGGCGATATACTACTCCTGGTTCTATTCAAGCTGTCGAAAAGGCTGTTGAAATCGATGAACAACAAATGGTTGATGCCCTAGCTACAAGTTTTACATCAGCCGGAAGAACACATATACCTCTCCAGTTGCTGTATTTCGTCAGGTCTTTCTTCTTGGGCAGCTTAACAGTCGTTCCCCTCTTCGATTCGGTTTTCTATGCACTCCTAATTAGTGACTGAAGGGCTTCTGCCGATCGGCAAGCTGTTCCTCGTTCGAGGTCAGCTGCTTTACGTAAAAATGTTTTACTAGATGTTGCGATGAACTTTGACCACCAGCTAGTTTCTTTTTTAGCCTTGGTGGCTAGTGCGTTGATATAGTGAAGCTTGTCTGTTTATGCGGTACTCGACTTCTAATTCGTGGAGTTCTACTGCTGAGGCCTTCGCAATCGGTTTTTTGAGTTAAATACGTTCATCGATTTAATGTGTTTAACTACTGTCAGCCATGTGGTTTTAATTTTTCGTTCATACTTGTCGTCCAACATTTGCGATGCTGGATGAACGACTGTCGTGTAACCCTTTAAGTTTAAGCGGTCTGTTTCTGCAAAAACAATACAGCAAGGTTCTCGTAACATTTAAGACACACCGTCATTGCAATTTTGGTCATTCCGGACTAGTTTATGCTACTTTGTACGCTGTCCTGGTGTACATCCATTCCAACTTCGAATTATCTGGTTATTCCCGCTGTGCATTTAACTTTTATTTTTACGTCATCGTATACATAGTGTAACGGGTACATTTTGAGATCTTAGCGGTGGGCGTATGAGATCTCTGGGAACTCTATCAAACGCCTTTTCTAAATCGATGAAGGCAATGTGCAGAGTTTTTTCTGAGAGTAGGAAAATTATACCGCTTGGTCAATCAACTACTGCAGCGGTATCATCTTCGGCCTCCGGCATTGAATGGGTCGATGAATAGACGGTCGTCCTCTTTTTTGTATGGTCGATGTTGGTTCCTTCCTAGCGTGGATTAGCATATGGCCCAAGTGGAACTCCATTAGTGTCATTATTTCTTTTTGCGGTAAGTTGTTTGACGCTACGCCTTAACCAAGTCGAAAGTGCGAAAGATCATACTTAGCGTTCACTTTTTCATGCGAATACATTTTTTATACTTGCTGATCATCTGATCTAGTAAGTCTTCGCTCCCCATGCAGTGTATTCTCTGACTACTTGAGGTCTGTCTACCATAATATATACCTTATTGTTTGATTCCCATCTCTTTGCCTGCTCGACTACGCCCACGCTAACGAAGTTTGAGACCATGAGAACATTGCACAGGGACAATATCGCCGGAACATCAACTACCTCTTCAAACGGGGAATTTTTTGAACTCTTTTGTTTTCGTCAACTAATACTTAAAAAAATCGTCAATCCTGGATGTAGCAGCAGCATAAATTTCCTTCTCTTTGAGTGATTTTAGTAGTGTACCAGTACATAACGACCGTAGGGTACATCCTTTCTCCCATCAAAAGGTGAAGGACAACAAGATCTTGTAGGTCTGATGCAATGCTTAGACTTTGTTTTATTTTTGTTTTTAAAAGTAACTAAACCTGCTTCTAACTTGTGTGAAATTCGGGTTCTTCAAGAATTTGCGGTGGGTATACTCGTATTTATGTATCTACGAAAGTAGCCCAAGGGTGCCAAAACATGTGGGTGGGTAATCATTGGTAGGAGGTTGGATATAAGGAGGTTGCCTTGTTACATAAGCTGTTTAGATCCATCCAACTATGTGTCTGCTTTTGACACTATCAAAATCAAAAAACTTGATCTAGGTCCTCAGCAACAAAGTATTCTTTTTCAGCAGCAGAGTTTTCTTTCTCGACAACAAAATGTATTTCTGCTTCTCGTGGTCGTAAATTCAATATTTTGCTCTGCAAGCACACCTTGTTGCTCTTCAATTTCGAGTGGATGGTCTAGAAGAACCAAGGTTTCACCTTCATCTCCTATCATGAACTACGTTCCGATTACCAAGTTCTACCTCTAATTATATACTTCACCTAGAGACAGGTGCATCATCTATATTTTTGGCAGCTCTGAGTCTACATTTTGACTATACCATATTTCTAAACACTTATATTGACTAAATTATACGTTATAGGTGTATTAAAAGTAATGGCAATGAGTGATGATATACTGTTAAAAGTTGTACTCAAGAGTGTTATAAGAAATAGAACAAGTTTCATTCGAGAATGGAAAATATCTTGCGTCAGAATGTGGAGAGAGTATATGCATAAGAACCTGTTTAGATGGTGACTCTCGACTACGTAGTGAGCAGTCATGTCATGCCTACACACTGTATTGTTTACTTTAGCACTATTTTGATAAAGTTTAAAGGGTGATAAGTGAATTGAAACACTTCTGTATCGGACACCGTATGTCTCGTCCAAATATAATACTTATGCCCACGAAGTTCACTACTCAACGATTGAACTAATAATGATAAAATGGAATAGGAACGGAAAATTTCGGTTGTGAAACGTGACTTTCCTCAATTGACTGTCCCCGTCTTTATTCCTCACTCTTCTCACCAATGTATTGGGTCTACAAGTAAGTTTCCAGCGTTTGTCAGAGATGGCGCCACCAGTGGATCCCGGGCAGAAATGTCAGACCCCATGTGTTTTATTTGTAGGTTTTGTATCTGTCAACAACTTTGCAGCGTTATATTTGAGCAGTTCTATCGGTGTCGTACATTTTATAGAGCAAAATCATGGCAAGTTTCCAGCCAAATAAACGTCATTTGCGGGAGGCGCTGCTTTTATTCTTTAATATGAAGAAAAGTGCGGCTGAGGCCTATCGTTTGCTTTCGGAAACTTATGGGGCAGAATGTATTGGTGAATCGACGTGCCGCGAGTGGTTCAAACGGTTCAAAAGTGCTGATTTTGGAGTTGAAGACAAAGATCGCCCGGAAAGCCGAAAAGTTTCGAAGACGAGGATATGGACGCTTTACTGGATGAAGATCTGTGTCAGATTCAAGAAGAACTTGCTGCATCATTGGGCGTCACGCAACAAGCCGTTTCCCTGCGCCTAAAAGCACTGGGATTCATTCAAAAGGTTGGAAACTGGGTGCCGTACGAATTGAAGCCAAAAGACGTCGAACGGCGATTTTGCATGTCCGAAATGTTACTGCAGCGGTATAAAAATAAATCATTTTTGCATCGTATTGTCACTGGTGATGAGAAATGGATTTATTATGATAATCCTAAATGCAGAAAATCGTATACAAAGCCCGGCGAGCCCGCCCAATCGACGCCGAAACGAAATATTCACACGTGAATAAGGTCATGCTCTGCATATGGTGGGATCAAAAGGGTGTCGTATACTACGAACTGCTTCCGAGTGGTGAAACCATCAAAGGACCATTATATCGAACCCAACTAATTCGTTTGAAGCGGACATTAAAAGAAAAACGGCCAGTTTATGAGACCAGGCATGAGTCCGTCATTTTTCATCACGACAACGCTCGGCCACATGTTGCGGTTTCGGTGAAAAACTATTTGGAAAATAGTGGATGGGAAATTCTGCCTCACCCGCCTTACAGTCCAGACTTGGCACCATCTGACTACCACTTATTTCGTTCGATGCAGAACGCTCTTACGGGAATACGCTTCACCTCAGTAGAGGAAATCAAAAATTGGCTCGATACGTTCTTGGGCTCGAAAGACGAGAAATTTTTTTGGTCCGGAATTCATAAATTGCCAGAAAGATGGGGGAAAGTTGTAGCTTCCGATGGACGATACATTGAATAAAGCATTGTAACTATGTTTTCATAATAAAACTTCAAATTTTGGAAAAAAAACGCTGGAAACTTACTTGTAGACCCAATAAATACTGTCTACATGGCAGACTCACGAGTCACCATCTAAACAGGGTCTAAGTAAATGCACTTCGTTATAGAAAATGTATCGTTGAAGAAGATTTTTAAGATTTAGACCACAATAGACGTGGAATATATTTAAACTTATAATGAAAATGAAGGTAATATTGCATAAAACTAACTAGCTTATTTTCCTTTTCAGGGTCTAAGTGTCATCTGTGACACAATGGAAGAATGCTGGGATCACGACGCCGAAGCGCGGCTGTCTTCTTCATGTGTCATGGAACGCTTTACGCAGTTCACCAAATATCCACAAATGCCACTTCTTATAGAGACTAACAACGACAACACGATAAGGGATACACCGAATTGTTTATAGGACACAGCCCAACATTGGGTTAAATTTTAGAAGAGTTTTAGTAGAATAAAAAAACAAAAAAGAATATAAGAAAGTAAAAGAAAAAAGAATAATACGCATAGTGTCATGTAAGTAGAACCATCCCCCTAAATCATACTGCACTATCCATATTGACTAGCCAGTCAGTTGTGTAAAAAAAAAATCAAACTGCGTATATTCATGTAGCTATAAAGAAAGTAGTTTAACATATAATTGTTAACAGTTAAAGTTGACAATCGTATCGTGTAAAATGTAATTAATAATACGACTGATTGAAATTTGTTTTATTATTATTATTATTTGTTTGTTTTTGTTAAAAGAGAGAAACTAATATTTTATTTTTTATTTTTGGTTCAGTAAATGTTACTGTTACTCTACAATATTTAAGACAAGAAAAACCAGTTAAATGAAATATCTTGTTCGAATTTAGTCTTAAAACCGATATTTCTCAGTTCTAATGATAATTTTCTTTTGTAAGCATTTCCGACTTATTTAAAACAATATGAGTACGTACGAATAAGACAATTTCTAAGTAAATTTAGATAGGGTTTTAGTTGTAGTGTTTTTTTTTCTCTGCCTTCTTTTCTGTTTTGTCGTTTGTTTTAACTTAACTCGCATTTAAGTATTGTTTTTTTTTTTTTTTTTTTCTGACTTTGATTCATTCAAAGCCAGCCGCCTTAATTTGTTTTATTTTTTTCCATTGCTGTTAATTTTTTTTTTTTTAATTTTAGTTTTTGTTTTAAGTGCAAAAGTTAGTCTAGCCATAAATACTGTTGTTGATTTTTTCATTTGTGTTTTTACAAAACCAGCTAATTCGATATGGTTTCGTGTTTAATGTGGTTTGTGTACAGATTAAAGAGTGAACATAATATTTTTGTATAGTTTAAATATAATTGATATTTAAGAAGACTGATCAAATGTTCAATTTTATAGTGTTCACTTGTGTAACATGAAGTTCTCAAACTTGGCTAAGGAGTTGGAACGATTGGTTTTCTGAATACTTTGACTAGAAATCCACTTTTGAAAATTTTGCTCTTAGAAGCCGTCGAATTATGTGTACAACGTCTTGGAATAACTGAAGGTGTCAAGGACGAATTTGAATTGATTGAAAATTCAATTTTATGAATCTGTATGTGGTCGGTTAGACAGAAAAAATGTGTTGAATCCTAGAGGATTTCTGATGTCACTTCCCTCTCGGAAGGGGAACGTACTTATACTCTTCCACTCGCCACGTTCGGAGTCTACAAAAACCGTAGGTCCCTTTTATCTTTGGATGAAATTATAAGGCTGACAACATACATGCAGGTGGCCGCGGTTCAAGTGGTAGTGTATTGGCTTCCCAATCGGACGGTTCGAACTTCAATGCCAGCCGTCACCGAGAGACTTTTTTTCAGGCAACTAAAGTCTTGTGAGATGAATGATTGCCTGAATATAACATCAAGTCCGATTTACACTAATAATTTAGTTTCCCCATTAAATATTGGATGCCACCCATGGAGCGAAATAACCACTGAGTCCAAACATCTTTATCTCTCTCTCTCTATCCAATTTTCCGAAAAACTTAACACGTGCTGCGGCATTTTAAAAGTAGTAATACCCTCTTGAGTGTTAAGTTCTTTAAAAAAAAAAAAATGTCAGCATTTTAATGATCTACTTTCACTTTGGACACGGTTGCTTTGGTTTTAACAGGGATATGATACCGTAACACTGCGCCAGTAGTCATAGTTGGTGTAGCCAGTAGCAGGTCATATTGAAGAATAGAGTAATGTGCGAATTAGATTTAGTTATTGATGTCTTCTTTAACGTGCATATCACGTTTGTGATTTTTAATTAAAAAAATAAATGTTTTAAGGACAAGTGAAACACACTGTTTCTTTGGTTTTGACGTTGATAAAGCATTGTTACAATAAACGAACAAATATCGATGACTTTTCGTATTGATAGGGCTCACTCATCAGGCAATTGTTCTATGTTGGTCTCCAGCATATCGGTTGCACTGTGTTTATTTTGGATAATCACACAAAAACAAGGAGCCATTTTTCATTTTCGATGACCAGATTATTGTTCATTAGGATCGTTTGGGCCCAATTCTTCAGTGAATCATTGGCCTATCTTGATTGCTGGTTAATGCTTTTTTATATATCAGCGGTAATATTAAGAAAATCAAGGAAGGATATGAAATTTGCTAATTGCTATGAGCAATTATCTGTACAAAATGGTTTTGCTTCGAAAGAAATCATTTTAACGGAGTTAAAATAATTAAACAATTAAAGTGGTAAGTACTCCCAAACAAAAGATGTTTTTAAGGAATAGTTAATTCGTAAACTGCAGATTGCACGTAAAATAACTTGAATTTTGGATTTAGGAAGCCAGTTTACATGGTAAAAACATAAGAAAAGTGAATTCTTGTGCGCAGTGGGAAAAGACAGCGTACGATGTTTTTATTTTGCCTTCCCAACGTCCAAGCCTTCAGGCCCCGACGCATAGAATCCGGCATTTCGTTGAGAACTGGCATTGACGTTCACATAGTTGTTATTGCTGTAAGTGTTTTCTATTCTTGCCCACGTCATGTTGGCACTCGCATTGTTGTGACAAAAATTGTAAAAGAATAAGATGGCCATACATTAAAGCCTCTAATTAATCGTAAGTTTAAATTGAAGTCGCAAAAGTCTATAAGGGTTTTCTCTTCAAGCGATGACAGTTTCTCTATATTCCCTCAATGCTTCCACCAATGAAAGTCCGTAAACTTCAATATGTGAACTGCCTACAGGTCAACGGATGTAAACAGAAGAAAGTTATCCAACTTTATTCGTCAAAGTTTATACATCCGTTTGCTATTGGCCACCTTCCATAAAAATGCGTTCATCTTATCTAACTGTCAGTTGTAAACGACGCAGTAATAAATTGATGAATTCTATGGGTCGGGCCCTTTCGATCAAGTTCAGAGAAGTAGTTTGGTTGCAAGCACTATCTCAAAGTAACTCTAGGAACTCCATGCAGAACTCATATTTCACGCTTATTTCTTGCCACGCATGATTCGATCATCCTATTGAGGTATTACTGTATTTCATAAAATTCTAACTAAAGAACACGTCTACCTACATACTACAAAAATTAATAACCAAAAAGATGACAACATTTGTCAGCAATCATAATACATATTATGAAGCTTAACAACAGTATTTATATCTTGACTTAATGAGGAAAAAACGCTAGCAATATACATATATATTCATAATTGGATGTGTTTATATTAAAATTTTACTTACTAGATATTTTTTTTTTAATTTTTAATTTTTATTTTTTATTAAGTTAAATAAATGAAAAGTATATTTAAATATTTTTAACTAAATTGTTTGTTTTGTTTTGTTTATTTATTTGTTTTTATTTTTTCAGCTCAGTTACTTTACAGTTCAATTTGGTGCCTTAAAATTTGTAAACCAAAGGCCGATTGGATGCAACATTACTCGACTTAGTACAAAAAGTTGGAACATGTTGTCGCTCAGAATAATTTTACTTTATTTTCTAATGAAACTGACCTTAAGAAAAGGTTAAGGTTAGGCTCTCAAATTATAAACAACATTCAGTTTTGTCCAATCAAAAGCAACACCTGTACTTAACATTAATTGGAGCTCAGTTCGGAGGGGACCTGGTCTTCTATTAACAACTCTGTGGCCCGTTTCCACTTGAGCAAAGTCTTCCTTTACCGCGTTTTACCTCCGCTGTGAATTCGAAGACACTTTGGGCCGCTGTAGTGGTGTTCATTCGATCAATATGTCCTAGCCATCGAAATCGATGAATATCAGCCCTTTTAACAAAGTTGGTGTCGCTGCGGGATGTTGGTCGAATTCTCTACTAAACAGTCTGCGTTTATACTTGTTTGCGATATATATACCATATGTGCATATGATTCTGTCCGTTTTTTGGTAAAACTTGCAAACATTGCGGGATTAGCAACTCTCTATGACCACGATGGAGCGTTTCTCTACTTCTTACGAAGACCCAATCAAATATATTCAACAATACTTCTTCTACTACTACTACCACAACAAGGGTAGTGTAGTAGTGTAGTGGGTCGATGTTGGCTCCTCGAAACGTTCGGATAACCTGAATACTATCTTTCGTCGATCGCAATCCACAATGCTTTTGCTAGCTATGACAACAATTCGCCCCACCGCGAGGTCGATTAGTACTTTGGACTTGAGGACTTTGCTTTCTAAATCACCAAGGACGATCTTAGCGTCGTGCTTAGGGCATTCCTCGTACTGATACATATAATCGAGTAACAAGTAGAAGGTATTCCTTTTCCTCTGTGGGACTCGAGCGCTCATAGTCTTATGTTGGCGAATATAGTCTTAATGCGAATTTTTACAATGTGTTCGCCCACGTGTAGAAAGCTTAAGACTTCTTGCCTTAGTCTGCCCCTTTCAACCAAAACTCCACGCAAAAAGTTGTTGGTCTCTTCTCTGTAAGAATCACCTACGGCATTCCCTGGGTGGCCGTGATATCTGTTTTATAGCAGTTTAGAGTCTTTGAGAGTTGTTCAAGGTCCAAGCATCAAAATTGCATATCCAAATGTAGTTGCCCTATTTTCGCTTTGCAGAGTCGTCAATACTAGCCCATATTCGAGGCTACAGCTTCCTTCTGAACAGCAAGATTTTCGGTTACGTCATTTCCGAAAGGACATATTATATTTTCCAAATGAATACATACTCCGTGCTAAGTCATCTCCTGTCGTATTTGATAATGCGGCGGTTAAGTTGTCAGCCTCAAGCAAATTGTATGACTAAAGCTTTATTGCTTTTTCTTCTTCAATGAGTTCGGGAAGTTTGACGCGTTCGTTCTGCTTGAGAGTAGAATAGTGACAATCATCACCGCTCAGCCGCCTGCAAAAGTGTTCTATGCAAGTTCTAACATCTTATACTTGCTTGCTTTTATTCTCGTTTTGTTTTCAGTCTGAGAAGCCAGTACGCATCATATCGTGATATGTAGAATTCTTTCCGATTAGATGGAATATAGCATTTGCCCAACTTGCCGCTACAAAAATGTGAATCCTTTTTTCTCACCTTCTAAAAACCCATTGCACTTACGTCACTTCTGTCATGGAAACGCTGATAAGTCTGTCAGCGCGTGTAATATCTCGATATACGGTCATTGAGAAGATCGGGGGCGGTGCAGTATTCGTCGAAACAGGTTCACTGGTGATTTGTTTACACAAATCTGGCGAAAGCAAGATAGCTGCACTTGATATTTTAAGATTATTTGAAATAGTTCGGCATCAGGCTTTTCTGCAGAAAATGCGTGGATTTATCCTTTCTTGTCTTCTAATGCAATATATTACTTTGCTGACGGCTCTCTGCTTTTTATATTCGTTCTCCTACTCACGTCCCTGTAAAACGGGGAATCATCACCCAGTTACATATTATGGTTAATGGTCCTTGCATTGTTCAAACCTGAAAAACTTTCCATTCGTGGTACGTGTGCTAATGACAGTTATATATGTTACGTAGTGGTCATTGTCATTTTCGATGTTCCTAAAAATTCTGTTAAATGTCTAGGTCTCCTCAACCGATGTAAGACATAAATTTTCCCACTCTGATCGGACCTTAATATACGAATACAAGACATTTATCCGCCTACAATTGTAGTACAATGCCTATATCTGATCGGGTACTCCTAAGACCTCTCAGTATTTGTCAGATACTATGTATACAAAACCGTGCTATAAAACTCATGAATGCTGCCAATATTGCACAGTTAATTGCCATTCTCGAATCCCGATGTGTTAACCCGCGCTGCTTGGACGTCAAGGCTAAGACCTTGTATGTATAGGAGGCCCAATATTCTAGTACAAAAACTAAATTTATATTTGCTGTCACATTTATTAGTTCTTTGACATTTGTGTTCTATTATTTCAAAAACCATCATAAATAGACTAACATCAGAAGAACGCTTCCGTACAAACTTTTTTTAAAAGTTGTTTGCGAAATATGTAGAAGAGAGCGTAGAGTTTTTTGGTCCTCATAATCGACCAACTAAGGTTGTTTGCAGAAAAAACTCTAGCCTTTGTGAGTGAAAGAGTGGCGGAAGATTCGGAATTGCCAATTCGTTGTAAATACACTAAATTTTGCAAAAAGATCTCAGCCTACACTCGTATAAGATACAGGTGTTGCAGTAACTAAAGCCACGAAACCATGGCTTGCGAGGAAAGTTTGCGGATTGAGCTCGTGAGTAGCATGAAGTTTAGTTATGAGGCTCACTTTTGGCTCAATGGGTTTGTGTGCATAACCCAGAAGAAACTTAGAAGACTTAATTACACCCACAAAACTGCATTTTTTGCGGTCTACCCGTTTGTGCCATCATTGGTTTTTATTTTTCTAAAAATGAGGCCGGAGTTCGCGTTACAGTCAATGGCCAACTGTACCGGGCAATGTTCAGCGATCAGTCCTTCGAAAATATGTACGACATAGATCCGAATGATGTGTGGATCCAACATCTTGGCGCTACGTGCCAGCTGCTCATGAAGCCATTGACTTGCTGTAAAGTTTTAAACCATAAATTACAATATTCATGCCTTGGAAGGCAGTATTCAGCGCGTTATTGTTGAGATTGGCCCCAAATTCTAAATAAAATGGCCTAAAATTGTACCGACAGGATGCGCTCCGTCAAAGACAAGGAACGAATATGCCTGGAGTTGAAGGGTTGGACAAATCATTTTATAAGAAAGGCATAGCAATGTTAGAGTGGCGCTGGAATGATTGTATAACTCTAGAAGGAGACTTACTTAATTAAGGTAAGTCTCTGTCCAGCTCGATCTTCAGCCAGTTGCCTTCAGTTTCGCACGCTAAGTTGGTTGTGGTCGCCTTCCACTTGCGTGCGCTACCCGAGTCGGGGTTTTCCCTTACTGCGCTGCCCCTCGGGGACGGATTCGAAGACTTTTCGGACAGGAGTATTGGTGCCCATCCACTCTACACGACCCAGCCGGCTCAGTTGTATGACCTTCACTATGACCTTCAGTCGATGTCGCTGTATAGCCCGTTGTATCTCCTCCTGCACTCACCGTCTATGTTGACAGGACCGAAAATAACCCGAAGAATTTTCCTTACAAAGCAGCCAAGAGCACCCTCATCTTCTATTTTTGATAAAGTGCATTCATTTGCGCCATAGAGCAGGACTGGGATTACCAATTAATTAATTCTCCATCGTCATCCTAAATAAACGAACGATTTTGACAGGGGTACCAAAACTAGACATTGCTCTGTATAGCTCGTCTTTATAGATGCTGTCATACCTGACCTTAAAATCGATGAAAACGAGTAGGTGGTATGCATCAATTTGTAGTTCTCGTGGGTGAATATTTGGTCGAAGGTAGACTTTCCTCTCCTAAAATCACACTGATATGGACCAATCAGGTTGTTGGCTCTCCACAACTTCAGGTTTGTAGGCGATATTAAGAAGAGTTCAGAGGGCCTCCTTTCTTGAGGATCAGACAAACAATTCTTCGGGCGTACTATCGTCGATCACATTTTACAGATGAGTTGGTGTACGCTCTTTATCAAGTCATCGTCTACGGCCTTGAAAAGCTCGCTAGTCAGCCTGTCCGCTCCAGCAGCTTTATTGGGCTTCAGCTTAGACATGGCTATCTTCACCCCATTCAGGTCGGGTGGATGCAATTTTTGGTCCACTTCGTCCGGGTTGAAAGGTTCATTCTGCCTGACAGCGGTATTTGGTTCCTTATCGCTGTTATATGTACAGTCTACAAGAATGCTCTTTCCAAATCCTCAACATCGACTGGGACTCTGCTAGTCGAATTTTGCCAAAAAATTGTGTTTTTGTATTTTAGTCCCGAGAATTTTCGAACCACTTGTTATTCAAGATACGAGAATCATGTCATGAATCAGATTTTTAATTTAAACACAATTCCTGTCGTAACAATTTAAAATTGGAGTTCGGTACACTTTACATACGTATATTTTTTTTTATTTTGGTAGCAAAGTGTTGCTGGATATTTGAAAAGCATTCAAAAGAAAACAAACCTTTTGTAAATATTTTTGTTTCAAAACGTTGATTTTATTTTTACTACTTCTTTCCTTTTCTTAAATTTCTCTTTTTTTTTTATTCATCTCCTATTAATTTAACTTGTTGCAGTCAAAAAGTTTTCTAAAAGAATACAAACAAAGTTTGAACTGATTTAAATTAGGAAGAAATTATCAAATTTTTTGAGTTGACAAAGAGTTTCAATAGTTTCAGAAAAAGAAAGTAAAAATTAAACTTAATTTCAAATTACATAAGTGTTGCTGTAAATGATTGTCCAACTCAAGAGTAATTTTTGGGTGTTTAAAATTGATAAAAAAAAAAAAAAAAAACAAAACCATTATCTGTGGTAGATTAACCTTTGAGAAGAATGAAGAAAACAAAATAAACACGAGTATATATAGGTATATACTCATATGTAAATGTATTTTTAGGCAGTAGATTATTATATCATACATTTAAATGTATCTCATTTGTAATGGACGAATAGTGCCAAACAATGTCAAACATATTCAAACTCATAAAAATAGTTCTTGTTTGATAAAAAAAAAAATTTAAATAGAAAATGGAAAAATTAAAACAATTCTCTTATAAAAGAAATTGTTAAAAACATTTACATATAATATATAATATATAATATAATTTTATTTTTCAAATAAAAAAAAAGAAGAAAAGTTAAAATTTATAATACAAAGGTATTTAAAATAGATTAAATAAATGGAATGGATACACACGAAGAATTGTATGAATCTATAGGGTAAATTACACTTCAACTAATAGGATATTTTCTTAATTAAAAAAAGAAACAATCATTAGTTTTAAATAAAAAAAAAAACTGAAAACCATTTAAGCTTTCTACTAATATACGATATATTACCATATGCAGTATGTTTATTTTATATTTTCCTTTTTTTAAATAAGAAAATATCTAATTAAACGAATTTTCTGAAAAGTACAACATACCTGAAAGTTTTCAAAATAGTTTTGTTCAATAGTTTTAAAGCAATTAATTACAAAAAAAAAACAAAAACAAAAAGGAAAAGTAAATCAAAAACAAAAATAAATATAATAAATAACAAGCAAAGTAATAGGTTCTATTTATTGTGTAAGTAAATCTTTTTACCTGGAAATGGTTCTATTAAGAGAATAGTTAATTATGGATATTGTAATGGTATACCTGACTTTTTTAAAATATATTTTTAGAATATTTTTCTTTTTTCTTTCAACTTTTTAACTAAACTTTATATTTATTATTTTTATAAAAAAACAAATACATTGTGGTATTGTGGTATTGAATTGTAGTGCTAGTTGTAAAATATGGTAGATTTTGGAGTGCTCGAAATACGGGAAAATGCTAGTGGGTTATTAACAAGATTTTTATTTTTTTTTTTTTGGTGGGTAGGTGTGAAAATCTTCATAGACACTATGAACCCGTTGCCCATAGTAGTGTGAGATTCCTACTCACTAAAAACATGCCTCCCTTCTTATTGACTACAACTAAGTTACCTTATCAAGTAGTTTCCGTTTCAAATCACGTTCGCGTGGGGTAGGTAGCTTTCCAGCAAAAGCACCTGCTAGTACCGCTATTATATGCGGATAGTCCTTATCGCACCAGATCGAATGATCTCATTCTTTGTAATCGACGCACTAAGTTTGTCTCGTCCAGAATTTGGAGTATTTTATTATTACAATGACCATGAAGACGAATACGGAGTTTGCGGGCAAAGTTCATTATTTCGTCCTCGACGGCAACTATTCCTAAGTCTCTGTGGATATCACTGTTTCTGATATACCATGGGGCGTTCACGATTTGTCTGAGAGCTTTGTTTTGATAGCTTTGGAGAATATTTCGGTTGCTTGGTTTAGTACAGCCCCAAAGTTGTATACCGTACGTCCAAACAGGTTTAAGCACTTGCTTATAGATGAGCAGTTTGTTATGTATGCTTAACTTGGAATTTTTTCCTAGTAGCCAGTACATTTGTCTGAATTTATTTTCAAGTTCATCACGTTTCTTCTTAACATGCGGCTTTCATTTCAGTTTTACATCTAGTGTCATTCCTAGATACTTTGCTTCATTTGCATATGGTATTTGTACCGAGTTAATGAAAATGGGAAGATTGTTTATTTTCCGGTAAGTAAAATTAACATGAGTAGATTTGGTCTCATTGAGAACAATTCGCCATATCTTTGTCCATTCGTAGATTTTATCCAAAGCCGTTTGTAGCTTTCCAGTAGCTAACTCGACTGAAGTATCTGTAGCTAGTATCGCCGTGTCGTCCGCGAACGTGGCTACTATGGTACCTGATTCTTCCGGTATGGCTCGGGTATAGAGTAAAAACAATACCGGTCCAAGTACACTTCCTTGCGGAACTCCAGCAGCTATTTCTTTAAATTCCGAGTATTCGGTGCCATGTTTAACACGAAAAAATCTGTTTTCCAGGTACGATTTCAGAATCGTATGCAGCTCTCTCGGAAGAATCTGGCTTAGCTTAAAATTTAAGCCTTCGTCCCATACGTTATCGAAGGCTTGAGACACGTCAAGGAACACCATAGAACATATCTTTTTCCCCTCTAAGGCTTTCTCAATTTCATTTGTAATTCTAAAAACCTGGTCAATTGTGGAGTGCTTAGTTCTAAAACCGAATTGATGTTCAGGAATTAGACGTCTCTCTTCAATGATCGGTTGCAAGCGCTTCAATAGGAGTTTTTCAAATATTTTAGATATTATCGGCAGAAGCGATATGGGTCTGTAGGACTTTTTTTCATTTAGAGATTTGCCTGGTTTCGGGACCATTATAACTTCGGCAACTTTCCATTGGCTTGGAACGTTTAATAGTCTTACTGCGGCATTTATAAGTTGGAGCAGTTTGATCAGGGCTTTCTTTGGCAGCTCCTTGAGAATTTGAGCAGTTATTAAATCATAACCAGGGGCTTTGTTATTTTTCAATTTTTTCATTGCTTGGTTAAGTTCTCGTAGCGACACTGTTTTTATTCTAAAATTGTCCGGTGCTGTAATTATATAATTAGAACCTCCTGTTAACGCCTGTCCATCAAAAGGCTTAAACGTTTCTTCTAGGTGCTCGGCAAATAGATCCGCCTTCTCTTTATCTCCCATTCGCCATTATTTTTTCTTATGGGAGGAAATTGCATTTGAGGCTTTTTGATTCCCTTCATGGCTTTCCAGAGGGAGTAATTTGAACTTCTTTCGGCAGTCAGACCTTCGAGATATGTAGAGATATTCCGATTTTTGTAATCTCGTATTGCTTCTTTCCATTTGTTGCATGGGATTGTTGCCATCTTTTTCGCGCTCTCCTCTTTTCTCTTACCAGTTCTATTATTTCCGGCGGATATTTTATTTCACTACTTGCTTTCTCTTTTCTCGTTGGAGTTGGAGTGTTGTTCCAGGCAGCGTTCTGCAGGACTTTGATGAATCTGTCGACTTCGTCTTCTATTTCGTTTTGTGTTTTTAGCGACACGTTTAGAGCAATATGTTCATTGCAGTAGTTTCTAAAACCGTCCCATTTAGTCTTGTTATTAGTTAATCTAGGCGCCACTTCTTTCTTAATTAAGAGTATGCTTAGGGTTAAAATGACTGGTGAGTGATCTGAGGGGAGATCATAACTTTCCTCGATGTTTGTAGAAATTTTTGCTGCTCCCTTTGTGACAAAGAAATCTACGAGATCGGGGGTCTTTGTTATATCCGAAGGCCAATATATTGGTTTTCCTTGGCTTCATAGAGTTGTCTGCCTTTCGTTGTATTACATCTTGAGCCCCAGAAGGTATGTTTCGAATTAAAGTCACCACCAATTATAAAATTCGGTCCGAGTGAATCAAAGATACATTTAAAGTCATTCATTTCTAGCTTGCATCGCGGAGGACAATAAATGGATGCAATGTTGTAGTGCAGGTGGTTATATTTTAGGCGAACCGAACTTAACCGCATTGCATCGCATTCAATCTTCATATTTATAGAGTGCTCAATACAATCTTTAATGAACAATGAGGATCCGCCTCAGGCATTGTTTGATGGGTGGTACGAGTATGCATGATAAGAGCAGTATCCCTTTAGTTCCACACGAGGTCCTTTCCTCAAGTGAGTTTCAGAAATCAAGCAAATATTAATATTGGCTTTTTGTAAGAACACTTCCAGTTCGTCGAGTTTTTTAATAAGGCCGTTTGCCTTCCACGTCAATATTTTAAGCACTTGTTTCATATTCATGCTTGAAATCGAGTTTTACGTATTTCTTTCTCGAGATTGCTAGAGTCGTGAGAATTAGGGAGAAAACGTGAGCCACTGGATCTGGCGTAACACCGCTTTTTTTATTTCCTTGCGAAGTACCTTGTGCATACGTTAGCGCGTCAATCGGTGGCGAGCGTTTGGGTTTGGACGTACGGTTTTTTTAAGCGTATCGCGCCTTTTTTGGAGTTCTTTCGCCACTTCACATCCGCGATAGTTTGCTGGGTGCTTTCCTTGGCAATACACATCTTGTGTATGGTATATTGAGCCTGGATGATGAGAGGTCGGATGATGGAGCTTAGGTCTTCATTCGCTCTGTAAAATTGAATCGTGCGAAAGACTTTCTTTACCTGTTCCGAACAACTTCTACCTTTCTTATTTTGGCTCAGTACTCTGAACTGATAGGCTGCATGAATAATCCTAAATTATTGCAGATGTGGTGGTTTTCAATATATGTTGACAATATTTCTCCTTGCAATGTGTTTATGTACAAGGTTTTATTTTAGTTATAGAGTCCAAACGAAGGAGCAGCTTTGGGTGGGAATCGATTTTTTTAGATGCATTTGATGTAGTTGGCCAAATTTTTAGACCTTAGAACTATTCTGTAGGCCGTTCTATTTTGGATCACCTCGTAAGTAAGGCCAATACTTCTCTGATGTTTTTGCATTCAAGTGGACTAATTAATTTTTTTTTTGGTCGTGGCTGGAACTCGACCCTATATTGCTTTTTGAGCCAGATTTTTGAACATGGTGAAACCAGTTAATTTGCTTAGCCTTAAATTTTTCCACTATCAGTTTGCTAGTGTGGAGACTTCCGTAAATACGCGTATCCACCTTTTACATGATCACGTTATGTTACACCCGGTGACATTCTTAAAGTTGTCATTACCGCCGTCGTCATACTTGTCGTACATCGTCGAACATTGCGATACTTTACCAACGACTGTCGTATATAACAAACTTTAAGTTTAAGCAGTATTTCTATGTACAATAAAAAAAAAAAAACTGGGGAGTTTTCGTACCATTTATGCCACCACACGGCTACATCTATGGCGACATCGTCACCGCGATTTCTTGCGAGTTTTTTCTGTATTGTTCCGTAACCTTAAAAATATAAGTTCGTTTGCAGGTAATTTGTCGTTGTCCTTGTCACTTAATTATATGTTGCGACTTGTGAGGGTACCTCTTCTCGTTCAGAATACAATGCCTGAGCTACTATCGTAGATGCTGTACGTTCTTCTTTCTTCGCCTTTTGCAATGTTCGCAGTTTAACTCGAGATGCTCTC
The DNA here is from genome assembly GCA_963966105.1 of Volucella zonaria. Lineage (NCBI taxonomy): Eukaryota > Metazoa > Arthropoda > Insecta > Diptera > Syrphidae > Volucella > Volucella zonaria. The sequence goes on from OZ014530.1 coordinate 171,753,107, forward strand.
TATAGGTTTCGCTATTTCCGCTGTATTTTGTCCACGCTTGAAAGATACGAGCTTTTTTTCAACCGTCCTCTTCGTTCCATCGTTCTTCTATCATGTTTCTTTATTAAGTGAAACCAGCCTTTTTAAACACCTAATACAATCTTTTGCAATACTCTTACTTTTTCATCGAAGTTATTTTGGTTAATTTGTGGCAGACAATTCCTTCGACTAAGAGGAATCTGATTTGTTTATAGCTCGCTCAATATCAAGATTACTTTAGAATCTTTTACTCAGCCTTTCGCGCTATTTCAGCATAGATGGTAATCTATCTGGTGACCTCCGCTGCAATATATGATCAAGTGCCGCTCGAATAGTTGGACCTGTCATCATTATGCTATTCAGAGATTCTCCAATTGTCGTTTTTACCGAGACGTTGAATACCACCCTCAGTCATTTTTTAACACTGCATGGCGTGGAAGATAATAGGTTATTCCAGTGTACCATTCCTTTTGCCATAGAGAAGTATATTTCTGAATGAATTTGGAATATGCTGAAGATTTCCATTTTTTGCGAGTCTGTTTCAACATAAAATACCGCTTCAATGCCATTTTACAATCCTTTAGTAGGGACAATTTGACGGTGTATCGTCACATATCTCATCTTCTGCAGATTTGACCTTTGCAGTTGGTACTTCTTCTAACTCCCAAAATTTGTTCAAGCCTTCGCCTTCACTGCACACACTGGCGTGAGTATATGGTATTAAGTTGTACCTGCTTGGATTTGGGTTTGTGATAACTGGTCCCGATAGTATTCAGCCAAACCTCGTATTTTGTGCCATTGGTGTATTAGCAGGACCCTTGGTTAATCCATCCATTCAGAAATTACTGCAGAATGTCTGATCCTATCAGCAATTCCAGCACCTGCGGTTGTTCGTACCATGGGTCCGCAAATTTTGGCCCTAGACACTACAGTGTCTACATCCAAGTTTATGTTCTCGTCGTAAATCGATTGAAGGGTAAAGTGACGTACTGCTATGATTTATGTAGCATGACCATTGATTCCATTGATCTTCAACTCATACTTGACCAACGGTGCCCTCATTTGACGCGGTAAGTTCTCTGTCACGAAGTAAGATTGAGATCCTTGATTAATTAGAGCTCATACGGGTTTAGCTTGCCCTCCAACGCATATGTTCAACGTAGCTGTGCCTAGCAGTATCATCTGTTACTATGATATCCTGTGATGACTCGTGTTGTCAATGGTGCTTTTTCACTAGTTCCTCCTTCTGCCACCAAGACCGCTGCATTCTCACCTCAAGGGAAATGAAGCAAATAATTATGCTGTTGCATGCATATTTTGCAATCCTTCTTCATCAAACATTCTCTTACCGAATGTCCGTCACGCTTATAGTTGAAATACAGCTTCGACTTCTGGACCACCTCCATTCGGCTTCACACTTAGGAACCATTTGGAGTTGAACAGTTGATGAGATTCGATGGACACAACGCATTTTGACTGTTTTCGCTGTCAGTACTACTCTCATTCGCGCAGTTTCATACAAGCAAAGTATACATAAGTAGATGAGAGTGGTAAAATATTTCTATTTCAGTTGCGTTTGGTCTTGATTTTTTGCCGGTGGTACTTATGTGATAGATATTTGTAAATTGGGTTGTTGCTAATTGGAAATATAGTTTTCTAAATATTGGATTGCCTGAAGTACACGTGAGTGGCCAGAAAACCAGGATAGACTTCTTTCTGCGGATTCAAATGATAAACTTTTCTAAATTATTGGCCTGTGTGTTGCTTTAGTTTCATGGTGTTCGTTTTGATCATCTTTTGGTGCGTAAACATACAATATGATGTTATATTCAACGATTTCTTGCATAACATCATACGGTTTCGGTTCATAGTCATCACTGTTATCTGAATCGCTAGCTTTCTCTACGAGTATATTAGATCCCTCAGTCAAAATACACACCCTGATCCTGATCCAAACGATTTTTTTTTGCCAAAAACAAGTTTTTACTTTCGGTATGAGTGGGCTTAAGTTCGCCAAGAGCTTTTGGTGGCAAAATTTTAGCACGACTGCTTCTTTTGATGGTTATGAATTCGTCAGTTTTCTTTCATTGTGCTCTTCTTGAAGAATGCGGCATGATGCTCTCTTTTCTCACTGACATTGTTCATAGTTCACAATTTAAGAATTTGCCGATTGTGCAAATGACAACAGAAACGTGCTGTCTAGGCCGTAAGCCATTCAAAATGTGTGTCGAAAATGATCATGATATATGCGAAGTATTGAAAACTGCTGCACATCGTATGTGTGCACTAGCTCGAACAGGGCTAGAGTGTTACTTTGCTTTTGCGGGAGCAGTTTCAATGTTTCAATCTTGAGAGTAATGCGCTCAGTGATCCATTAGAAGCTGTCTCCTAAAAGCCCTAAGTTGTGGCTTTTTAGTTTCTTATCAATGAAAGTGTCTGCCCCTTAAAAAAAAAAAACTGAGATAAGATAATGGTCGGCATTCAATTCAGATATCGGGGAACATTTTTTTCAGATATCTGGGATGCAAATTTAAAGTCTCAGCTTATCTCAATGATGATCTTGTGGCAAGTCTTGTTTTACTAATTAAGTGATTTGTCATTCCGACTTCCTATGTCGCGATCTTTCATCATAGTGCATGTTTACTGGGACGGAAAACGCCCATCACAATATTGTCTCCCTTTAAAAACATGAGGCAATATTTGCTGTTGCATGAGTTTTATCTAAATGGCGTGCGCTTGGGGTTGGTTTTACTGTTTCAAGGACGAGAAAAATCGTCGGATTCCAACCATTTTATATCGTAAATCGTCAACCAGTCCATTTTTATTTTCTGAATCGTGGAGAGACTAAAGTTTAGAGGTGTTTAAAAAATCTTTACCATTTGAATTAAGGCGGAATTTCACCTTTAGAATTTTGTCCTTGTCCTTCTTAGTTAATAAACAAAAGTCGTCGAAATGTTATCCGTTCGTACGAATAGCGGTTTTGGTTTTTATTTCGATCGCTTTGAGCCAAAATCTCCCCACTTGTTCTTGTATTCCTTCACCGAATCGTGTGAGCATCATGATGGCATTTTTGTTGAGATAGTGCCTTTCTTGTTGGCACTTGCTAGGGCATTGTTTGAGTCAGCCCGAAACTAAAAATCAAATCAGACTCCACCATCTGTTCGAGCTGTTCTCATTTCACATTGAGCGTGTTCTTTATCGGTATGCGACACTGCTTGGTTAGCTTGCAGAACATTGGAAAATAAATATTATCATAAGCAGTATTGATGTCAATAAAATGAGGATCTTCCTGAAATTCCTTGATTTTCTCCAGTATTTGAATTATCGTAACAATTTAATTTAACTGTTCTAATATTCAGGCAAGTGGTTTACTAGATTTGATCAAGGTTTAAGTGTTCTTATCCTACAAAAATTGTACTTCTAAGTTTAAAAATGCTTCTGCGAGGACAGCTCCTGCTTGCCCTTCGATTCTACATATATACTCGTATCTAATAGCAATTTAGTAGCTACTGGTAATACCGTGTCTCGGTGTCTTGCTTACGTTTCTAATTTTTCTATGGGAAGGTTGGAAAAAACCCAATAACCCGAGAATCGTCTAGCAGAGTTTAGGAAAAGGATTAATTTTCCTATTTTTACTCAATAACTCTTCAAAATCATTGCAGAGGTGTTCACCTATTGCTTAATGCCTGGTCCTCGCTAAAGCCCGAAACTTGCAAAGAAAATGGGTAAGAGCTTCTTTCTCATTAATATCAGCTACGATAGAAGGTCTAAAAGAGTGTACCTAGATTGGATGCATGATCCCCTAGAGCCCAGTAGTCGCTGGTTATGGTATCTCCAGCAATATCTTCTTTTGATCTATTTTGTAGTTTTGTTATGTCTATGCCAGCCTTGGTTGGTCAGCATAAGGAAGTGTTGTTATATGTTGCCTCCTAGCGGAATGTTCCCTATTTAAGTTAGTGAGTCGTCAATGGCTAATTCTCGTTTGGTCAGTTCATCCATGATTTCCTTAGCGACGGGTAACGCTTGATTGAGACCCAAGGAGTAAAGATAGACATTATATGATTAGTTTTGAGGATGTGTTAGCTGAGTTAATAGCTTAATTTCAGCTTGGTTATCGGTGAAGATAGCAGTATTTTAGGTTTGTGGTAGCGAGTTTTTTTTTTAGTTAAGGGCAAATCTCTCTAATCGCGAAAAGCTCACTCGCAATTTCTTCGAGAAAATGCCTGCGCCGACACCGCAGCTCGTGTTTGAGACATCGTTATATGTAGATTTTTGACTCGTAGTCTTTAATCACTTTTCCATTTTCCCATTCCTCTCTGGTTGTGAATTTTACCAAGATTTTTCAATTGAAGTGTAGAGAGAACATCGTTAGGGTTTAATGTGAGAACCTGCCAAGTTGACAACGAGACTACTTTCTTTCAAGCTCAAAATAAAAAGTCCATCTTGGAAACTCGATGTTATCTGCGACTGTGGTTACACACAATGTAAGCCCCGATGACTTTTGTGACACTTAGGCGTCCATCGTCTATTACTACTTGATGGTCCGCAGTTGCTCCATTGAAAATATCACCAAAGTCCCTCTATTTCGGCCTTCATAATTTCATAACTGACAAAACACAGCATTGCACTCGTACTTACGAAAATATCTTCAGATAAATCATTTTGAAATTTTACGTGCGCTTCATCACTTATTTTGAACAGAATACAAAATAACAATAGAAAAACTTGCCTGATTTGTTCTTAAATTCAAATTTCTATATTTAGTGGTAAACTATCCACAAAAAAAAAAAAAAAATATAAATTAATGGTGCTAAGAGATAAAGAAAAAATATAAAAAAATTTATATAATGTTAATTTAAATATTTTTTACGTAGTATCTCCTGTTTAAGTGAGTTATTGTTTTATCTAAAATACATGCCAACCTACACAGGAGTTGAAGAAAAAATGTATGTTACCTTATGCCCGGTATTATGCAAAAGATATAAGTAGGTTTGTTGGTTTTATAGTTTATAACAGAATTGTTTGGACATATCAACCTGAAAAATATGCTAAAATTCGATAAAAATTGATTAAAATTAAAAAGAAGTGAGAAAAAAATATATCTATAATATACTGTAAAATGTGGACTAAGTTTTCTATGTTTTTTAAGACATTTCATCATCACATAATTTTTATAAAATGCATATTACAACTATTGTATTTTTGTATCCCCATTGAAGTATTTTTCGTTTTTTTTTTTATTAGCTTATAAGTCAAGAAAATGTAAAATAAATGAATAAAATTCAAACATAAATTTATAAAAAAAAGGAAAATTATATATACATACATCTATGTAAAAGTTTTAATGAAAACAAAATAAATTAGTCTATATTAATTTAATTAAAAAAATTATCGACTTTTATTTATTTAAATTTTGAACCAAGGTACGAGTACATATTATATCCTAGTTTCTCTGACTGCTGCATTTTCGTTTCTAAAATACAAAGTCCTATTATTGTAGTTGTTTTGGTCTTACACGTTCTTTAACAGTCCACTCTAAGGCTTTACGGCAAATCCTTGAGGTTGAATTCTTTAATGTACTTCGTGTGTTATTCAATCGAATTTTCACATCCTGATTTTATTTGCTTTCACAACGTAAACACACTCGATGTGGAGCAGGTTATTTATTTATTTATTTATTTATTCAATCTATGATTTTCACAACCTACAGATTTTGAATTCATTAAAATAATAAAAATATAAAAAGAAAATATAATATGTATAATATAATATAATAACATATTGGGTCTATAACTTAATTCGTGCGGTTTGCTAAGAGATGGCGTAACTTGTATTATTCCATTGTTATTATTTCATTGGAACATGCGTTGGAAAGCTACTGTCATTGTAGGTCATTTCAGTATATGTCATTCATTTGAAGCGTAAACAACAATAATTTTTTTTCACTCAAATATGTCGAACTTTGTGCCTGAAAAAGTGTTTTTGCGGGGAGTTCTTCTTCATTACTTTAATATGAAGAAAGCTGCTGCCGAAAGTTATCGTATTTTGGTGGAAGTTTATGGTGAACATGCGCTAGCTGTGCGAACGTTCCAAAAGTGGTTTGCACAATTTAAAACTGATGATTTTGGCTTGGAAGACGATGAACGTCCTGGGCAGCCAAAAAAGTTTGAAGATGAAGAACTGGAAGCATTACTCTATGAAGATTGTTGCCAAACACAAGAAGAACTCGCAGAATCTTTAGGTGTCACTCAAGCAGCCATTTCAAAACATTTAAAAGCAGCTGGATATATTCAAAAGCAATGAAATTGGGTTCCACATGAACTCAAGCCGAGAGACGTCGAAAGGCGGTTTTGCATGTCCGAAATGCTGCTGGAACGCCACAAAAGGAAGTCATTTTTGCATCGGATTGTTACTGGTGATGAAAAATGGATCCATTACGACAATCCAAGCGCAAAAAATCATATGAGAAACCCGGCCAACGGCCATGGCGCGAAGGTAATACTCTGTATTTGGTGGGATCAGATGGGTGTGCTGTATTATGAGCTGCTAAAACCGGGTGAAACCATCAATGGACAACGCTACCGAACACAATTAATCCGTTTGAAGAGAGCAGTGGCCGAAAAACGTCCGGAATATGCGACCAGACACGAGGCAATAATTTTCCATCATGACAACACTCGGCCCCAAGTTGCTATTCCGGTGAAGAACTATTTGGAGAACAGTGGATGGGAAATCTTACCCCACCCGCCTTATAGCCCAGACCTTGCCCTTTCTGACTACCATTTGTTCCGGTCGATGCAGAACGCCCTCACTGAACTACGGTTCACATCAGAGCAGAATATCAAAAATTGGCTTGATTCATTCTTGGCTGCCAAGCCGGCGCAGTTCTTTTGGGATGGGATCCACAAATTGCCAGAAAGATGGGAAAAAGTCATAACTTCAGATAGGCTTTGAATAATACTATTGTACATGTTTTTCTTAAATAAACGTTCAAATTTTGAAAAAAAACCGTACGAATTTATTTATATACCCAATAATAAAATTCATTGGCGGAAAACAAAGAATAGCGTATTTATTAAAAACATTTCTAGGCAAAGATACATCTAATTTTGAGTAATAAAAATTGAATATTTTACTTGACAAGGAAATAGGATCACGTTGGCCATAAAGCGTTATATGACGACTCTCAAACAACAATGGTCTTGGCCTCAAAACTCTAGACGAAACATAAAGATTCAAACATTTAAGCAAATTCTCACTATCAATAGTGGCACATAAAATATCACGAATAAGCATTACGTTGTACATTTTTCTTCTCATTTCGAGAGTTTGCATACCAAGTAGCAGACATTTAGAGCGATAAGAAGGCTGAGATTGAATATCATTATAACAAAATAGGCGTAAGGTGAATTTTAAAAATTTCTTTTGAATAATTTTGATTCTTTTTATGTATGTAAGGGAGGTAGGACACCAGACAAAACATGCATACTCCACTATAGGACGAATAATACAACAATACAGAGCTTTAAGGGCATACGTATCCTTAAAATCTGTGGGGTTTCTTTTAACAAATCCTAGTAGTGATAATGCTTTTGTAACAGCAAAATTAACATGTAAGTTAAACATTAATTTACTATCAAAAATTACACCTAAATCTTTAAAATCGTCAACTACTTTTATCCGACAGCTGTTTAAAAAGTAATCAGGGAAAATATGATGAAAACTCCTATTGTAGCTCATATAGGCACGCTTGTCAATATTTATCATCAGACCATTCAAAGTACACCACTCAGTAAAATAATCTAAGTCTTTTTGAAACAATAAACTGTCATATAGAGTTGATATTTTTGCAAAAATTTTAATGTCATCTGCATACAGGAGGCAATGGCAGTGCGTTAAAAAATTAGGAAGGTCGTTAGTAAAAAGCAAAAATAATGGTGGTCCCAAATGGCTCCCTTCAGGAACACCCAAACTAATCAAAATCTCCTTCGAAACATAGTCACCTATTACAACATATGGTATTGTCTCCTACCAAGCAAATAAGATGCAAACCATTGAAGTAATGGACCACAGAATCCATATGCTTCAAGTTTTTTTAGAAGAATCTTCAGGTTCACTCTGCTGAAAGCTTTAACAAAATCTGTGTAAACCACATGCACTTGTTTATGGTTCTATAATGCATTGACACAAAAATTAGCAAATTCAACTAAATTTCAGACTGTTGATCTGCCCTTCCAAAAACCATGTTGATGGATACTTACATATAGAGTGGTGAGCAAAAATGAATACATTTTGCAAGTGAATGAAATAAATTTTTTTTTTTTTGTTGGTGGGTAGGTGTGAAAATCTTCATAGACACTATGAACCCGTTGCTCATAGTAGTGTGAGATTCTTACTCACTAAAAACACACCTCCCTTCTTATCGACTACAACTAAGTTACCTTATCAAGTAGTTTCCGTTTCAAATAACGTTCGCGTGGGGCAGGTAGCTTTCCAGCAAAAGCACCTGCTAGTACCGCTATTATATGCGGATAGTCCTTATCGCGCCAGATCGAATGGTCTCATTCTTTGTTGTAATCGACGCACTAAGTTTGTCTCGTCCAGAATTTGGAGTATTTTATTATTACAATGACCATGAAGACGAATACGGAGTTTGTGAGCAAAGTTCATTATTTCGTCCTCGACGGTAACTATTCCTAAGTCTCTGTGGATATCACTGTTTCTGATATACCATAGGGCGTTCACGATTTGTCTGAGAGCTTTGTTTTGATAGCTTTGGAGAATATTTCGGTTGCTTGGTTTAGTACAGCCCCAAAGTTGTATACCGTACGTCCAAACAGGTTTAAGCACTTGCTTATAGATGAGCAGTTTGTTATGTATGCTTAACTTGAAATTTTTTCCTAGTAGCCAGTACATTTGTCTGAATTTATTTTCAAGTTCATCACGTTTCTTCTTAACATGCGGCTTCCATTTCAGTTTTACATCCAGTGTCATTCGTAGAAACTTTGCTTCATTTGCATATGGTATTTGTACCGAGTTAATGAAAATGGGAAGATTGTTTATTTTCCGGTAAGTAAAATTAACATGAGTAGATTTGGTCTCATATCTTTGTCCATTCGTAGATTTTATCCAAAGCCGTTTGTAGCTTTCCAGTAGCTAACTCGACTGAAGTATCTGTAGCTAGTATCGCCGTGTCGTCCGCGAACGTGGCTACTATGGTACCTGATTTTTCCGGTATGTCTCGAGTATAGAGTAAAAACAATACCGGTCCAAGTACACTTCCTTGCGGAACTCCAGCAGCTATTTCTTTAAATTCCGAGTATTCGGTGCCATGTTTAACACGAAAAATTCTGTTTTCTAGGTACGATTTCAGAATCGTATGCAGCTCTCTCGGAAGAATCTGGCTTAGCTTAAAATTTAAGCCTTCGTCCCATACGTTATCGAAGGCTTGAGACACGTCAAGAAACACGATAGAACATATCTTTTTCCCCTCTAAGGCTTTCTCAATTTCATTCGTAAATAAAATGCAAAATTTTTATGTTTTGTTTAATTATAGCTTTATAAACTATATTTATTCTTAATCCTAAAATGTTGATTTACTTTTAAGCCAATAAAAAAAAAATCCTTCAGAGATAACTGTAAAAAACGAAAATGTGAAAGAAACCATCATTTACTCAATTTTGCACGTTTCTTAAATTATTTTTATTTACCTTTTTCTGGTACTATTTAATACTTGCTCCAGAGTCCTTTGTTTTTAATTACATTTCTTATTTATTTTTGGCATGCTTTTCACCAGTGCTTTAATATTTCCGTGCGGAATATTTGCCCACTGTTCTTGTATTCGCTCTTATAGATTGGGGTTCGTCTTTGGTTGGCTATCGTAGGTCGCAAGCCCTTTTTTTAGAATCGCCCAGAGATTTTCAATCGGATTTAAATCCGAACTCTCTACCTGGCCACTTAATTGTGTGAAATGGCTGCTCTCAAAGCCAGCTCTGGACAATTCTAGCCGTATGTTTAGGGTCTTCGTCTTTCTGGTATATAATATCCTCGACAGGATAAGCTGCTTCCTCCACGAATTCTGGTAAATTTTATTGCAGAATATCAAGGTATTGTTCCTTTCTAATTATCCCTGCGATTTTTACCAGCGGACCGACATTCCACCAGGTGAAACATCCCCACACCATTAAGCTTCCACCTTCATGCTTAATGGTTTCTTTCACCTGGTACTTTTGGAGACTTTTATTTGGTTGATGCCAATGATACTCCTTGCCATCTGACTGAAATCTATTGATTTTTGTCTTATCGGACCAAATAACTAGTTTCCAATCATCAATGCTCCAGTTCTTGTGTTCTTTGCAGAACTTAAGGCGAGCTCTAACATTTTTGTCGAAAAGCGCTTCCTTTTTTTGCTTAACAGCTGCCTCTAAGCCAATCTTACGTAAGGCTCTTCTAGCTGTCCACTCGCCGACCTTTTTATTTAAGGCTTTCGCCACCGCCTTTGGTATCTTGCACTCTCTTCGCCTCATCAAACGCTCCATTAAGCGCGCATCAGCGTCAGTCAAAAGCCTTGGTCGTCCTGGATTGACATTACTGGACTGCACATTTCCTCTTTTTTTAACCAAAAGTACAGTGCTTGGCTTACCTGTATTCTTTTGGCTATTTGTCGTGAAGAAAGTCCTTCCTCAAGTAAAATTATTATGCTGTTTTCTCTGTTTGCTGAAATTTTCCTCATTTTTACTTTTTTCTCTACAAAAAAATATTTTTTTATGCTAAAAATATATAAAACTAAGCTTACAAATATTCACCTAATACAAGACTAAGAATAAAGCAATTAAAACAAAGAAATAAAGCTTCGTCAAGATTAGTGGGACTTTGAAAAGAACTGGGAGAAACATGCAAAATTGAGTAAATGATGGTTTCTATCACATTTTCGTTTTTTACAGTTATCTCTGAAGGATATTTTTATTTTTTTTATTGGCTTAAAAGTAAATCAACATTTTAGGATTAAGAATAAATATAGTTTATAAAGCTAAAATTAAACAAAATATAAAAATTTTGCATTTTATTTCATTCACTTGCAACATGTTGAATACAGTGGTTTTACTCGCCACTGTACAGTCGACTCTCGATAAATAAAACTCTTGATAAAATGAATCTCGCGTTAAATTTACCAAGAATCTCTCGGCAAATTGAAAAAAACCCGACGTGTATTATCTACTTTCATTAATTTGAAGCAATTGTGCTGGCTGTTTCCCATACAACACGCTATAAATTAAAGTTAAAGAGGCGACGGCGACTTTTCGATAATTTGAACTAGACTGAAACGAATAAAATCTGTAAATTTTAATACGGGCTATACTTCCAATGGGTAAAAATTGCAATCCCATTTTGTACCCAAATTAGCCTGTATATTCTCTAGTTTCAGTTTGTTATTGATTTTAGTTCGGTGCGGTTTAAAATATTTCTAAAATATGAGTCAAGAGGAACGCCGTAAAAAGATCATCGACAAATGGTTCGAAAATATTTCGCGTCCAAACCATTTCATCTCAAAAAATTTAAACATAGCACGCAGTACAGTGGATTCTGTTATTAAACGATATTTGGAGACGTTGATAGTTAAACGAAAACAGAAAAGTGGAGCTAAAAGTGGAGCACATGATACAAATATGGACAGGAAAATAGTGGGTACCATCGTAAAAAACCGAATTATGTCATCCAGAGATGTTGCTCGGAAATGTAATACCAACCAAACAATGGTACAAAGATCTAAAAACCGTGACGGTCTAAAAACACGAGAAAAACAAAAAATACCAAAAGTTACTGAAAAGCAAAAAAAAAAAAGTCATAAAAACACGAGCCCGAAAGCTATACCAGTTGATCGGCAACAAGAAAGCGTGCTTGGTTTTGGATAACGAAACTTATGTCAAAGCCGACTTTACTACTCTTCCAGGTGCGCAGTTTTACAATTCGTTTGAAGCTGAGATTCTCCCGCAATCAACAACATCGATTGGGATGGAAAAATTCGGGCCAAAATATCTCGTTTGGCAGGCCATTTGCCAATGTGGACACAGAAGCTCATCGTTTATTACAACGGGAACAATTAACGGAGAAGTGTACATTAACGAGTGCCTAAAAAACCGGTTGATTCCTTTCTTAAACAAACACGAGGGTTCAACATTATTTTGGCCAGATTTAGTTTCAGCTCACTATGCTCATGCGACGTTGACCTTTCTTGTTGCTAAAAATGACATCTTTGTCCCAAAAGACATGAATCCACCCAATGTTCCACAGTGCCGTCCCATTGAAAGGTATTGGGCTTTGGTCAAAGCTAAGTTGAGGAAAAGTGAACAGTGTGAAAAGGACGTAAAAGATTTTAGTGCTAAATGGAAAAGAGCGTCCAAAAAGATCACGGATGTAACCTTTTGAAGGACATTCGAAAGAAGTTGAGGAAAGAATGGGAACCCAAATAATTTTTTTTATTTTTTGTAATTATGAATGAATTTAATAAAAACAGAGTTTTAAAGCAAATAAAAAAAATTTACATGAATTATGAAAATATTTTTTTTTTTTACTTTGAAGTTTCCAAATTTTATTCGTTTCAGTCCTTAAGCGAAACTTTGGAGGTGAATCTTTGATGGTCAGGGCTGTTTTTAGCTATCATTGCAGCACTCAAATGTGCAAAATTTCTGGCCGAATGAAACCAAAAAATTATATTACTCTGTTGGAAGATGTTTTGGTAGCCGGATTCAAATACAATTTTCCAGCAAGATAATGCTGAAATTCATGTATCGCGGGCCAGTCGTGAGTGGTTTTCAAGCAAAGAAATTCAACTTTTAGAGTGGCCAACACATTCACCAGACCTAAACCCGATCGAAAACATGTGGGGAAATCTGTCTGTTGCTTCGGTGGAGGACCTAAGCAAGGCCACTAAGGTGGTTATTTCGATGCCAAGTCGAATTTTCGAACTTCTAACCAAGTCTTGCGGTTGGAATCACTATTAATTTAGACTTTTACGTTATTTTTTATATTGAAATTTCTTGTTTTTACTTTACCTTGACTGCCTTTAATCGAATTTCGCAGTATAAATTGAGTTTTTTTTTTGTTTAACTAATTGAAGATAGGTTTATTTGTTTTGGTAAATTTTTTCTTTGCTTAAATAAATCATTTGTTTGTATTCAATAAGTTTGTAAATAGCATTATACATAAATCAATTGTTTTTAATATTTCAAAGGAAAATAAGTTGCCTTCAATTGAATTTCACTGAGTGTATAAACATATGGAGAATATCGACAGAGTTGCCGCATTATCTGAGTTTGTAAATTATAAAATTGTTGTTATTGGTGATTTTAATTGTGGCAATATTGTATGGTCAGAAATAAATAATGATAATAAATTGATTGCAATTGTACTGCAATTGTTCTGCAATCTGATATAGAGAATCTGTTAATTGATTCTTTATTTAGTAACAATTTAAATCAAATTAATTATGTAAGAAATTCACTGGTAGTTGAAGAAATCGGTGTCGGAACGCGACTTTAGGCAAGTATACCAGAGCTTATTGTTCTTATTACGAAGAAATCGCAGATCTTTATTATACAAGGGTGATGAAAATGAGATATGCTTTTCGGTACAGATTGGGAGAGACATTTTAAATTTTTGGTATGTGAGAGCGTTGTTAATCATAAGATTAGGATTATTGTAGAGAAAGTTAAAATTGACTGTACTGAGGAGGTTGATCAATTTGGTGTAGTTTGCCCTATGAAAATTAAAACTGTAAGAATACTCATAGGAAACGGGATTAAGACCATTGCAATACGACAACATAAGAAAAAGGGGAGGATTGGAGGATTGTAACTATCAAACTTAGATAGAAGATGTCTACCTTCTAAAACGACGTAGTTATCTGTATCAGTGGCCAAGGTTAGGTCGAGTTGTATATCAGTGATATTGGTGACACCACTTAATTAATACAGACCAGAGTCTGTAAGGCAGTCAATAAAAAGATTTCACGATATCACCTCCACAAAATAGGTCTTATTCAGGAAAATGAATGTCGTAATTGCATTGAAGACGACGAAACTGCAGAACACATCTTATGTGTTGCATGCATGGCTCTAAGTGCCTTACGGAGACGATACTTTCTTAGAGAAATGTTAACCCTTTCGGAAATTCTCAAAATCTCCACCAAAGAGATTCCCAATTTCATTAAAACAATTGAGTTTCTCTTGTATTCCAAAAACTGCTTCTGTGGTACAACAGATCTTTTAGCTCACGCAATTGGCGGGTTAGACACTTACAAAAACAAAAAAAAACAACAAAAACCTTGGCAGCTGGTTCTAAAATTTCCTTTCAAATTCAGGCTTTGCATACCACCTTGATTTTCCGGAGCTTATTCAGAAAATTAAAAATACAAGTTTAGCCGTTAGTCTTTTCGCGAATAAAACAAACACAATCCTTTAAAAAAAATAATTTACGCTCTTTATTTGGTTGCTTATAGGCGTCTGTATTCTATAGTGTTTGACTTACGACTCATCTCCTACCTACCGGCAGACTCTTTTCCTAGTGTGGCCACTTTACAATCACTAGTTAGTTTTGCCACTTTATATTTCTTACATTCTTATCAGTTTCCCTCCTATGGCCTGCTACACAAGTTTATTCATCTAAATCTATATTGTCTCCTTCAGAGTAATCCCCATCGACTGCAACACATTTATGCCAGCGCTTGATCCAATCCTCGAAACATTTTTTATATTCGGTTTTTGGTATGTCCATCAGTGCTTCCTGCGATTTTTCCATTACATCCTCTCGGCTGCTGACACGCGTTCCTCTTCATTCATCGACTTCTTTCAGGTCAGGTTGAATGCGCGTCCCTTCACAACTCTATTTTCCTCAACACTAACCCTTGTAATCTACGTACCCCTCGTCTCTTCTACAGTGGCGATTTCTGGTCTTAAGCATTGGGTTAGCTACGTGCTCTGGGAAAGTTTAAATTAAAAAATGAATCGTGTTTTTTTTAATTTTATTAATACAAGAAATACAAGTAAAAATACACTCCACAAATAAATAATATAAAATACATGTTTTAAAAATCTTATCGATACATAAATTCGGTTCGTCTGTCAACGGTCACAAAATTTTCGATGACTCGATTGTAAAATTCGTCACTTTGTTTCAGCTCTTTCAAAAATTCCTTTTCGATAGACATGAGAGCCAAATAGCTTAACCTCTCCTAACCTTGAGTGCTTCCTCTTCAATGCAGAAAAGGAGAGCTCTACAGACACCGTTGAAGCTGGTACTGTACATATAAGTTTTGAAAGCTTGTAAACCTGGTCAAAACTGTCGGCCATATTTGTCTCCATCCAGAGCATGATGCTGATGTAGTACCTGTTGGCTGTACAGCGTCTGTGTTTTCATAAAAAACAGTTAATTCATTCTTTAATTGAGTTAATTCAAATATGTTCGGGTAGCTTTCAATTAGATTTTTAATTAATTGTTCAGGAAAATTGTTTTTTTTTGGCGATAGTTACTAAATTTCTTCCCGTTTAGTAAATCGAAATATTTTAGCTTTTCAAAGGATGTAAACCTTTCTGATATCTGCATACTCAAATTGTCTATTTCAAAGAATAATTTCCTGTATTTTGTTTCATTTGTATCAAATTGATCTTTTCGAGCTTTTCGTTTGTCAGCATGTGATGGCACAGCCTGCAATGTTGATTGCCAAATTTCTTGAAATCTTTCTTTTCTTTGAACTTTAAGAAATTCATCAAGCTTTTTTATTTAGTTTGTACAAAAAACAAGGTCTATATTGGCATTTTGTAATGTATTGAAAAGTACATCTGAGTGTGAAAAAAGTTTTAAAAACACATTTAAAAGAAAAACAGTTTCAAAGCTTTTCAAAAAATTACAGTATCCCGAAGCAGCCATTCGATCATTACTTTCCCATGTACATGTCTCATCATTTTGAATACATTCAAAATATTGTTGAATGTTTTCAGCGTAAGAGTAGACTACATTGACAAGTCGTGAACTAAAGCACCACCTAGTCGTGCCTAACGATGGAATTTTTCTTTTTAAAAATTCTTTAACAGCATACGTCCTTTTGCTTGAATAAGATGCGAACGTAGCCATGCTATTCAAAGTGCTAAAAAAAATCCTGCACTCTCTTATATTGTTTAATCCTTGAGACAGCACTAAATTCAATACGTGTGGATAACAGTGGACAAATGCAGCATTGGGACATAGGTCTTAACTTTCATTTGGAGTCCATTCAAATGGCCACTCATAACGGAAGCCCCGTCATAAGTCTGGGCTAAAAGTTTATCTTTTATGTCATATTTCTTCAACAGAGCTTTAACTAAATGAAACAAATCTTCTGCTGTTCGCCCAGAACTTTGGAAATATGCCTGTTTAAAAACACATCAACCGCTTTAATCAGATCATTTTGAATAGCCACTGAGGTTCCTTTCAAAATCGTTGCCGTTTCAAGGTGCTAATATAGGGTTGCATTTTTTTAATACATTTAAAAACTCAATGTATGTAGTTTCCTCGATTTAAGGACAAAACAGATTCATTATGGCCTCTAAATGATAACTCCTGATTTGCCAGATAACATGTCACATCTATTAGGCATTTGTGCACCTCACGATTTTTCCTAACCCGGATGTTATGTTGAGTGTTAGCAGTTCTTAACTGGGAGCTTAAAGCTTCATCTGTCCTATTTTAACCAAATCTATCTAGTTTAAACACACATTGTAAATGGGATGCGCTTTGTTTGTGTTTCTTTTGAAGTGTGATTAGAGCATTAAGATTATCAACACCCGATGTACTCCAGGCAGATGAATTCCGGAGAACAGTAAACAAGGCCAATAAAAAAGTTTTTTTTTTTATTGTATTTTCACATC
Source organism: Volucella zonaria (assembly GCA_963966105.1). Taxonomy (NCBI): domain Eukaryota; kingdom Metazoa; phylum Arthropoda; class Insecta; order Diptera; family Syrphidae; genus Volucella; species Volucella zonaria. The sequence continues at coordinate 171,770,026 of OZ014530.1, forward strand.
CTGCTAACCACGGGTAAAGGGAAAACTGATTTTCATTAAAGTTTCTAGTACTCGTATACTCTCTATTACGGTCCTTGTGCGTTGATTTTAAACCTGATAGTTTTGGGCACGGGCGTCCATTTTGAATAATTAAAAGTTTTTCCGAAAACGATCTTGTTCCAAATGGTTTCTCTAATAGATCTTCAATTATGGACTTTGTTTAAGCAGTTATTGTTGCGGATTCCATTTCATTTCGTACCAAAATAAAAAGATAAAAAGTCTTTATGGAACGAAACAAAACTAATCCCTATCTTATAATACAATAACTTTAGAAAACTTCCCACAAAAAGATTTCAGCAATGTGAGCACTAAAGACTACCTTAACACTGATAAGTACCACCAATATGTTTTTCAAGCGTTAAGATATAGGTACATACACTTCAAAAAAATAAATAAATAGGTAAAATAAAAATGGAAAAATAAATTTATGAGTATTTCACTATGATGTACATATGTACAATATATAACATAATTTAAAGTCCTTTGAGTTACTTTCATCTCTCTTCTCACAAATAAAAAACAAGACAAGAGCGCACTCTTATATTCCAAGGCACCGCAAATATAATATTTACTCACATTTATAATTCACAAAATTAATATTGTATAAAATAATAAATTAAATAATTTCGCACTGAACTTTTGGGATTCAATAACACAGTAAGCACACGCATTCGTACTGCAATTTTCATAGAAAGAGAAACATACCAACGTAAAAAAAAGAAAGAGAACGAACAAGATGTAAATGCTTGGCGCCACTTTTGAAATTTATCGCATTCGTTTGCGCTAATCCTTCCGTTTATTTAACCCTTTGAAGACCACTTTTTTACCTGTGATACGAAAAATTCGCAATCATCTTAGTTATTACAATACTTGTTGCCCCTAGATAAGCTATTTTTGAATTTTTATAGTTCCATGTCCTTACTGGAAGGTCCTGTAAATAGTTGCTTATAAGCAACCATTGTCCACGGTGGTAATAAAAAAGCGCACACAACTGGCAAAATCAGAATTTTATTTCAATTATTTATGTATGGTAAGATAAAAAACAGTTTTTATTTGGATTGCAGATTGCAGGTGAACATCGCATTTCATGCATTTGGAAAGTGGAATTCCGGTTTTGCAAAGGCGGCAGCGACCTTTCTGGGTCCATATTACCCAATGTCCCTGTTCATCGTATCTAGAAGATTTTGGTGGATCGGGAACATATTTCCGTTTCTACGAGCTGCAAGCACTGCTTATGGATGATGATGAAGACGGAGATACAGAGATTGCAGAGTTTGCAGGCTCTCTGCAGTAGGACGACCCCTTGTACGTTTTATGTTGGTGGAGGGAGGCAAGGTGTTTATTAGTGATTCTGTTATATTCATTTGGAAGTTTATAAGTTTCATCGGCCTACGAAGATTGTTTGATAGCTTGAAATGCTTTCGATATAGGAGCCAAGCGTTTACAACAGCTGCCCCAATGCACCAGTAGACAATGCGCGTGTAGAACTTTTTTGACTTATGATTAATTTTATACAGCTCCATAAGCATATCACATAAGTCAACCCCATCCATATGACGGTTATAAACTTCCACTACAGCTGGTCGTGGAATATCTATGAATTTTTTTTTCTTTACCGCTCCATCGCCTGCAGGATCCCAACGGCTTGTCGCACATATAGGTGGACAAAAGCGTCACAGCTTTATTATCGTACCAGGAAATCGATGTTATGTTGTTGGTAATCTCGCATTTCATATCATATGAGCCCCTGCCTTTTTTTTCCAAATCAGCTTCTGAGACACGAACTTAATATTAAATGCATTATATGTAATGAAAATATACATGCAAAGTGCGCGAAAATCGATAAGAGAGAAATAGAATTTTATGAGAAAAGTGAGAATCAAGGTTTCAAATGTAATAGTTGTGTTTCCCAACGGAGAAAATCCGTATTGGTTGACGCTCCCATTTCCACTACACACTTGCCTCTTCTAAGAGCACTAGCATCATGAAAACTACAGCTAGCACATCAACTTCTCTTCCCCCCCCCCCAAAGCTCGCCCCACACGATGACAACAATACGGGTCAGCCAGCAATAACATTAGAAATGCTGTACAGTGAAATTGTGCAGCTGAAGGATGCAATGCTCACTAGAACCAAAGCGCTCGAAGAATGCAATGTATCTCTAAAGAAGAGAGTTGATTTTTTAGAAATGAAATTAAATGCTCTGGAACTGCGAGAGAATCGATGTGCAGTCGACATTGTTGGCATTGACAATGTAAACAATGCTAATGTGAAAGAAAGAGTCAAAGAACTAATAACAAATGTCACTGGAGATGAGATCAGTGAGAATGAAATTGTATCATGCTTCGTTAAGAAAGTCAAACCTAGTGCATCAAATAAGAGATCGCCTAACATCGTGTATGTAAAGTTCTCAACCGCAACACAAAAAAGAGCTTTAATGAAGAAGATGCGTGCGAGAAGAAACAAAGCTTTCTCATATAGTTCTCACCATAACAACATCGGTGAGAGCAGCAACAACAACATCATCGGCATCAGCAACATCGGCAGCAACAACACTGGCTGCAACAACACCAGCAGCAGCAGCAGCAACATCATGAACAGCAAAATTTACATTAACGATTGTCTCACGAGGTATTCTAGAATGTTGCTAAAGATGGCTAGAGAGCTTAAAGACAAACAATTATGTAAATTTGTTTGGGTCAGGGATTGCTGTATATTTATCAGGGTAAACGAGGGAGATAAAGCTATTAAAATTAATTCATTTGACGACATTTATAAAGTCGAAAATCTGATTTGAAGACTATTTTTAATATTAGTAATAATCTAATTAATTCTCCTTCTAATATTAATAATAGTATCAATAGTGAAGAAAACTTCTTCAATTCCTGATGATTTGAATTCTGATTCGAGATGTTTTTGTGTTCAGCATTTAGCCAATGATCTCTCATCTGATGTTTCTATTGTTCACCAAAATATTCGTAGTATGAGAACTAATTTTAATATATTTTTGTCTTACCTTACACCTCTGGAACATCTGCCAGATATTATCTTTCTATCTGAAATTTGGATATTTGATGAAGAGAAATCAGATTATAATGTAATTCCTAATTTTACCTTTGATGCTACCTGTAATAACTCGTATGCAGCCGGTGGAGTTGCGGTATATTATAGGAATTGTATAAAAGATTGTGTAATTAATAAATATAAGTTGGAAAGTTCTGATGTTATCAGTGTAAATTACGAAATTTCTGGTGTACAATATTGTTTCATTTGCGTCTACAGACTTCATAAGTTTTCAGTTAAATGATTCTTGGAAGAATTTACAGTGTTTTTAGAACGTCAGAAATCTATGAATGTTGTATTGCTAGGTGATTTTAACATTAATATCCTCTGTGATTCTTCTGATTCAGATTACTTCGTTTGGTTTTATTTCGACTCTTAACCAACCTACTCGTCTTAATTCTTGTTTAGACCATATCTTTATAAGACAACATCGAAATAGTCAAGTGAACTATAAAACCATGGTCTACGATCTAAGAATTACAGATCATTGTTTAATTTCCATTCAATTTGGTAGTAAAGTTACTCGTTTAAATAAACCTACAGTAAGGGAAAAAACTAAAATAGATTTCACTGCTTTAAAAAACCAACTTAATTATGAATTCTGGAATGAAGTCTATACAACTTCTAATCCGTCGTTAGCATTTGATATATTTCTAAGTAAGTTACAATATTATGTTTCGCTTTGTTGCCAAAAGAAAATTAGAGCTGATAACAAATTAAAACCTCTGAAACAATGGATGTCCTTTCCATTATTAAAGAAAATCAAAAAAAAAAAATAAGCTTTGCTCACTCGTTCAAAAACACCCTAACAATGCTAGATTAAAAACCTTTTATGATAAAATTTGTTATGAGCTAAAGATAGAAATACCATACTGTAGAAATACTTACTATAGCAAAAAGCTAGCTGAAAGTATAGGTAACTCCAAAAAAGAATGGCAAATTGTTAACGATATTTTAAACAAAAACACACTTTGCAGTGATATTGTACTTAACAGTAACAACTCTACGATTTCTGACCCTTTGGAAGTAGCTAACTTATTTAACGACTTCTTCTCCAAAGTAGGCTCATTTCTTAATGTATCAAATACTGATAATCCAACTTTGTATAATAGTGATAGCATACTGGAAGCCACTTTTCAACCAGAAAGCTTCTACTTCAACGAATTTACTCCACTTGAAATTCATAAAATAATATCTTCACTTAAAACATCAAATTCAACAGGATTGGATAATATATCAAGCTTTTTGTTAAAAAAAATTTCTTTTCAGATCTCGGATGTTCTGTGCTATATCTTTAATTATTGTGTGCATAATGGTGTTTTCCCCGATGCCCTAAAAACTGCACTCGTAATACCCCTTCACAAAAAAGGCAGTACTATGTCATTAAACAATTATCGCCCCATTTCGCTGTTATCGGTTTTCTCCAAAGTTTTTGAAAAAGGAACGAAAACAAGAATGATTTCTTTCTTAGACAGGTCTCAGTTCTTTAGCGAATTCCAATTTGGCTTCAGAAGAGGTAGGTCTACCGAAAGTGCGTTATTAAAACTGATTGGGGAAATATATAACAGCTTGAATACTTCTCAAATTCCATCTTGCCTATTCATTGACATAACCAAGGCTTTTGATACAGTAAACCATACCATTCTTTTAAATAAACTTTTTAATGCTGGATTCAGAGGTTTTATTTATGATTGGTTTACTTCCTACCTTGAAAACCGGAATCAATTAGTAAAAATTAATAATGCTTTTAGTTCTATAAGATACATGAATATTGGAGTCCCGCAAGGCTCAGTTTTGGGTCCTTTATTGTTCCTTATGTATGTTAACACGCTATTCATCCAACCCTTTAAAGGCAGTATTACAGCATTTGCTGATGATACTGCACTTTCATATTCAAGCGATAACTACGTCAATTTGTATCTGGACGTTAATAACGACTTGGATTTACTACGACGATGATTCTATAAGCATAAACTGGTAATCAGCAGTAAAACAAAGTTTATGATATTTAATCTCAAAGGTTTAATAATTGAAGATCTGTCCCTCCTTTATCACTCTCCGAGTTGCCTACGTTTTTGCTTAGTTGAATCAACTGCTCGAGGTCATGTTACCTTCAATGCAAATGTGAACTGTAGTGAAGATTGTTTTCGTATTGAAAGTGTCGATAGTTTCCAGTATTTAGGTATCATTGTGGATAACAAGCTCAATTGGAACGATCACGCGCTATACCTAAAACAGTATTTTAATAGGGTAGTTAGGCAAATGTATCATCTGAGCCTCTATTGCAATATTCACGTTCTAGAAATGGTATATAATGGCTTATTCAAATCTAAGCTGCAGTATGGTATTGCTTGTTTATTAATTAAACAAAAGCATGTCTTAAGAATTATGTCTAAGGTAAATCGGAGAACGCCTAGTTTTGCACTATTCAAAAGCCTAGAAATTCTTCCATTAAGACATTTATATTGTTATGAAGTGCTAAAGATATTTTTCGAAAATTTAGGTTTCTATGATGTTAGATTTCAGGAAAATTATAATTTACGTGTTAAAACGAGGAACTTCGTAACTATTCCACCTATTTATAAAGCACACTTTTGTCGATTCTACTATGTTACAGCTCCCAGATTATTTAATTCTTTGCCAGAAAACCTTAGGTGTGAGAGGACAAAAACTGTATTTTTAAAAAATGTTAAAAAATGGCTTTTCACTTTCAACCATTATGAAATAGATTCAATTCTCATTCCAATGTTATAAATTGACTGTAATTTACTTCTTATTATTATTTTTTTTTTTATCTACATTGCGTTTAAATTTGAAATATCCTACTACTTTACCCCATCAATATTGTTTTATTTTTTTATTATATTTTAAATTTTTTCTTGTACTTTCGCCACTTGCCATATGGCAACAGATTGTGCAAAGCTATTGCTTAGACAAATTCATTGTATCCTGGATTATTTATATTTGTAAAAAATTATTTATATTTTGTCATGAAATAAAGATTGAAAAAAAAAAAAAAAAAAGAGAGGAGATCACATTTCAAAATTCTGTTTCGTCGGACGGTCCCAGTAGAAAATATGCCAATTTCTTTTAGAGCAACCATGAGACACATTGACGTAAACCAATTATCGAAGTAAAGTTTGACATTTTGATTTTTCGGCATGTTAGAGGCTAAATACAGCACTATATCTGAAGATATTCCCAACCCATAATTTGGGCACGTTCCGTCACTGACATATAAAGCAAAATTATAAATCATACCTGATGCGCCAGATCTGACAAACATCTTCATTCGCCACTTATGGGGCTTTTCTGGATTGTATTGTTTTAAGCTTGATTTTCCCTTGAATGCTATAGTTTGTTCATCCACGCATTGAAATTCTTCTTGAGGCAAGAGGTTAAATCTATTTTTTAACAATTCCAGCAATAGACGGACTTTATACAATTTGTCATTATTTGATTCATGCTGTTTGAAATTGTCATTCAGGTGAAAACAGGTTTTGATTTTTTTCAAATCTTGCTCGGGTCATGGCGTTAGTTATAAAATTAAATTTGAATTTTTTCGACCAAATCATTCTTGTTTGGGGTATTTTTGTAATACCCATGTATAGCAGTATACCGATGTAACGCCTGATTTCAAAAGCCATGCATTTTAGTTCTATATCTTTTTTATCCATTGCATATAAACTTCGTCGTCGAAAAACATTTCAAAATATTCTATAGACGTTTTTATCTGACACTCATCATCGGTTACGGTTACTGATTTGCATACCACATTAACAGGGCCCATTTCCCGTTTTCTCCATTTTAACTTAGAAGAGTCCACTTTTTCAACACAAATTTTTCCACCTTCGTCTTTATCATCAGCACTGTTTGGATGTGAATCATTTTCCATCAACTTTTCCAATAAATCCGTTTCAATCTCCTTTTCTCTTACCAAAATTTCTTCAAGCGCCTCTTCCAAAAAGTCCTCTTCGCCTTCATCATCACTACTTTCATCTTCGTGGGAAGAAAGGTGCTAATCTACGTTTGCAATAGCATCAATATCAACATCAGTCAGTCGTTTCTTTCCTGCAAATCAATTTTGGAATTCAAATATTTTTGTACACTATGGACCAATGTTGCTTATAAGCAACATGAGTTTCAAAAAATTCTGTCTCGCCTAGGCCGAGACTGTGGATCTAAACTAATACATAAAGTTGATTAAACTTACCTTTATACTTTAACATTTCGTTTATTTTACACAATAGTTATTAGTTTTTTTTTTTACTTCAAGAAAAAACAAAATTCTGCACTTCCTTTAACACAAAATTTTTGCTCACCTGATTTTCTACTGATAAACACAACAAAGCACAAGAATCAAGACTACGTCGTATTCGCAACTGTCTCATTTTACTCAAAAATAATCACTCTACCGCATACAGTTTACCGTTACAAATCAGGGGTTGCCAAATCGAGATAAAGTTGTCTTCAAAGGGTTAACTGTGCTTTACTTACGACTGGTAGTCAAACACTCTTATTAGATTGTACGGAATTTGGTAGCGCAATTTTGTACGCTAAAGAATATTTTTAATATAAATTTAAATTTTTAGTTTAGTGCCGCTAAACTAGCTAACTAAGAGGAATCGCCTTTGCTCTTCTATCTCCCAACCCACCACACCACCTATGGTGGTGAACGAACCAATCTCCCGTACGCTACGAAAAATTAATTCAAACCCTAGCGCCTTTGACTTCCACCGCACCACTTCCTACCTCAAATCCGTTCTCCTTCACCACTCTAACCAACCTTAGTTTTAAGTTTTAGTTTAAGTTTAATTTTAAGTTATAACTTGTATTAAGCCGAATAAATGGGGGCTTTCGCCCCCACCAAAATTCAATTTTTTAACTGGATTGAACAGAAAGAAGTCACAGGGAGCCAAATCAGGTGAATTCGGTGGCTGCTGGATGATATTTGTTGCATTTTTCGTCAACAAATTACGAATAATGATGGCACTGTGCGACGGTGCGTTATCATGGTGCAAAATCCACGAGTTTTCTGCCCACAATTCTGGTCTCTTTCGGCGCAAACGTCTCATAAGGCCCAAATACGAGTAATACTCTGTGTTTACTGTCTGGCCTTTTGCAAAAATTCATGATGCACTACACCATTGTACTCGTAATCCATGAAAACCGTGAGCATTGCCTCCCTTTTTGACTGAAAACGACGTGGTTTTTTTGGCTCGGCTCATTTGGTGAACGCCATTAACTTGCCTGAAGTCTGGATTGTGTGTCGTACTCATAAACACACGTCTCGTCTCCAGTAATGATCCTTTTGATGAATGTGGTATCGGATTCAGCCTCGCAAATTATCTCTTTTGCGTGAAATTGAGGTCTTTTGGCACCAACTTTGCTGCTACACGACGGAAACCCAAATCATTAATCAAAATATCTTGGACGGATCCATAGGCAATGTTCAAGTCCTCCGCTATCTCTCTCATGGTTGCGATAATTTGCGGTTATTGACCAACATTTCTTTTACGAGTACTTCATCAATGTTTTCGTCGGTTATCGATGTCGATAGTCTGCCACTGCGTTCATCATGTTCAATTGGCTCACGACCACTTTTGAACCGCTCGCGCTCGTGCCACTGGTAAACGACCGTTTTCTTTAGAGAATCGTTGCCGACATTTCCAACGTTCACACACCATTAAATCCGTTTTTTACATAAAACTGAATACAAGTTCGTTGTTGCAAATTTAAATCCATTTCTAAAATTGTAAAAATCGCCAACACACACAGAGACGGAGCTATGACTCTAAGATTTAGAGGAAATGTTTACAACAGATTTAAAAAAAAAAACAGAACTCAAATCGGAACAATGGGAGCGCCACATGGTGGTGTCCCCCGGGAAGTTTTTGATCCAGCAATAGTATGTCAGTGTAGAACTGCAAAGTGAATTTAAAATGAAGAAACCAAGAATTCCCCAGCCCCTTGACGCGGTACTAGCAAGATTTTCGGCTCTTCCCTGATAAACATCACACGGGCCTAAACTTCTGGTATCTTTTAGAGATAGTAGAATCCCTGATGGTGACAGCAAGTGCAGCGCAGGGAGACTTTTTCTTATCCCTTCCAAGTGAGTCACAGAAACCTGATGGGCAAATTCTAGCTGGCTGGTAAAACAAGTCGATATTGCCTTTCAATTCAAACTGCAGATGCTAAATATGATTCATAAGGAAAATTTTAGAAATAAAACAAATAATTTCCCTGCTCTCTTTCATGTCATCGTATAGCAATCATTTTATTAAAAAATAAAATAATTTTCAAACACATTTCGTTTTTATACAAATCAGTTTATAATAAGTCTTTCGTTATACGTTTAGTACGTCATTTGGTTTTGTTTTTTTTTTTTGTTTTTATAAATTACATATTAAATATATAATGTTTTAATTAAAAATAGATATACACGTTATAATAATATTTTTAATAATAATAATTATAATGTTATTGTTTTTGTTATTATTGCACAAAATGTCATTTTCATTTGTCTGTTCTGTTGTTTTGTTGTTTTAGTATCTGCATTTGCATCTGCACTATAATTTTTTCTTAAAATTAAGAGTACGTTTGGTGTGGGTAGTTTTTGTTTTTTTTTTTTGTTTCTAAAAAAGTGGAGTGTTTTTTTTTTGTTTATATTGTTTCGTTATATTGTACAAAAGGTCAGAGATAATTAAAAGGACAAAAAAAAAAAATTTAGAGGAAATGAATAGTTTTTGAAATAAAAATGGTTAATACTTTGGACCGTCTGTATGTAAGTATACACATTATATACTATGTATAGAGATAAATAAGAACTTACATAAATCTAGATCTATTCCTTTATAGGTTTTTGTTTTTGTTTTTGTTTTTGTTTTCTCTCGAACTCTTCGTATATATGTTTCAAAAAATTACATTAACTTACACGTAGATATATATTTTATATATTTATTCATATGTTTTTTGTTTTTTGTTTTTTCTGTTTTTGTTTTTGTTGGTATAAATATATATATATATATATATATAGGGTTCTGTTTTAGTTTTTTCATATATTTTTCAACAGGGTATATGTGCAATGTATACAAACATATAAATGTAAGTGATACATCCAAGTTAACATATGTTAGCCCAGCTCTGCTTTGCAACAATTGTTCTTTTTGGTTTGTTTTTGGTTTTTTTTTTTGTATTTTTTTGTTTGTTTTGGTTTTGTGAAATCTCTGTTCGTTTCATATACCTTTGTACGATATGTTTTGCATAGTTTATCCATCAAAAGTCTTATATTGTAACTAGATACATAGTTTGATTAAAATCTTTTCTTTTTTATTTATTTTTTTTTTTAAAAAAGAAACTGACTACATTGAGTTTGTTTTGTTTTTTGTTTTTTTTTTAATATTGCAGTACTCCCCAATGCCTGTTTTTTTTTTTTAAACAAACATACATTTACAGTACAAATATAAAATTGTAGACAAGGGCTGTTTTAGATGATGATTTCGGTTTCGGTTAAAGGTAGGCCTTAACTTTATTGCTGAGGCGTCTCCGTATTTAGAATCAATTTTTGAGTAGAAGTCTTGGCAATTGATGGAGTTGCTAATGATTCGGTCTACTTGTCATCACCGACACCGCACTTGGAGCGTAATATTGCTGCCAGACGTTGTGTCAGCGGTTCGGTTGGTGACTCTGAATCACTGCAAGACGTTGAGTTGACTTTGTTTCCTAAATAGAATAAAATAATATTATTATTAGAATTTTTATTATTATATTTATTATGACGTAAACAAATTACAATTAACAATAGATTTATTCGAAGCAACAATCAGGGCTTTCGATAACATAGGAAGACTTAATACTGCTATGCGGCAACAGCTTGTAGCATATTGGCGCAATTCGCTCCCTTGCTTGTCGTAAGAGGCGACTAAATGGAGAAATATTATAATCTGGACCCTCAAAAGTCTGTACGCGTATTCGGGTTCCCACGTCTGGAAATTACGGATGGGCAAAAGAAAAGTCGAATGCACATTTGTACATTAAAGTTAATTACAACACATTGCTTAATATGCTACACATATGGAAAAAAAACCAACAAATCGGGGTTCTAATTATCCGCCGAAAATCAAGGAAATGGCAACAAAGCATAGACCACGGTTACTTGTGTAACTGACTTGAACAGACTATTACAATAGATAACTTTAAAAAAAAACGTACAGAAAAGAAATTCAATTACCCGCTTTGCAAGGTATGATAGTAAAGGGCACTTAAAGACTTAAAGCCATAGCACCCATCTGGAAGAAACATTTAGGCCGTTCAATGGTCTCAGAGTGCTCATTCATTATGCATCGAAAACAGGAACTGACAATTAAACAATAAAAAATGACACGTTGACGGAATGAAATAAATAAATGGAAAACCAAAGAAACGACCCGGTTACGACCTAATAACCGGATAAATCTTTAAAATTTTGCATAGAAAAGCATATGTGTTTAATAAACGCGGCACTTAGCTTAAAACACGTTCTGAGTCAGTGAAAAGTTACTGAAGTCATAATGGTACTACAACCAGGGAAACTACTGTCCGACAAGAAGAATTATAGCCTTCCTCCGAAGGTACGAGGGCGGGTCAATAAGTCCGTGGCTTTTGGATTAAACAGATTTTTTGATAAAAAAATAATTTTATTTTTCAACGTAGTCTCCATTGAGCTCTATACACTTTGTCCAACGCTTCTCCAATTTTTTTATCCCTTCCAAAAAAAATGATTTATCGAGGTCCTCAAAATAGGCCTTTGTTTGCGAGATGACTTCATCATTGGAGTCAAATCTTTTTCCACCAAGCCATTTCTTCAGGTTTGGGAACAAGAAGTAGTCGCTCGGAGCCAAATCTGGAGAATAGGGTGGATGAGGGAGCAATTCATAGCCCAATTCATGGATTTTTGCCATGGCAACTGCACATGTGTGCACCCTTGCATTGGCTTGGTGGAAAAGAACTTTTTTCTTGGCCAAATGAGGTCGTTTTTTTTTCAAATCGTCATTGAATCGGTCCAATAAGTTGGCATAATATTCCCCATTGATTGTTCTTCCCTTCTGAAGGTAGTCAATGTGGATTATCCCGCGTGCATCCCAAAAAACAGTCGCCATAACTTTATTGGCTGACAAACCCACCTTGGCCTTCTTTGGCGCCGATTCACCCTTAGAAACCCACTGTTTTGACTGTTGTTTGTTCTCTGGTGTGTTGTGATGGATCCATGTTTCGTCCACGGTTACAAAACGGCGCAAAAACTCCTCCATATTGCGATTAAACAACGCCAAACCTTCCTGTGAAGTTGTTACACGATTGCGTTTGTGGTCGACTGTGAGCAAACGCGCCACCCATCTTGCGGAAAGCTTTCTCATGCCCAAGTGATCATTCAAAATTGAAACCACTGAGCCATGCGAGATCCCTACGGCTTCCACAATCTCTCGCACTTTCAATCTTCGGTCGGCCAACACCATATCGTGAATTTTTTCGATTGTTTCGGGTGTAGAGACCTCAACTGGGCGTCCAGGACGTTCGGCATCTTCAGTGCTTGTACGGCCACAACGAAATTCAGTAAACCACTTTTTTACCATTGAAATCGATGGTGCAGAGTCCCCATAGTATTTATCAGGCTTAGCCTTGGTCTCGGTAATGGTTTTTTTTCGCAAGAAATAATGCTTAATAAGCACACGAAATTCACTTTTTTCCATTTTCTCCTCAAATTAGTGAGTAGTCTGATAAAAATAGCTGTCAAACACAAACTAACTGACGCAGCAAGTTTAAATTTTGACAGGAGTCAACTGACAGATGCCTGTTGACAGGAGCAGTGTTGCTGTTTCAGTATCCAACACATATTCGTATACTGCCGATTATGGACGGAAAAATCATGTTCACAAGTTTGGGATGAGTTCTGTTCGGAGATCATTAACTATTCGTTCGTAATTAGACTCACTAAAATTCCCAAACGCGACCGTTCACCAAATGTTGAAGACGACAAGTCTTCCAACATAAAATTACGTAATATGAGTTCTAGAAGCATGAATTCTAGAACAAATTACTTTGCGCCTTTGCAATGCCTTCCTGATTCGGATAACGAAGACATTGATTGTGATGAAGTCGTAATTCCTTCCAAGTCACACAAAAAAACTAAAATTCCCTCGGTGTGTGTTTTGAAAAAAAAACATCAGTGAAATCCATGCTCTACTTCGAGAAAATAAAATAGTCAACTATTCAGTGAAGAAAATGAGCATTGGAATCAAAGTAAATTGTGAAAGTGTTGACTCCCATCAAAAATTGTGCTCAATGCTCAAATCGAGGAATTTGCAATTTTTCACCAATGACCTACCAACGTCAAGGTCATTTAAAGTGATTTTGTATGGGCTTGAAGAATTAGCCACCGAAGAACTTAAAAATGAACTTGTAACACTCGGCTTAAAGTGTCAAAATATTAAAATAATTAAACAACAATATGAACGGTTTGATGATGTGTTCTATTTAGTTTTTCTTGAAATCGGATCAATACGAATAGGAGAGCTAAAAAAAAACTTTAGATCTGTAAAGTAAAATGGGATTTCACAAAAAGACAGCAAAACCGAATTACGCAGTGTTATAACTGCCAAATGTCAAAAAACAAAACTGTGCGTGTGAAACGAGCACACCCAATTTACGAAACCAACATCATGGATTTTTCCTCACTCCCACACCATCGTAATGCCGCAGTTAATGCTGAACAGCCACAACACCTCAAATGTATGGACCAAGCAACTACCAACAACAATGGTGTTAACACCAACGAAGAGCTTTTTTCTTTGGAAAAGATAAACGCACTCACTGCAGAAATGAACACCTTGCTGGAAAATTGTACAACAAAGGCGGAGCAATTTAATACCATCACTCAATTTGCAATTAAGTATTTATATACTCGTACATCTAAGAAATGAACTTAGGTAGCTTAAATATAATATGTTGGAATGCTAGAAGCATTCGAGGTAAACAAATTGAGTTTTATTCCTTCCTTATGACTTACAACATTGACTTAGCATTAGTATCAGAAACTTGGTTGAATTCAACCGACCGCTTATCTAATTCTGTATACAAATGCTATCGTTTGGATAGGGAATATAGAAGTGGTGGCGGTGTTGCCGTGGTAATAAAACGTTCGATACGACATAATTTACTACCTATCCCAAGGACGAAATTAGTTGAAACAATTGGTGTCGAAGTTCCCTTTATTAACGGGCTTTCATTGAAAATTTTTAGTGCTTATTTTCCGGGCCGGTCAACATCTTCACAATGATTTACTAAGGCCTATTAATACTAATGATTTATTTCTAATTGGTGGTGATTTTAACTGCAGACATAGGCGCTGGGGTTGTCTTAGGGCTAATGCGTGGGGTAACATCCTTGCAAATTTAAACTCAAGATATCCATTTGAAATACTCTACCCACCAAATCCTTCTTACATTCCATCGAGTAGGAACAGGAATCCCTCAACTTTAGATTTATTTTTAACAAACATACCTGATCTTTTTACCGAGCCTAAAACTCTTAATGAACTTAGTTCCGACCATCTACCCGTGCAATGCAGTGTAATTCTTTCTCCAGTTCCTTGCACAAGCAAATTTTTTGATATCAAAAATGCTAACTGGAAGTTATTCAGAAGGCTAATCCGCGCAAAACTGGAAAACACATCAGACCAAAATACTAGTCAATCTTTAGTTGATCAAAATATAAACACTTTCACGACTGCCATTATTGAAAGCATTGATCAGTCAGTTCCAAAAAAAAATGGTTTCTAGACATAAATCATTTATCCTTCCGCATTTCTTGACATAATAAAATTAAGAAATACTTGTAGATCCAGATGGAAACGTGAGAGAAACGACTTATATCTCACCGAAAAAAAAATGAATTCTTTACTAAAATATGCAATCGCAAGTTTTAACAGCCAATCATGGAGCGATAGACTCCAAGGGTTAGAGAAATTTAACAAAGGTAGCAACTTAACACCTCAGCATGTGTTAAGTTTTTTTGGAAAATGGGATAGAGAGAGAAAGATGTTGATTTCTAGTCAACTACTCGTCTTACTTAATTTCCGTTAACTGAAAAAATTTATGATATGTCGATCGGGCGAGGCTGGGATTCGGACACCGAAACTTCAGATTTGGAAGCCAGTCCACTACCACTTGAGCTACGGCCACCCACAGTTTTCACCAATCAAAGAAATTTTAGCAGAAGTAATGCAAGGAAGTGGTCTCGGTCCGCTTCTATATCTCCTCTATACCACAATGAGAAAGGACTTGCTGATGATACTGCTAAACTAGCAGTAGCTAACACAATTGAACAAACTACAGCCAATCTACAAATGAATGGATGAAGGCCTGGCGAATTGCGCTCCATGGAACCAGATTTGTTCAAGTAAACTTTAACATGCTAACAGAAAAACAACAGGTTCAAAACCAGGTCTGTATTCCGTTCGCTAACGAGGACAAATACTACGCAATAACACTCGACGCTAAGTTAAAATGGAATTTGCACGTGAAAAAGAAACGTAAGGAACTCGAAGACATACCACCTTGATCCCGGAATTTATTCAGAAAATTTTCAATACAAGTTTATTCATCTAAATCTATATTATTCCCTTCAAAGTAATCCCCATCGGATGCAACACACTTATGCCAGCGCTTGATCCAATCCTTGAAACATTTTTTTCGGTTTTTTTTTTGTATTCGGTTTTCGGTATGCCCATCAATGCTTCCTGCGATTTTTCCATTACTTCCTCTCGGCTGCTAAAACGCGTTCCCCGTAGTGCTTTTTTAGCTCGATTGAACAGAAGGAAGTCACAGGGAGCCAAATCTGGTGAATTAGGTGGCTGTTGGATGGTATTTGTTGCATTTTTCGTCAAATTACGAATAATGATGGCACTGTGCGACGGTGCGTTATCATGGTGCAAAATCCACGAGTGTTCTGCCCACAATTCTGATCTCTTTCAGTGAATTGCTTCACGCAAACGTTTCATAGCGCCCAAATAATACGAGTACTCTTTGTTTACTGTCTGGCCTTCTGGCAAAAATTCATGATGCACTACACCGTTGTACTCGTAATCCATGAAAACCGTGGGCATTGCCTTCTTTTTTGACCGAAAACGACGTGGTTTTTTTGGTCTCGGGTCATTTGGTGAACGCCATTCACTTGCCTGATGTCTGGATTGCGTGTCGTACTCATAAACCCACGTCTCGTCTCCAGTAATGATCCTTTTGATGAATATGGGATCGGATTCAGCCTCGCAAATCATCTCTTTTGCGACGTCAACACGGTCTCTTTTTTGCCTGAAATTGAGGTCTTTTCGCACCAACTTTGCTGCTACATGACGGAAACCCAAATCATTAATCAAAATATCTTGGACGGATCCATAGGCAATGTTCAAGGCCTCCGCTATCTCTCTGATGGTTAATTTGCGGTTATTGACCAACATTTCTTTGACTTCATCAATGTTTTCGTCGGTTTTCGATGTCGATGGTCTGCCACTGCGTTCATCATCTTCGATTGATTCACGACCACTTTTGAATCGCTCGTGCCACTGGTAAAAGACCGTTTTCTTTAGAGAATCGCTGCCGACACACTTTTCCAACATTTCCAAGTTCGTTGTTGCAAATTTAAATCCATTTCTAAAATTGTAAAAAATCGCCAACACACACAGAGATAGATGTACACTGGGCTACGTAACTTTTGCAAATGTCAAGCTATGACGCTAAGATTTAGAGAGAATATCAACAATAGATTTACCAACTTAACAAAAAAACAGAACCCAAATCGGAATAATGGGAGCCCCACACGGTGGTGTGGTGCCGGAACTTTTTGATCAAGATAATACAGGGTGAACGACTTTAACTCCAACCTTTTAAAATGCTATAATTTTTTTTATTTTTTGATAAATTCTATTGTGCTAAAGCAAAAAATGTTGGAAAATATATCAGTTTTCAAATTGTATCAGTAGTTTTCAATATGTCCACCTTTGGCGCGAATAATGGCTTTGAGACGGCCGAAGAAAGCATCGCACGCTGCATGCAAGTGGCTCTGCGGTATTTTGGCCCATTCCCGGCGAAGTGCTTGTTTGAGGTGGTTCAAACTTTGGTATTTTTTAGTGCCAACCTTCGCCTTCAAAATAGCCCAGACAGAGAAATCCAACGGATTTGCATCCGGAAAATTTGCAATCCATTGTGACGAAGAAATGACGTGTGGAACATTGTTTTTTAACCAATCTTGGTTGAGACGGTGCCGAGTCTTGTCTCCGACCGAAATGATTGTTTGCCCAAGGCCTCAATACTGCCTCTAAGATAGTTTCACGGTATACGATCGCATTAATCTTAACGCCACGGTCCAAAAATACGAGCGGAGAGCGACCATCGGCGGTTATGGCGGCCCAAACCATCACCATCGGTGCTGCCTGCTTTCTGGTGGCCGTCCGAAGGTGTAAATTTTCGAAGGACCTCTCTGGAAAGTAAACTCGGTCATTTTGTTTGTTGACATATTGCTCGATAACAAATGGCGATTCATCGGAAAAAACCAAATTCGGCAACTCACCACTTTCGTGCAGACGTAGCAACTCCTTCGCTCTTTCGACTCTAACTTTTTTCTGTTGCGGTGTAAGATCGTGTGCTTTTTGGAACTTCAATGGCTTGAGCCCAAGCTCATTTTTCAGTATGTGTTGCATCCGTTCCAACGATATGTTGAGCTCACGAGCCATTTTTCTTCCACTTCGACGCGGATTTCGCTCAATTCGAGCCTTCACTTTCCGAACCATTTCTGTCGATGTTGCTGTCTTTTTATGACCACCTCCATGGCGTTTTGCAACGCTGCCAGTATCACGGTAAGGTGCTGGAGGGCTCTAACGAAAGCTACTTGTGGTTTTCCAGCCAAATATAAAGCAATCACACTATCACATTTGAATTCCATCGCGGATAAAAATTTTTCAACACAACTGAGACGCAAATTGTTTAAAAGGCTTATAAATAATAAAATTATCTGTTATGTGTCAAAATTTGAGCTCACTGTCATGAACGGTTTGGAAATTATAGCAGCCTGAAGTTGGTTGCAGTTCGAGTCATTCAGGGTGATAGAGAAATGCACCGATAACTTGGAAAATATTTCGGGAAACTGCTGACTGTTCAATAACTTTGGTAGAGCCAGCAGCGCAACAATCAAGTTCGGAGCGTAGTGCTTGTCTTACCTCCCAGTGGTGGTCCCCGTTTAAAATGGCAAGCACATGCTCGAAGAGGCCAGTGTTATGCCTAGGGCTCACAACCCTATACGGAAGAGATTAAAAGTGAGACGAAGCGCATTCTCAGATAATAACGTATTAAAAGACAATGATTCCCAGACTTTCACGTAGAATGTTCAAACCCTTAAGAGAAAGGCTTGCCGCCAAACAATGGGCGGAGTCCTTTGACTCCTACATACCAGACATAACCGCCATCCAAGAAGTGCAGTGGGATGGAGTGCACAAAAAGACGATGAAAAACTATGATGCCTACTATGGAGAATATAACAGACAACCGGGGCGGCAAGGGCAGCGTTTATTCGAATGCCGATTTGCCGTGAAAGGAAGACTTAGGAAACAAGTCTTGAGCTTTAGTAAAATGTAAAGTCGCCATTATAAGCTTCTTAAACGTAATACTTTGGCTGTACGAGTAGAAGAAAGGGAAAGAAATAAGCTCATTGGAAGAAAAAATATGCGGTCTGTAGAGGCTTTAGAGAAATGCTCCCGAAGGAATTAAGTTCGGAAGTTATACCAAAAAATAAAACGAAAATGACGAAGTTGTACAGCCCGAACAGAAATCTGCAAAGATAGTGGATGAAACCTCATAGTAGAACCACATTTGGTGCTGAAAATCTGGAAAGATTATTTCTGCAGTCTGTGAAACGGTAATGAAGATCAAAATCCCACCGCCGGCAGTATGAAATATGCAACCCGGACAAAGATGAAGTTAGGACAACTGTTCCCAGATTTAAAGCAATTAGAGCTGCTGGACTTAACTGCCAAGCTTTTTAAAGTGTTGAGGCATCTTAAAATTGTAATCAGAAAAATACATACTCGTATGTTACGTACTCGTAGAATAATAAAAATAATTATTTTATAACCGCCAAATTAAAAATTGTTAAATTTTTTCAACAAAAGCATAAAAGCGCAATGAACATATTTTTGTTAATTCGAACCGACGAGAGTTTTTTTCTTTCTTTAAACGAGACGTGCTGACGTCAAAAGTCTTACTAGTATTTCACTAGTTGATTTTTTATAGTTGATTCATCGTCGCTTTCTTGAAAATCTAGGATATCCACAATCTCTTCAAAACGGTGGCAATTTGAACATTTTTTTGCCAGAAAAACTGAATTTTTTCCGCCGAACGATAAGTAATTCGCTTATCGTACGTAAAGAAGAAGGTGATGATTGCATACATACTGCATACATCTTCTAAAATCTGCGTCGACGATAGTATGCCCAACGGATGGAACCTCAGCATAGTTGTCCGATATAAAAGAAGGAATATTCTCTGAACTTCGCCAACTACAGGCGAATAAGTCTCGTCAAAATCGCTCATAAGATACTGTCTGCCGTATTATGAAGGAGCCAGAGACCTTACGTTAACAGTCCGATCAGCCCCTATCAGTTTAGTTTTAGGCCAGAAAGCTCACCATAGATCAAATTTTCACCTTACAGCAGATCTTGAAAAAAACCCAGGAGTTCCAATTCGATACACAGCACCACTTCATTGATTTCAAAGCCGCATAGAGATGAACTACACAGAGCCATGTTCAGTTTTGGCATCCTTGCCAAGCTCATTGGAGTATGCAGAATGAAGATGGAGAATGCGCCCTGCTCCGTAGTAATCGAGATCTTCACTGTCAAAAAAGGACTTAAACAAGGTGATGCATTGCCATGTGACATCATTGTAGAAAGAATTGTACGAAACTCGCAAGTCAATTCCTGAAGCACCATTTTTCAAATGTCTGTTCAGTTACCTACATACGCAGACAATATTGACATAATGGTAAGAACACATCGAGTTGCTAATGGAGTGTTTCCGACTATTGCAGCAGAAGCGGTAAAGTTTGGTTTCGCGATCAATGAAGGAAAAACACAGAGGGCCACACAACATCGACGCCTAGGACAGACGTCATGATAGACAGCTACAACTTTGAGGTGGTAAGGGACCTTATCTGGCAACGACTTCACCTCGGAAATCATGCGAAGAATCACTCTTGCTAATCGCTGCTTCCTTCTTTGTGCTTAGAAGGCAATTGAGAGCAACCAAAAAAAGGTTATACAAGACACTGATCATTTCAGTCCTGCTTTGCGGCACAGAAGCGTGGACACTGACGAAAGTGGATGAAAAAGCTCTCGGACGTCTTGAGAGAGAAGTTCTTCGGGTAATTTTCGGTCCCGTTTGGATCGATGGAGAATTGCACGTTTCGATAGCGAACTGTAAGGGTCGTCCAGCGATGCCAACCTCGTATAAACCGGCTTAGATGGCTGGCTCACTCGGAAAGTGAAAGATGATGACCGCATTTTATGTGGCGGCCGCAACTAGAAGGGGACCTCAACCAATTTCGTGTGTGGCAAAAGGCTGAGCTGGCTGGAGAGGCATGTTGGCTGAGGCATAGTTCCCAACGAGTGTTAGAAGTAAAGAAGTAAGATCCTTCTTTAGCAGATTTGCAGAAAAGATCATTGGCTTTACGATAAAAGATAGGATTAGCATCACTCGCTTATTTTTTTTTTTTTTGAAATTGTTCTAATTGAGAGAAACAAGATTTCCCTGTGAAGTTTTTAGTTTTGGGAGAATGCTTCATTAGCAGCTGCGCAAATACGTGGAAAGAAACACTTACGTTTGCACCTATGTAAATAGGTGTATTAGAGAAGAAAATGTTTACTATTCAAGAACCGTAAAATCCGGGCTAACATTTAATTGAACTTACCATTGCTTATGTCCAAATCATGAGCTGAAAGTTCCTTTGTAAAATGCAAAGTATTAGGTACAATGTCATCTTCCTCCTCTAGGAGTAGGCTAGAGTAGGAATGTGTAGTATTATCGCTGCGACTGCGATTACCTCCGATACTGGAGGAGTTTCGCGAATTTAAAACGCACAAATTATTGTCCTCTAAATCGTCGCTACTGATTACATCCTCCGAATCGCTGATACTCTCTCCAGCAAGGCCACTGCTTCTTGAACTCGAACGACGGCTTCCATCTGCATTGTCGCCTGACGAATTGTCACCATCAGCATCAGCTTCGTCGATGGGATTCGAATCGTTTGACTCCTCGCTACCATTTAATGCATCCTCATCAGAATGATCCAGAGCCATTTCAGGTGATGAAGATTTGTTATAGTTCTCATCGCTGTCACTTGATGCTTCATCTAGAAAAAAGTCTCTGAAAGTGTTTAGATGCTCTTTAGCTTAATTAAAAGGATTTGACGAATACCTCTTAGTTTTTCAACAATTAGGGGATGGAACTCTTTGGCTGTTGCATTGTTTGGTTCATATTGTAAGACTGGAAGTAGATTGTCGTGGATTAGTAGTACAATTGTAGGTGCTCGTAGGCATATACTTACTTAATTTACAATATTTTAAGGCTTTCTTATAGTCTTTCAGCATAACGGCGGAAAGGAACTGCAAAGAAAATTCAATTACCTACACATAGTAATGTGGAATTGAAAGCAATCGATAGTAATAAATGTGATTAATCCCTAAAGGTTGGGACTTCTTAAGTTTAAGTGGTTGTACTGGGGCCAACTTTTGTTACGGGAGTAAAATAGCAAGTAATGGACTTATCCAACAGGTTTACTAAAGAGATTAGCGGCTGGAATGTACATACTATCGGAGGTCATCATGTCAGACTATAGGTATTGTACATCGAATTGAGAATTCGGATGCTTAGATCGCTACCATATTGAAGCGAAGGAATCCGCGGAAAACACACTGAACACGATTTAAGGACGAGCTCGGTAAGTCCGACAGTGCTCCCCCTAAATTCAAGACAAAACAAAGCCCAGAGGAAGCTGTACAGAAACTGAAGAGCACCTTTACTACGTGTTTTGAACCGATATACCACCTTGATCAAAAAGTTCCCGGCGGTGCTCCCATTGTTCTAATTTGAGTTCTGTTTTTTTTGTTAAGTTGGTAAATCCCTCTAAATCTTAGCGTCATAGCTTGACATTTGCAAAAGTTACGTAGCCAAGAGTACATCTATCTCTGTGTGCGTTGGAGATTTTTTACAATTTTAGAAATGGATTTAAATTTGCAACAACGAACTTGTATTCAATTTTGTGTAAAAAACGGATTTATTGATGCGCGAACGTTGGAAATGTTGGAAAAGTGTTTCTCTAAAGAAAACGGTCGTTTACCAGTGGAACGAGCGATTCAAAAGTGGTCGTGAATCAATCGAAGATGATGAACGCAGTGGCAGACCATCGACATCGAAAACCGACGAAAACATTGATGAAGTCAAAGAAATGTTGGTCAATAACCGCAAATTAACCATCAGAGAGATAGTGGAGGATTTGAACATTGCCTATGGATGAGTCCAAGATATTTTGGTTAATGATTTGGCTTTCCGTCGTGTAGTAGCAAAGTTGGTGCCAAAAAACGTCAATTTCATACAAATAGACCGTATTGACGTCGCAAAAGAGATGCCACATTCATCAAAAGGATCATTACTGGAGACGAGACGTGGGTTTATGAGTACGACACGCAATCCAGACATCAGGCAAGTGAATGGCGTTCACCAAATGAGCCGAGACCAAAAAAAACACGTCGTCCACGTCGTTTTCAGTCAAAAAAGAAGGCAATGCTCACGGTTTTCATGGATTACGAGTACAACGGTGTAGTGCATCATGAATTTTTGCCAGAAGGCCAGACAGTAAACAAAGAGTATTACTCGTATTTGGGCATTATGAGACGTTTGCGTGAAGCAATTCGCCGAAAGAGACCAGAATTGTGGGCAGAAAACTCGTGGATTTTGCACCATGACAACGCACCGTCGCACAGTGCCATCATTATTCGTAATTTTTTGACGAAAAATGCAACAAATATAGGGTCCGCCATCTAACGTTTTTTTTTTTTCAACTAGTGCTTATTTCGTGAATGGTAACACTTAGCTCATGTCTGATTTGACAGATAATTAGTTTTATCCTTTCGCTAAACGAATATGGTTGTGCATATGCTTGAACAACGCTTCGCTAAGTGGGCCTGCGATCGACTTAGAGAAGATGCCGATTTTGCCACAAAAATCTTCTTTTCAGATGAAGCTCATTTTGATCTTGGCGGGTATGTAAACAAGCAAAATTGTCGCATTTGGGGCACAGAAAACTCGCACGCATACATTGAAAAGCCAATACACCCAAAACGAGTCACTGCTTGGTGCGGATTTTGGTCCAGAGGCATAATTGGGCCATTTTTCTTCGAAAATGAGCAAGGAATGGCCGTTACAGTCAATGGCGATCGTTATCGGGCCATATTGAACAAATTTTTGTTCACAAAAATTGAAGAGGAGGATATTGGCAACATTTGGTTTCAACAGGACGGCGCTACGTGCCACACAGAAGAAGCTACACTCGATGTTTTGCGCCCTGTTTTTGAAGATCGCATTATCAGCCACAGAGCTGATGTCGTTTGGCCACCCCGGAGCTGCGATTTGACACCGTTGGACTATTATTTGTGGGGTGCCGTAAAAGATAAGTGTTACACCGACAAGCCAGAGACAATTGACAATCGATAATGTGCTTAAAAATTGGACCGATCGTGTAGGCTACTGCATGGCCAGCCGAGGCAGCCATTTGAATGAAATTATTTTCCATTATTAACCGGAAGGCTTGTAATTTCAAATAAAAAAAGAAATTTGAGAAAATATTCAGTAGTTTTTTTTTATAGCATTTTCAAAAAAAAAAAAAACATTTTTGGCGGACCCTATACCATCCAACAGCCACCGAATTCACTTTATTTGGCTCCCTGTGACTTCTTTCTGTTCAATCGAGTTAAAAAACCAGTACGGGGAACGCGTTTCAGCAGCCGAGAGGAAGTAATGGAAAAATTGCAGGAAGCACTGATGGACATACCGAAAGCCGAATATAAAAAATGTTTCGAGGATTGGGTCAAGCGCTGGCATAAGTGTGTTGCAGTCGGTGGGTATTACTTTGAAGGGGACAATATAGATTTAGATGAATAAACTCGTATTTTTAATTTTCTGAATGCATTCCAGGATTTTTTTGATCATGGTAGTATGCTATCCTGAAGATCGCTCGTTCGCTTTTGGAACGCAGATCTACAACGAGTACGTAAAGAAACCAGAGAAATTCAAAACAAATCACTCAAGACTTATTTGGAGGAAGACTGGTAACCCTGCAGACCGAAGCGAAAAGAATATAAGAAGCTAATTCGGATTGCAAAGATTGACTCATAAAAAAAATTTTACGAATAGATTGAAATTGTCGGTAGGCAAGTTAAAGTCAACAGGAGAAAATCAATCTGGCTGGAATCACTCAGAAAATCTGATGGCACCTATATTGAGTCGAAAGGAGAGACTCTCCGCCTCGTGCTTGAGATTCACTTCCCAGGCAACCTAACCACAACCGGCTCACAATCAGCTCGTATTGACGAAGCTGCTAGTAAGCTGAATAACACAACACGCCGCGCCGTAGCTGGTATATCTCATCGGTTGTGGTGACGGATGAAGCCATCAAAAATGCTGTTGCTTTCTTTAATGGCTTTGTTGTGCCCACACACACTGCTGTGCCCGTTTCTTGTGACACTTGACTCCCCTATCCTATTACAGGAGCGTCGAAGCGCAAATAACCCAGTTCAGCCCATGTACAAAGATGCAACATGCAACATGCAACATGAGGCGAACACACGAGTCACACTAACCCATTCAAGTGCCCTCAATAAATAAACAAAAGGTCACAAAGTATAATCAAATGTTACGTATTCTTGCTACTACGAGTATGCAAACAAGTGCAAGAATGCGTTGCATCGATACTTGGTTATCTATGGAACGAACGATGGGATAGATGAAAAACATAGAGGAAGCATGGAGAACGACGAGATGGGCAGTCCAAGAAGGCACAACGCCTAATATTAACAAGAAGAAAAGTCGCCTGGCATCGATGACATACACCCACTTATGTTACAAAAAGGCACGCGTATAGACCAGCTGCTGATAATTCTGAAGAGAATTTTCACTGCTAGTCTGGAACTGACATACGACGGTTGTCTGAAAAGTTTCCACAACGTAAAGATAGCGGCACTCGTCAATAAAAGCTAGTGAATGCTAGTTCTGCATCTTTTGGCAGTTACTCACCGAAGTTTCAGTCATTTTGGATGCGCAGTTTTTAGTTGACAGTCATTTGAGTGAGTCGATGTGAGGGTTTTTTGAGAAAATGGAAAAAATTGAGTATCGAGCTGTTATTAAATTCTTGTTTTTGAAAGGCAATACGCCTACGCAAATCAAAAATGAGTTGGACTCTGTGTATGGGGATTCTGCACCATCATTTACCACAGTGAAATTTTAGGCAGCTGAATTTAAACGTGGCCGTAAGAGCTTGGGAGATGATGAACGTTCGGGACGTCCAAAAACTGCAACCACTGACGATAACATTGCTAAAGTTCACCAAATGGTGTTAGACGACCGCCGAATTAAAGTGAGAGAGATGGTAGAGGTTATGAAAATGTCCAAAGAACGTGTTTGTTACACATTAAATCAAGATTTAGGCATGAGAAAGCTGTCCGCGCGTTGGGTGCTGCGTTTGCTTACGTTAGACCAAAAACGTGTTCGAATGAACATTTCCAACGCTCTGTTGGCGCAGTTTAGGCGCAATAAATCCGCGTTTTGGCGCCGATTAATTACTGTAGATGAAACTTGGATACACCATTATACGTCCAAAACCAAAATTCAGTCAAAACAGTGGACTGCAAAGGGCGAGCCGGCTCCAAAAAAAGCAAAAGCTATTTTTTCGGCTAGGAAAGTGATGGCGACTGTTTTTTGTGATAGTGAAGGAGTTATCCTAATCGATTATCTTCAAAAAGGAAAAACCATTACAGGAGCATAATACGCATCATTACTTGCCAACATGAAGGCAGAAATTGCGGAAAAACGGCCACATTTGCAGAAAAAGAAAATTTCACCAAGAGAACGCGCCGTCTCACACCTCAGCGGTTGCCATGGCGAAAATCCATGAATTACGGTTTGAACAGCTTGACCATCCGCCTTATTCACCAGATCTAGCCCCAAGCGACTTATTTTTGTTCCCTTATCTAAAAGCTGCGTTCGAAGGACAGAGATTTTCGTCAAATGAGGAGGCAATCACCTTCGTGAACAATTAATTTGCAGAGAAAAACGCCAAGTACTATTTGGACGGGTTAGAGAGATGGGAGCATCGCTGGGAGAATTTTGTAGAGTTACAAGGAGACTATGTAGAAAAATAAAAAAAAAAATTTAGAAAAATGTCTTGTATCATTGTTCGGTGTTTTCAGACAACCCTCGTACATACCGAAAGCCTAGCGAACAGTGAGATAGGGCTTATACCAAAATTTGGAAAGGAGGGCTACAAAGACTGATTGCGGATGCTGACAGATGGCGGATGCTTATGGAGGGAGTAAATAGGGGTTGCCGTAAGGCGGCGTTCTGTCTCCATTGCCTTGGTGGATTTCTTAGTAGTTCTAACGTTTAAGCACATGTCTAGCGACTTAAAAAAAAAATCTGCTCTAAAGCGCAGGCATCCACAAACATGATCGACGATTCGTGCACTAGAAGTGGGCTTTCACTTAATCCTCTCGAAGCTGAGGTATTCTCTTTACAACAAGGCAGACGCAATCTAATCTGACTAATCTAATGCTTAAAGGTATCACTATTAAATTTTCCAAAGACGGTAGGTATTTTGGTGTCATCCTGGATAACAAAGTTATCTGGACTAAACTGGCAGTGCAAAGAAACAATCGGTAATATGTATATGAGTGTAGTCACTGAGAAGTGTCCTTTGGATTTACGAGTATTATACCCTATGCGTCGGTTGTCTGGTGAAGCAGGCTCTCACGAAAATAGAACATTGCTGCTTTTATTAGACTCAAAAGAAGGGTCTGTCTCTGCTGCATGATGACTTGTCCTTGAACGCTTGGCTCTGTTCTAGATTCATGGATGACCTCTCAAGGTCATCTTCAGTTTAAAGAGAAGTGGTTTTTGATGAAGTTTTGATGACCTTGCCTGACGACTGTTTTTTGATCCTGGTCTGACATGCCGTCTGATCAATGACACTAGAATTCCTATTATGCAAAAAAAAACTAATTCCCTTGGACCAGGAATGGTTTTGGCCAGAATCTGAGTTAGGAAAGGAATGTAGCTGATTTCCACAGATGGCCTCAAAACCAATTTAGGACCAATTTGGTAACGAATTAAATTGTGAAGAATCGGCGGAGGAGCGAAGCATTTGCATCTGTAGCGAAAAATCCAGCTGCGCTTAGGGGCTTGCTAAACCCTCTTGTGGCCAAGCTAATCCGAAAATGCAAGAATTCCATTAAAAGATGAACTAATTAGGGCTCATACTTGTAAATGCCAATTGTGAAGTCGCCACATAATGGAATCAAATAGATAGGTGGGACGCTCTAGACAGCCATGGGGAAGGCTAGCCGAGCAAGAATCCAGATCTTTGGGGACGGCTTGGAGGGAACTCAAGTGCATAACGGATCTGCAAAAGAGATAGCGGGGAAGCGTCGCTGACGCCCTAAACCCCACGAGAGTGGTCAAGGGAACGTAAGTAAATTGACATGCTGTAAGTCTTCTGAAGAGAACAGACGTTACCATGAAGATGTAGTTATGTATATAAAACTGGAAATGACAGTGGATGAGTTACATCCTACGTAATGAAGAAATGCAAAGGCACTCCTTACATGGAAGTTCTCGAATGATGTAGCGCAGAACAGTCGAAAAGAAATACCAGCGGATAGGAAAAATATGAATGGAGTTTAGTTTAGATAGTTTTTAAAGACTTTTATCTTAGTTAAAAATGATCCATTACATCTATGTATATAAGTACAAAGTCTGATGGGGTTAGCCTAAGGTCATCTACAGGGTCTGAGTGGAGTTAAAACTTGGGCTTTGCGGGCACTCTTATCATTTTTAGTAGAACGAAGCTCTAAGACCGAACCGTCTTCAAGTTCCCTTTCAAAACTAGGAACAATCAAACTGCAATTGGAAAGCTAGATCATTACACTGGCCAACAAAGAACGGACGTTGTGATAAGTCAGTGACCTGGCCTAAGCTAGTAAAGAACGAAACTATAACTGTCGGCACAGAGAAGAAAAAGAAGCGGTTACCCTTAGATGCATACTTCGGCTTTAGGTAGTTCTTAACAATGGACAAGACCTGCATTTGAACTCTTCTACTTTTACGTGTAAACCATTTAACCGATATCCCTGGATTGATGGTACTCAGGTAATTTCTTCCGTCCGTAAGGACATGCGACCACTTTCGATCCAGTCGATAAGGTAATTTGCGCAGAATATGTGATTAAATAATATGTAGACTAATTAAAGATAAAATCTTAAAATAGAATTTTAAAAAAAACTTACCTCTGCCAAGAATTCTGTGGGTGCCGACATACTCTCATCGGCATCCGTATACTCGGAAAGGCTTTGGCTCAGGTCCTCATTAGATGTCGATGTCGGTAGCGCACTGTTGATATTTAAATTAGCTCCTTGCGTCTTTGCTGCAAAAAGCCCATTTCCATTGGATTCATCCAAAAATAGGGACTGAAAAGGTTAAATCCATTTAAATGAAAATTTATAAAACAATTCTCAATACAATTCTTACATTTGACATTTTGAATTATTTCTGGCCCTCACATTAGACCTGTCAGTTGTTATGAATGTGTCTCTATCGCGTTGAAAAAGCAGATTGTCTATAAGAAAATGAAAACTAGTAAAAGGTATAACAAAAATACGAGCGAGCGGTATATCTGATGTTTTATTTGCATTATTTGCACAAGTCAAGGTTGAAGACATTTAAAACTAGAAACATGCTAAAAAACGTTCAACCGTACAATCCCCCACCCGGTGACATAACAAAGAAGTTGCTATACCAACCCCATAAATAGGGGCGCTTGGCTGAGTTTCATTTTAAACAATAGGACTTCCTATTCCATCTGCCCATGTTGTAGTCTAGCCAGCAATCAACCACTCACTCCAGTCTTCGGGTAAGTGGAGAAATTAAATATGCAATCAGCCCTGCAGCAATGTTTATGATGCCACCCCCTGATAAGGCTCTATCCTTAACAAGGTGCACTTTTCATTACTTCCCATGACCATGCATGTAGGAAAAGCAGCCTGCTTCTGGTGGTACTCTTTTACTCCTCCTGCTTGTAATCGATATGAGTTTTATGTTTCCTCCTCCTTGATGTGGTTGATTCGTTTTAGTAACAAAGGACAGCCCGCCAACGACGATTACGGACTACGGACTACGGACGGCGATCGATACAACACAACTTCTCTTCCGAGATTCATTTAGTATTTAAAACCGCACACGATTGTTGCATGCAACCTTCAGCACAAGTCTACAGACGGTAAATCAACTTGGATGGCAAGATACTAATGTGTCCACCAGTCAAAGTGTTTTTTATTTCCATCTAGATAGGGTGGGAGTCCCAATCGTCGTGATAATGGTTCTTGAGGTTGGTGAACTTTTTGAAAAAAAAAAAAAGGCATGGAATGACGGTGGCGACGGCGGCAATGGAGGAATAGCAACTCTTGCCAAACGATGATGTCGTCATAATTTTCATGAGTGACGTTAACATTCAGACGCCGGGATTAGAACAATTTTGGCACTAAAGCTGAATTACACTGAAATGAGAACACACAACCGTTTGGGGGAAACAAATGAACGGTATATACGAGTAAGTATATTGAATGCAGAATAGAGAATGCAACGTGTAGAATGCAGAATGCGGAGTGCAGAGTGCAGAGTGCAGTGATGAAGTGATGCAGTGCCATAAGTGTTTCTGGATAATGGTACTTGTATGACGAGCAAAAGAGGCCAATTCCATTCATCTTATGTTCATAAACAAAGAATTCTATTACCAGGAATGATTTTTACCTTACAGGGTTACCATTACTCTGATTTATAATACAAAAACCTAAATTTTAAAGGTCAATAGCTAAAGTTTATGCGGAAAGCAATACCAAAGAATAGGCTTTTGATTAAATGCTGTTTAGTTGAATCTAAATATACGAGTACATCGGTGGAATAATTTTTCTATATACGAGTACATATACGAGTACATAGAAGTACTAGGAGCCATTACAGCTATCTCTGGTGTTGAATCTGTTCTGCACAGAAAGACGAGACTGGCCATATTGTGAAACTTTTTCGCTAACTTGTCAAGCCCATTCAGTTTAAAGTGATAGCGTGTAGCGGTCTTAACTGAATAAACCGAATGAAAAAATAGCCCTTCTATAGGTCGACCTTTTTGAACACTTAATCACTTTGAGACAAAAACATTCTCTCGCTATGCCCTTTAGGACCGTAACTACTCTACTGTTAGATAGCAGCATACTCTGCCCATACATTGCAGTGCTGTGAAAAGGAAAATCTCGTTTAAGAAATGATTTCTAAATTTGGTGGGGGGCGGACGGCCCTAATTTATTTCGCTTAATACAGGCTTAAACTAACTTAAAAACTAACAACAGTTAAAGGTTAGGAAGCAAGGGAATGGTGGAGGAGATCAAGTTTTAGACGAGAAGTGCTTAGGTTAAAATCAAAAAGGGGGGGCTTGAGTTGACCTTACGGAACAAGGAGGTGCGTTGGATTCGAATATATGTAGAAGAGACGAGGACGGCCTAAATTACGAGGGTTAGTGTTGAAGGAAATAGAATTTGTAAAGGGCAACGCAATCCACAGAACCAGAGAGCAATCGATGAATGAAGAGAATGTCAGCTACGTCTCTGCGTTTTTCGAGGGTATTCAGGTTAAGGAGCTTGAGGCGGTCACGATAGGGAGGTAAGATAAATGGTTCATCCCAGGGGTAGTCCACGATGGGCAAATCGAAGAAAACGACGTTGAATCTTTTCGATTCGGGATATATGAACTCGCTGAAAGGGGACCACACTGGTCTGACATATTCGAGAAAGGGCCGGACAAAGTAGTGATCTTATAACATATGGGTTGCAAAATTCTTTAGACCATCCTTTGATAAAACCAAGCGATGAGTTGGCTTTAAGAATTATCTCATCAATATACGAATGGAAGTTTAACTCTCTATCGTATAATATTCCAAGATTACGAAGGGATTGAACCTGGGGTACAGGTTCGTCGTAGTAAGATTGATTGGACTTACGAGACAAAGTCAAAGATCGGCATTTGGAGACATTAAGCTCAATGCAATTTTTTATACACCAAGTGGAAAACCTATCGAGTTCTTCTTGAAGGGGAATAGAGTATTGTGGTGTAGAAATAGTCTTGGAAAACTTAGTGTCGTCGTTTATAGTTAAAATTAATTTAATTTTGGTGGGGGCTGAGGCCCCCATTTATTGGCTTAATACAAGCTTAATCTAACTTAAAAACTAACAGAAAGGCTTAAGAGCTAGGGACCAAGGAAGTGATGGAGGAGATCTTGTTTGAGATGAGGAGTGCTCAGGTGGAAATCAAAAAGGGAGAGGTTTGAGTTGACCTTATGGAGCATTCGGGAGATTGGTTCGTTGGAGTCCTAAGCGGTGTGGTGGACCGATAGCTAGAAGAGACAAGGACAACGTAGATTGCGGGGGTTGGTATTGAAGGAAATGGATGCACAGTCGATGGAACCTGAGAGAAGTCGATGAATGAAAAGAACGTCAGCAATATTCCTAATTTCTTCTAACGAATTCATATTTAGAAGTTTGAGGCGGTCTTGATAGGGAAGTAAGATTAAAGGGTCGTTTCATGGCAGGCCACGGAGGGCAAATCGGAGGAATCGACGTTGAATACTCCCGATTCGGGAAACATGAACACGGTGAAAGGGGGACCAAGCTTGACTGGCATACTCAAGCAGGGGGCGAACAAAGGTAATATAGAGAGATCTGGTTACATACGGGTTGGAAAATTTCTTGGACCACCGTTTAATAAAGCCAAGTGATGAGTTGGCTTTGAGGATCATCTTATCGATATGCGAACGGAAATTAAGCTCACAGTCGAATAATATGCCAAGGTCTTGAAAAGACTGAACCAGGGGAATTGGTTGACCATGGAGAAAATAAAGTCGGGGAGGAGACGGGTTGCATTTACGTGAGAAGGTTATAAATTGACATTTGGCTATATTAAGTTCTAAGCAGTTTTTGAGGCACCAGATTGAAAACCCATCAAGGTCTTCTTGAAGAAGGGGAGAGGAAATAGATTTAAAAAATTTTGTGTCGTCAGCGTAAAGGGAGAGGGAGGAGTGCTTAATGACCCTTTCAACATCGTTGATAGGGCCAAGATGACTGCCTTGTGGAACTACAGATGAGGCTAGGAATAGAAAAGAAAGGGCATATCTAAGCCGAACACTATAATATAGGTTTACCCGGTAAGAAAAAATCCATTTTAATAAGAAAGGCTCAAAGCCGAGAGCAGGCAATTTGAAGAGGATCAATTGATGAGATATCTTATCAAACGATTTAGTGAAATCAGTTGCGATAACATCGATTTCTTTGCCATTTTCTAAATGCTGAGAGAGCAAAAGACACGAATCCAACTAGTTTTGTGGTAGTTGTTGTCGGGGTGAAAAAAAAGGCTTGCATTTGAAGCTTAAGGCTTCGTATAAAATTCTTTCAAAGAGTTTGGGTATATGAGAGTGTTTAGCAATGGGACGATAATATCGGGATTATTAAAGAGGTCCACCAAATCTGGGGAAATTCTCCCTATGTAAGGTATAGACGAAAAAGGTAGGAAAGGGGTAGAGATAGGTTGGAAGAGCGTTTTTTTTAAGTAACACGGCGGGGAGATCATCCGGGCCAGATATAAATTCATCTTTAAGTTTTAGTAACTTTTCTTCAATAATTGCAGGATCAAAATTTGGAGTGAGAAAGGGACCAATGGAGAAATTTGGTAGGACACTGAAGTAAGAGGGATCTGGTACGAAGGAGTTGTTGGCAAATGATTGTTTGAAAATTGTGGCAAAAAAGTTGGCGTTGGTAGGAGGATCACTTGAAGATTTGGTTTTAAAAGCGAGGGAGGAAGGATAACCATCAGTCTTACTTTTGCAATTGACAAAATGAAAAAAAGGACTTGGGGTCATTTATGAGATTGGTTTGCGCACTATTCAGGTAGCGTTGATAGAGAGAGAGTTATAGAGTTCAATGAAATGAAGATATATACCTAAATAACTTGAATAGTCGGAAGAAGAGTGGGTGCGAAGGAATACCGCCCATAATAGTAGAGAGCGAAGTCTACTATTATACCAAGGAGGGTATGTAGAAGAAGTTTTATGGCGAGAATATGGCACATAAAGGGAGATGGATTTGAATATTTCTCTGTAATAAATGGAGAGAGCAGCGACCAGAGATAGATTGGTAAACTCGAAAGAAGCCCTGCTTAGATAGGTATTGATTTTACGGAAATTAGCTTTGTGAAAAATTGTAAGAAAATAGAACTGCGGGGGGAGGCGACTGAAGGGGGGAGTTTCGGAAAAATGAGAGAAGAAGTGGAGGATGAAAGTTAACAATAGTTGAAAGAGATAGGGGACAAACGATACTGAGGAGTTGATGGGATCAGTTGTGAAGATAAGGTCTAATTGGCTTTCCATATACCATAGTTGGAAACGCCACTGACTTGTCATAGACTAGAGTCTGTTAACCGATCTAAGAAGAGGCATTCCTTGGTAGAAATGGGATTAGAAGCGATAAAAAAAAGATTGGTTTTCAGATGGAGTCCCTTTCAGTTGAGGTAAATTAAAATCGCCGAAGATAATGATATCATCAAGCGAGTCTGTTAGGTCGATCAAATTGTCAATTGCTGCAATAGCAAGTTGGTAGGATTCGATAGGTTGCGCCGGAAGAATGTAACAACGAATAACATACAAGCATCTACGAGTAAGTGTTATTTTAACTGACACAAAGTCGAGCTTAGGAGAAGATGAGGTTGCAACGGGAGAGGAGTCCAAGCTGTTGTGAATAGCCAGTAGGACACCTCGACAAGGGGATTCAATCAACGGGGGTGTGCCATCATCATCCCGAAAAACATTAAAAGAAAGAGGGAATAACTCCTGGTTTTTCATGTTGGGGGCAAAATTAGTTTCGGTCAGAGCGTAGATATCAAATGGGAGAGCATGAGATTGGCGGAAAACAGCGTGGGTTTTAGAACGGAGTCCTTTTACGTTCTGGTAATAGAAGGTGAGAGGGAGGTTTTTGCATGACTTTTTAGGGTCGAACAAATTTATCGTGGTCAAGTCGACTGCGTTGAAGGTGTGAGACTCTTTTAGAGTGTACATAGTGGCGAAGAGAGGCAAGATCGTTTGCAACTTTTTGCGGGGGCGTATTGAAAATCTCGTGATAAAGTTTCCTGAGACTGGTAACGTCGGTAGGGAGGCCTTCCTGCTGGATAAACACCATGACGCTTGTTTTTGTTTTACCGTCGTAGCACACCGAGTCGGATTTATCGTGCAGATAGGCGAGATATAGACGTAAATTCTCATATATCTTTTTATTTCTAAGCCTAGAGAGCTCATAGCGACATTCGGTGGTATCGCTAGTTTGCTGCATTTAGTTTAATTTAACAGTGGGTGGCGAAATGGGGTCAGAAGAGGAAGTGGTTAATGAGTTTGGTGTCGCAACGGATGGGGTTTCTGAAATAGGGTCTAAAATGTGAGAACTGATGAGATTAGGATACTTATCTCCAGTTCTGAGATCGAAATTAGGGAAAGGCGTATGTGTTAGGGGTTGAGTGGTGGGAGTTTGAGTTGTAGGGGTTAAGTCGAAAGAGACACGTTGACGTTGGGGCTTGATTTGGGGTGGAATAGGGGGAGTTGGAGTTTGGGTGGGAGGCTTGAAATTAGGAAACATTTCTGTTTTAAAACTCCAATTGGAGCTGGGTTTGTTGTGGGAAGAGGAGGTGGGTTTTGGCAAATTGGATTTATTTACTAACTTATTTGTTGGTTTCGGTATAACGGACTGCTTGGCTTGGCTGATTCTTCGAAGCAAGCTTATCAAGTCTACGTTGCCATTCGGAAGGTGTGCAAGTAGAATTAAAATGATTGATAAGCGTCAACGGCCTCGCCACACTGAAAGCGTCGGTTCCCGCTGACCTGGAGAGTCGAGTCCTTCTGCACAATTTCTACCTTCGAAATGAAATAGAGAATTGGCGATTCGAGAGCTCGGTCTTCACCCAGTTTAGTGACGAGAATATGTCAAATAACGTCATCACCAACGATAGGGTACTACCCCCTTTCATTTCGAAGGAAGAGCTCCAAACGATTTTCGAATCGCTTAGAAGGAAGAAATCAGTGGGAACCGATGAAATACCGAACATTGTGTTTCGACATCTCCCAGTACCAGCGCATTGGAAAACTGCGGTGGTACATCGCATACCTAAAAAAAATAAAGATACTTCCAATCCGGCGAATCTCCGCTCGATCAGTCTTCTTCCAAACATCAGTAAGGTTTTCGAGAAGGTAATCAATAGAGTCCTAACTAAGTGGGTTGAGGACAAACATATAGTTCCGGATAATCAATTCGGTTTCAAGGCGGGGCATGACATCATTCATGCTGTGTCGAAACTGGTTTCTGATATCCAATGGAACAAAGGCAAGAACCAGTGCACTGGTGCCTGCCGGATTGACTTGGAGAAGGCCTTCGATACCGTATGGTTAGAAGGACTCTTTTTCAAGCTGGACAGGTTGGGCATTAGTAAACCACTGCTGTATATTCTTTTTGATATGCTCTCCAGTAGACAGTTCATCGTGAAGAATGGCGATGTAACATTAAAAACGGTCTGCAACAGGGTGCGGTAAATTCGCCGATTCTGTTCAACATTTACACAAGTGATCTGATAGGTTCACTTCACCATGCCATAGCGTACGCAGACGACTTAATCGCGTACAGATCAGGTCCAAAGATTGAGGTCGTTAACATACTTTTGCAGCGTGACTTCGATAAAATTAAACAATATTGCGATGACTGGAATCGGAAACCATTCTGTTTAGGACGCCTTTGTCTGGGGCCTCTAGGGATATCAGAAAGAATTGGCGAAAGTTCTCTATCGTCGGACAACATGGACAGCCATTTGCTTGTCGAAATGTAGTCAGATACCTTGGGATCTGGCTAGATCAATATGTGTATTTTAACAAACATATAGATGTTGCTCTGGCCAGAGCCAAAGGTGCTTTTGCCCTTACAAAGACACTGTTTTATAACAGCCAACTCGATGCGAGGGTGAAGGTAATCTGTTACATGGCCCTTATCAGGCCCATGCTTGTATTTGGGTGTCCCGTGTGGTTCAACGTGAGAGCAAGTTTATTGGAAAAGATTCGGGTGTTTGAGAGGGCTTGTCTTAGGACTTGTCTTCGCTTATACAGAACACCAGAGTCTGAGTACATAAAATTCTATTCTAATGAGGTCTTGTACAATACGGCGGACCTGATAAGAGTGGACACTTTCATCATTAAATTGACTCGAAGGCACATTGCGAGAGCAATGACCTCATCGAACAACCTGATCTAATCTTCCACGTCGCTCGAACAGCTGCGGACAGGCGACTCAACTACGAGAGAGACGTCGCACATGGCAGTGCGGAGCTTCTCCGGTTCAGTAGGGCGGTAGGGAGTCGCGACAGGAGGAATGTTGCTCAGCAGCACCAGCAATTTTGGTGGCTTAATGAAGGCGAGGATGCCTTCATCAGTCCAGATACTAAGTTTTTCTAAAATAAATTTTCTTAGTTTTAGTTTTAATAAATGTAAAAAACAAAATAGACTGTAAGAAACGTCGAAAGACATAGATTAAGTATTATGTTTAACCTAGAGTGCCCGCATGGGGTCAGTATGTTAGAATAAGACTATTTGTAAGTTATTTAAGCTAATTTTTAAGCGTTTTTTTGTTTAGCATGTAAGAGTAAATTGAGAACTCAAATAAAAATGCATATAAATTGAATTGATTGATTGCGTCTGTTCCCGCTAGATTACCGAAATCAAGCAGTGTTGGGCGCGGTAAGTACGTAGGTGGATGACCACATGGGAACTCAGTACTCAGTGCTGTTGATAAAACGCGCACCCCGGCGTTAAATCCCGGACTCTACAAATTACTTTGTATCGTTCCCTTGATTCCTTGGACCACCGTTTAATAAAGCCAAGTGATGAGTTGGCTTTGAGGATCATCTTATCGATATGAGAACAGAAATTAAGCTCACAGTTGAATATTATGCCAAGATCTTGAAAAGACTGAACCAGGGGAATGGAGAAAATAAAGTCGGGGAGGCGACGGGTTGCATTTACTTGAGAAGGTTATACAGGGTGAATGACTCGAACTTCAACTTTTTAAAATGCTATAATTTTTTTATTTTTTGATAAATTTTATTGTGCCAAAGCAAAAAATGTTGGAAAATACATCAATTTTCAAATTGTATCAGTAGTTTTCAATATGTCCACCTTTGGCGCGAATAATGGCCTTGAGACGGCCGAAGAAAGCATCGCACGCTGCACACAAGTTGCTCTGCGGTATTTTGGCTCATTCCCGGCGAAGTGCTTGTTTGAGGTGGTCCAAACTTTGCTATTTTTTAGTGCCAACCTTCAAAATACCCCAGAAAGAGAATCCAACGGATTTGCATCCGGAGAATTTGCAATCCATTGTGTCGAAGAAATGACGTGTGGAACATTGTTTTTTAACCAATCATGGTTAACGCGCGCTTTGTGAGACGGTGCCGAGTCTTGTTGAAATGTCCACGGTCTCCGACCGAAATGATTGTTTTCCTAAGGCTTCAATACTGCCTCTAAGACAGTTTCACGGTATAAGATCGCATTAATTTTGACGCCACGGTCCAAAAATACGAGCGGAGGGGTGGCCGTGGTGTAGTGGTACTAGCAATCGGAGGATCAAGGTTGGAATCCTAGCCACGACAAGCTTTCATTTGTGTAATTGGAACTCAGTCAGAAAAATCTGCGTGTGAAGGCATAACACTGACATGTAGATTTTGGCTGTTGTAGGGTTTTCAAGCACAAAACAACCGTTAAAATTCACAACCGGAATCAGTGAAGAAAATCTCTCCGTCCTATTCGGACTCCCATCCCTGGAGAGTCAATATCGAAACCAAACACACCTGAGTTTCAAACCACTACATCACAAACTTTCCTTTCTCCTCCTTCTATCTTTCCGCCTGCGCCATAGCAACAGTATAAGGGTATACATAACCCCTTAGGCGCGCGTAAATTATAAAAAAAGAAAAAAAGCGGAGAACGACCATCGCCGGTTATAGCCGCCCAAACCATCACCATCGGTGCTGCCTGCTTTCTGGTGGCCGTCCGAAGGTGTAAATTTTCGAAGGACAGAAAGGGCGGATCTAAACCGAACACTATAATATCGGTTTACCAGGTAAGAAATCCATTTTAAAAAGAGAGGCTCGAAGCCGAGAGCAGACAATTTAAAAAGGATCAATTTATGAGATATCTTATCAAATGCTTTAGTGAAATCAGTTGCGATAACATCGATTTCTTTGCCATTTTCTAAGGCTGAAAGGGCAAAAGACACGAATTCAACTAGATTTACGGTAGTTGATCTACCTTTTAGAAAACCATGCTATGGTGTACTGGCTGTATACAGTGGTGGTAAGACCCATGCTTACATATGGCCCACTAATACGGTGGAAAGCAACCAACGAGAAAATGATTTACGGAAAATTAGCTGCGGTTCAAAGAACGGCTTCTGTAGCCATTACAGGAGCACTCCGTGTCACCCCTATGGCAGATCAAAAAACATGCTGGCAACAGTGCCATAAGACTCACTAATCTGGGTTACTTCAAGAGCAGTAGTTTCGGAGATGCACGGTCCCAACGGAGCTACTGCCAAGTAATCCAACTTTAACAGATGAAATT
The DNA here is from genome assembly GCA_963966105.1 of Volucella zonaria. NCBI lineage: Eukaryota > Metazoa > Arthropoda > Insecta > Diptera > Syrphidae > Volucella > Volucella zonaria. The sequence goes on from OZ014530.1 coordinate 171,809,206, forward strand.
CCTTCCGTGGTCGACTTCGATATTCCGTACGATATAATTTATCCAGAGAGGGAGGACTGGGAAAAAAATGCAATAATTAGGTCGAACGAAATTGCAATTTTCACAAAATGGCTCAAAAACAGAGGAAGGAACAGGTATCTTTTCAGAAGACCCAGCATTAAGAGTATCTATAAGACTACCGGACGCAAGCAGTGTATTCCAATCAGAGGTTCTGGCTGTCCTCACTCGTTGTTACTATGTTTACTGCGCGCACTCATTATTCTTTGTTTTTGAACACATTCATCGTTGCGCTTATAAAACTTGTTTTGTGAGGTGACAGATGCAAATTTTCAATGGTTGTTTACAAACTATAACATAACGGTAAAACCTTGTTGCACACATAGTTGCTTGCGATTGTTGACATTTTCGCTGTACAGTCTGACCAGTTTGCTTGTTTTGTGAGCTTTTTCATTTTTGTTTTGTTGTGCTTAAACTTCGAATTCAATTTCTTAAATAATTTACTAGAAAAATGATAGAATCCATTGTAAAAAAGAGTAAAACCTATCACTTTCACGATGACTGGGAAGAACTATTTATATTTACTATGGTAAAATCGTAGTGTGTGTGTCTGATATTTCGGTCCAGTATAGCGATTCTCAAGAAAGCCAATATAGAAACACATTTTACTAGCATTCATAGTAATTTTAATAAGAATTTCCCATTAAAAAGTTGCGTGAAAGTGATGCGCAAGCAAAAACTAAAGGAATTAAAATCCTAATTAACCACCGAGCAATCATTTTTTATAAGCCCCATTTTAAAATCTGAAGCGTCTACAAAAGCATCCTTCTGCGTGTGTCATGTCTTAGCAAAACATAAAAAGCCATTTTCAGACGGAGAAATTATTAAAGAAGCCTTTTTAAAAGCTAGCGATTTACTTTTTGACTCTTTTAAAGATAAAAACGAAATTATTTGTTTAATTAAAGACATGCAACTTGAGCGTAGAACCGTAGCACGTCGTACGGATGTAATGAACTATAATTTATTTGACCAAATGAAGAAAGATATCAATGTCTGTCTGTTTTTCATTACAATTCGATGAATCTACTGATGTAGTCGATACTTCGCAGCTCTGTATTTTCATACGCATGATCTTTAAAGCCCTAGCTGCAAATTCTTGACAATTATACCTATAAAAGGGAAAACAATATAAAGATATGTATTCTGCTTTTAAAAAATACGTTCTTGAAAAAAAAAAACATTCCAATTTACAAACGTGTTTCAATCACAACGGATGGGGCGCCTTCAATGACGGGCAGAAATAATGGGTTCGTAGTATTATGTAAAAAGGATGACGATTTTCCAAGGTTTCTATCTTATCACTGTATAGTATAATTCACCAGCAAGCTCTGTGCTATAAAGTTTTAAATTTTCCTCATGTTATTGATACGAGGGCGGGTCAATAAGTCCGACTTTTTGAATTTCTGACCTCTTTACTGAAACAGCAACACTGCTCCTGTCAACAGGCATCTGTCAGTTGACTCCTGTCAAAATTTAAACTTGCTGCGTCAGTTAGTTTGTGTTTGACAGCTATTTTTATCAGACTACTCACTAATTTGAGGAGAAAATGGAAAAAAGTGAATTTCGTGTGCTTATTAAGCATTATTTCTTGCGAAAAAAAACCATTACCGAGACCAAGGCTAAGCTTGATAAATACTATGGGGACTCTGCACCATCGATTTCAATGGTAAAAAAGTGGTTTACTGAATTTCGTTGTGGCCGTACAAGCACTGAAGATGCCGAACGTCCTGGACGCCCAGTTGAGGTCTCTACACCCGAAACAATCGAAAAAATTCACGATATGGTGTTGGCCGACCGAAGATTGAAAGTGCGCGAGATTGTGGAAGCCGTAGGGATCTCGCATGGCTCAGTGGTTTCAATTTTGAATGATCACTTGGGCATGAGAAAGCTTTCCGCAAGATGGGTGCCGCGTTTGCTCACAGTCGACCACAAACGCAATCGTGTAACAACTTCACAGGAAGGTTTGGCGTTGTTTAATCGCAATATGGAGGAGTTTTTGCGCCGTTTTGTAACCGTGGACGAAACATGGATCCATCACAACACACCAGAGAACAAACAACAGTCAAAACAGTGGGTTTCTAAGGGTGAATCGGCGCCAAAGAAGGCCAAGGTGGGTTTGTCAGCCAATAAAGTTATGGCGACTGTTTTTTGGGATGCACGCGGGATAATCCACATTGACTACCTTCAAAAGGGAAGAACAATCAATGGGGAATATTATGCCAACTTATTGGACCGATTCAATGACGATTTGAAAAAAAAACGACCTCATTTGGCCAAGAAAAAAGTTCTTTTCCACCAAGACAATGCAAGGGTGCACACATGTGCAGTTGCCATGGCAAAAATCCATGAATTGGGCTATGAATTGCTCCCTCATCCACCCTATTCTCCAGATTTGGCTCCGAGCGACTACTTCTTGTTCCCAAACCTGAAGAAATGGCTTGGTGGAAAAAGATTTGACTCCAATGATGAAGTCATCTCGCAAACAAAGGCCTATTTTGAGGACCTCGACAAATCATTTTTTTTGGAAGGGATAAAAAAATTGGAGAAGCGTTGGACAAAGTGTATAGAGCTCAAGGGAGACTACGTTGAAAAATAAAATTATTTTTTTATCAAAAAATCCAAAAGTCACGGACTTATTGAACCGCCCTCGTACATGCAATAAAATTGTCAAATCTGTCCGTGGTAGAAGCCTTCAAAGAAGACTCTTCAGAGCTCAATTAAAAGAAAACTAGTCCGATAATGGGGATCTGTTGTATTTCACTGAAGTTCGATGGTTAAGTGGGCATCTGTTTTTACAAAGATTTCGGGACTTATTTCACGAAATAAACGAATTTCTACTAACCAGAAATGAAATACATCTTCATTATCAAGAAGAGTCGCAAATGGATTTAGCGATTTTGTCAGATACAACTAATCACCTCAATGAATTTAATTTGAAATTGCATGGAAAAAAACAAGGTCATGTGAGAAATGCTCAAGTTACGTCTTAAAAACAAATTAGGTCTCAGTTATCTTCTCAGTTAATGAAAGATGATCTAAGAAATTTTAAGAATTTGTCCAACGAACTGTTGAAAAAACATACAGAAAAATATAATAATGAAATAAGAACGCTATTGGCTGATTTTGAGCGACGTTTTCAAGAATTTTACGGGCTTGAACCTATTGTTACGTTCATCGCCTATCCATTTGGAAGCGTTGATGTCGAAGAAGTTGCGAGAAAAATTACAAATTTGTTTGCATTAGATTTAAATGAAATTGAGAGCAAAATTCTGTTCCTTAAAAGTGATGTGCTTTGCAAGGCTCGGAGTTCGGATCCCGAGGAAAGCTTCTGGAAGTTTATGAGCGAAGAAAAGTATGCGAACTTAAAAAAAGTTACTTATAATTTAACGTCATTCTTCAGTTCAACCTATTTATGCGAATCAGGATTTTCAACAATAAATGCTATAAAAATAAAACATCGTAGCTGCATATCTGATGAAAACTTGGGAGCCTGCCTGAGATTAGCAAGGAGCAATTACACGCCTCAGTTTGCAAACATAGTGGACGATATGCAGTGCCATGCTTCAACTTCTAAGAACTGTTGAATTTCTTTATTTTTTCTGGTGTATGTAGCAGAAATGATTTTTTTTTCTTTTATAATTGAAAAATAAACGTTTTTTTGGTAAATTTTTTGAAATCGGAAGTAAAAAAAAAAATACCATTTTATTTCTAAAGAAAAAACAAAAACAAAAAGGAAAAAGAATTTGAATAAAATATTAGGACCAATATTGCAAAGGAGATCCTTGGTGTAGAGTCTACAGTCTGAATGTACAAAGGAAAAACTTGGAAGTGAATTAAAATTAATTTATAAAGTTTCGTTGGCATTTTCATTTATTTGGTTTTGTAGAAAGTCAACTCTGATACAGGCAAGGGCTGCTTATGGCACTATGCAGTCAGAACCGGGTAAGACTGTGCTGGATTTGTTTTTTTTTTTTAAAAAGGACTTAACACTCAAGTGGGTATGAATACATTTATAATGCCTCAACATGTGTTAAGTTTTTTTGGAAAATGGGATAGAGAGAGAAAGAAAGATGTTCGTGCTCAGTGGTTATTCCGCTCCATGAGTGGCATCCAACATTTAATGGGGAGACTAAATTCTTAGTGGAAGTTGTCTTGGTGTTGATTTCTAGTCAACTACTCGCCTTGCTTGATTTTCGTTAACTGAAAAAATGGATGATATGTCTTTCGAGCAAGGCTGGGATTCGAATACCGAACCTTCCGATTTGGAAGCCAGTCCACTACCACTTGAGCCACGGCCACCAGGACATTGCGGTATTAAAGGAAATGAACGAGCTTGCAAGAAAAGGAGGGCTACTCGACAATAGTGAGGTTGCCAACATCAAACCACCCCTTTGCATAGTGAGGGGCACTATCGAGGGAAAAATTACAAAGACAGCCCATCTAAGGTGGTCAAGTCTTGAAGGACATAGGTTATCCAATGCTCTTTGGCCGCTCTTTGACGGCAAAAGATCTAGGAAGTTAATAAATTTAAACAGGGATAAGCTTAGGGCAATAATAGGAATTCTGACAGGAAACTCTCTCCTGCGGCAACAGGCGAAGAGACTTAAATTGTCAGATACGGATATCTGCAGATTCTGCGTTGATCTGCGAGCTGTTGAGGATATAACACACATACTGTGTGAATGCGAGGCAATACCGCGTAATCGAAGAAAATTTTTAGGGAAACACTTTTTCGAAAACCTAGAGAAAATAGACGGCACGAACTTCAAAGGCCCTTTTGGCTTTTGCAAGAAATTGAGTGTTTCACCAGGGCGATTGTCTAGGTTTTTGCCATTTGAAGACAAATTCAACTGGTTTTACAGAGATCGCGATGGGCCCGTTTTGATGCCTGGTGGCTATGTGATGGCATATACATCACACCCCTGTTTAACCTAACCTAACCTAGATGGTCTATACAAAGGCAGGTAGACTTATTAGAATTTGGGAAGGAAATACTACAATTATTACTAAAATCAATATGAGGATCTATAATTAAATTATTATTTAAGCTAATAATACTCATTAGGTTTAAATAACTTTAGGCTTCAATATTTGATATATCCTCAAAAGGATTCATTTTAATTACACGATCACCTTCCCTTTTCCTGACAAGTAGAGATGAATCTCTAACCCGCACGTATTTACATTTATGTTAGGCTTGAGTTCATTCGCCTTCTTCAAAAGCGAACCCTGTGTAGCTAGTGAGACCGGTGAACGTTGGTTTTAAATATTTGAAGCTTATAATGGTTAGGAAATAAAGAGCTAAGCAGGGCATTCCATAAGCGAGTTGTACGCTCAGGAACGAATCCTGATATTTTAGAATACGTCCGAAAGTGGGCTTGAGGGTATACTGATGAACATTCATAGCGAAACCGGTGTTACGGTTAAAAGTTTGAAGGGGCGGAATGCTACTGGCGATCTCTATGGAGCACTGGTGGTGGAAATAGCCATAAAACAAAGTGAGACACGAAACATTATGTCGGTGTTCGAGGGTGTCCATTGTTTGAGTGATATTAGTATCACCTATGAGTTTTATTGCACGGTTTTGAATCCTATCTAGTAGGTGCATTGTATTCGAATTTCGAATATAAGGATAAATACTTTATATATTGAGGCCAGATCAGAGGGAGTAAAGTATTTCTTACATCGCTTGAGAAAACCTAGACATTTCGCAGTATTTTTGACGACACCGAATATGTGGTCATTCTAACGTAAGTTGTCATTGACACACATACCGAGAATGAAAAGTTAATCGGTTTCGACGATGCAAGTGCCCTTCATGGATAATGGCTGGGTGTTTCAATTTTAAATTAATGAGCTTAATATACGTTGTCGATATCGTTCTACAGCCGAAGAACAGGGACGTGAGTCCGGGAACGAACATGAAAAGCAGAGAGTACTGCATCAGCAAAGGAATATACTGGATTAGAATATATTGATGGTGATATTATTGTTGCTGCTACCGCCAGTGTTGTTCTTGTTGGGTTGAGCACGAAATATTCGAAGTGATTTTGTTTTTCTTCACTCACATCCTTTCCATATAGCTTCCTTCCTTAAAACTGTTGAAAACTTAACGCAAACGATGGGAGAAGTATTGTTTTTTTTTGTAGCTGCTGGCTTTGACGCTCTTAATAAAACCCAAACCATTTTCTCTTGCATTTATCTCTTCGCCGATAACTTACGCGCTCGCATTGCTTGCGTCGGGAATACCAATTATGTCAACAAAAGACTCTTTCTCCTTTTGCTCCAATTTAAAATATTCAGCTTATCTCTGATAGATCAACACACTTATTTAGAGAAGCATTACTCTTTTCAAGAGTTTTAATTTTTATAAGCGGCTTAGTATTTATTTGTTTGAGTTCAATTAATTCTCTATAAAGCTTTTGCAAGGTAATTGTATGCTGTCGCGAATTATTGATATCATGGGAAACAAGCATTGAATTAAAAACTGCTGAGTGTCTTTATTGTTCTCAAAACTAGCACTAGTGAGAGAATTAAAAGTAGTACTCTCCAAAGTGGCATTGTTTGGCGATGAATATATTGTAACATCCTTCCCAATAAATGGGAAAACAGCGTTTGTCCTGCCCGTCCCTGAAAAAGGTGAGTCTCTGCTCTCTCCTCCTACGAATCCATCGCACTTATGTCCCTTCTTTCCAAGGTCATGGAAGCGCTGATAAACCGTCAGCGTATGAAATATCACGAAACACGAAAATTTCTCAATTACCGGCAGTCGGTTCTTGTAGCAACAAGTGCACTGGCGATAATGTCTCAGAGTGAAACCAACGCGTACATCAATCTGGCGAAAACAAGATACTTATATTTGAAGTTTCTGAGACATTTGACAGAGTTTAGCATCAGGCACTAAACAGCGTGCATTTGGGATCGACGATTCGCTTCTTCAATGGATTAGAAATTACCTTTAGGAACGTTCAATTCAGGTTGTTAGATATTCACAAAATATATGCTGGTGTGCCACAGGGCTCCGTTTTGTCTCCGACATTGTTTTTAATTTTCAACAATGATCTCTTGTCTGGTACTTTTAATTCAATATTCCCTAACCTAACCTAACCCTGATATTGCACGGTCATTTGACACCGTTGAACACCGGCGTAATATTCTCTTATTCTATCACTATTTTATAACCAGTGCGATATCGAAATTTCCAATAGCATTACGCCACTTCAAACCTTAAACTGAAACACCAGTCTTGCTATGAATGCATATCTGTTTATTCTCTTTTTATTTTTCAATCATTATAATCTGCAAACATTTAAGACCAACGTCCATCGGTACCTCCCTTCCCTTCTTCCCTAATTTTCATTGGGCATATGCCCAAAACTTATCTTAAATATTAAATGTCATGAGACGGTCTTTGGAATGTATTTAATAAATCGTCATTAAGTTAATTTCTTTGTGTTTTATTTTATTTAAACAAAAACGTCTGAACCTTTTATATGGTATTTCAGCGATGTGTGGGATTTGTCTGTCATTGAGCGTTAGATATTGTACTACTATCTAACCTATTAGGTTTAAAGATGAAGGTGAGTAACTCTACGAGTGTATACCAATGGAATATCCAGAGTATGCCAACTCGTGGTGCATTTGGAAAATTTTCCAAAAGTAGGCTCCTCCAATCAACCAGCGGCAACCCTGCTTGCATGTGTCCCTTGTGCAGGACAGGCGTCCTAGTTGGCCTGTCGCACAGATAAAAATCAGCATTTAATTATCTCTTATGTAGTGAGTGTGTAGATACAGATTAAATAGCAGCGAGTGGCTATGATATGGTGACTAGTGAGTGCATTACCCGCAAAATTGAAACAACATGAAACTACAGTCCAATGCGAGGACATGTCATCGCACAATCTACATCAACCAAATTGAAAAGCGCAAGATAAGGCAGCTCTCAATGGTTTGAACTTTTCTAAAATGACACAAGTCCATGGTTGGAAAAGTTGTTTCCGGAACTGATGCTAAGGAACTTTTTAAATTGCATTTCGGTTATTTTGTTATTGGAATTTGTGATGGTAGCCTATGTCTCAGAAGGTTTTTCAAAAAGAAAAAGGATAAAAGAACATTAAAATAGAAAAAGGGAAGGTCTCGGTTCTCTTCTTTTTGGCAGCAGATATGTGCTAGAAATTAAACCACAAGTGGGTTATGCAGTTTGCCTCAGTTGTGAGGAGGGATAATCATATTGGATTACGGGACTATGTTATTGTGTTTGGAGTTTAAACACAAATGTATCCTTTCGTCTGGTCCATGAAAGAGTTGGAGAAGGTTATGTCAGATACTTAGAGCATTCTCCTTCTGGAATGTTTTCCATCCGTTTTGACTTTCTGTTTGGCATAGAAACAGGAGATTTCTGTTTGAGTTTTCAATAGTTGCAAAATTTCACTGTCTAAAGCAAATGATTTTTGGTTATGGTAGGTTGGTAGCATCCTTTGGTAAGCTGGTTGGCATTATCCGTGTTCTAGTTGCTTATTTTGACCAAATATTAATAGATTCTCGGACTGAGCAAGAACAGTTGAATGAACTTCACCCGAAGCACATGTTATGGTGGATGGATCCCTAGACTGTGTGGATGTCCCTATCAGAGGTCGATGTAGCGGATTTCTTATTTGAGTTATTCCAGCACATTCAGGATTAAGATTATTTGAGCCTCATCTTATCCAGGCACGATGCCAAAATATTGCGCAAAAGATAGTGCTTAATGAGCACACGAAATTCACCTTTTTCCATTTTTATGAAAATTCTCGTAGGTGTCTGTTTCAAATGGCTGTCGCAACAAAACTATTTGACAGATCTGCCTGAAAATTTTGGTGCGCTCTTTTGAAATCCTTCTTGACAAGTCAAATTTTGGATTAGAGGGGGCAACGCCATCTTTTTTAATTTTCAAGGACTTATTGACCCATTTAGTTTTACTCTCATTCACGGCTTAGTCCATTTTTGCCGTGTGACGATTTGCTGACTGCTGCTAATGATGTCAATGTCAGCAGCTCACGCAAGTAGTTAACCAAACATTTTAGAAATTGTACCTCTGGTGTTGATTTGCGAGTTTCGCAGAATTTTCTCAAATATGATGTTGAAAATGTTACATGATATCGTATCACCTTCCCTTAATCCTTTTTAGACATCAAATGTCCTGATTTCGATCGTCATTCTGCACAAACTGACGAGTTTCGTCTCATATACGGCTTTAAAATTGATAAAGAGGTGGTATACATATATTCATTTTCCCTTCTCGGGTTTTTTCCAGGATCTGCCGTAGTGTGAAAATGTGGTCGGTTGTGGACTTACCCGGCCTAAAACCGCACTGATAGGGGCTAATTAGATCGTTGATAAATGGCTTTAAGGCGTCTCGTATCATGTTCGCTTTATTGTAGATCGGAAAAACCCTGGTAAGATTCCATTCTTCCTGCATACTTTCTGCCGACAAAATTTTGGAAATGAGTTGATGAATGCTTTTTCCCAAGTCATCTCTGTAGCTCAGCCATCTTATTGGAGGTCAATGTCATTGTGAGATATTGTCTTTATCGTCACGTATTAGGCTGCCTCCGATACGGTCTTATTTCGCCCTGGAAGTTGGTTAGGTTAGAATGATGCTCATTTGAGTTGTACTTAGAGCAGTTATCCATTTGATATTCCTGGCTACATGGAAGGCAATGCATTCTGATCCGTGCTTACATACATATAGTAGTTGCACAGGGAATACTCAACTACTTCCTCATCCTCTGCAGAAACCATTGTGAGGAGTACTAAACCGTTACGCGTATCTTGGTGTTTTATCTTGTCTTTTCATCCTGAAATTGATCAGCTCCTTTGATCGTTTAAGGGCAAGTATGGACCATATACCTTTAGCAGTCTCATAGTTGCCCCGATGTTATCATCCATAATTGGCATTAGAAAGACTTTGAGAATGTGTCAAATATTGGCGTAGCACGTTGGCGGCTAGACGATGTCAAGTTGCCGACTATTTATTTCTAAAGATCCTGAATTGCCGAATTAATTTAGTAGACCTCGGATCAACGCCTTAGGCGATATACTTATTGTAAATTACTTCGTATGCTTTCACCTCCGAATCTTTTGGATCTTTGCGGCTATGTCAAGAACAATTGTACCATCCGTATCGGTATGCATGTCGAAGTTGTCAGTGGGTAGCAAGTGAAGGATGCTAGTCTATTTTTACAGACCACTTCCACCATATGCCTATACCAAAAGTGGGAATTGCTCTAATGGCTTTGGGTTGTATTGTAGATCCCACTTTAAGCCTAAAGCTTTTTTAGCACACATCGCAACAAGATGGAAAGTGCTGTCGAAAGAACGAGTGCTAACAGTCCCGCTTTTCCAGAGACAGATCGGCGCAAGTAATACTCATTGAAGTCAACGAGACTCTTGGAAGTAAAGCTGCATCCTCTTCCTCCAGCTCGAAAAGTGGCAAAAAGAAGAAGGTTTCTGGCACCCCTACTTTCGAAAGATTTTTGGCGTACGGTGCTCAGAGGAAGCTGGTGCTGCAACCAACAAAGGCGTCAGTTCTAGTAAACGGAATTTAGATTTAGCAGGAAGTACACTTTTAAGAAAACCTGAAACGCCAAAGGGACCGGTGTATTTTTCAGGACTCGAACTTCTTTACGGCTGTCTGCGTCCTCGGTCAGCGGTTTCGTTAACAGTTGCATTTCATATGAGCATAGCGTTTTTTTAGGAGTCAGCGACTTTCCTCCCGGCCCTCAATAGATTGTTAACTGCTTATTGGCGTCGGGTCAGGATACTAAGCTTTTGCTAAGTACCTAAGTGTGCTGACCATAAATGACACAATAATTTATCACGCTTACTGTGAAAGTGATGTGGCGTCAATAGTCAGTTTGACAGACTCTTTACATGTCTAAGTAAATCTAACATATTTGAAGTTGTGATAAGGATATGCAGGTCTAGTCAGTGTGCTGAAATAGACATGGTGGCGGATGAACACTTAATGAATCAACTGCAGCTCTTATACCTCCGTAGGGGGTTACTAGCTCCGTAATATTAGCAAGCGAGCTAAGGCAACCAATAGCCTCGGCTAAGGACGGTTTTACTATTGACAATCCTGTTAAATGAAAAAAGGACAACGACATTCGGATCCGCATATGACACATATGTAAACGAACAAGGGATTACCTAGGGTTCTTTAAAGCTAATTACAGCGCCATCCAGAAAGTGCGGTGGACCGGTTAATAGGGCGATGGAAGACTGCTACAGAAGACAGAATCATTATTTATTTGGGTGTAATTTTATTGCAAGCTACACGCTAAGGCAGTCTTGAATTTTCGGCAAATGAGCGATCGTGTATTCATCAATCTCTCCTCAACGTCCCAAGAAGTCGTCAGCAATGCTGTAAATAATAGTGTGGGGTTTCACCCATTTTCCTCTGGAACTCCTGGATTTACTAAAAGTGCAAGCAAACAGTAAAACAATTAGCCTTTAAAGCCGTGCTGCTCACAAAAACGAAGGCGGCTGCTGTGTGCTGCGAGCAAACGAACAATGTTCCGACGTTTTACCAGAAGATGGAAAGAGCATGTCTAGCCGAACAAGACTCGAACAGAAATATGCAAAGATACATACTCTTGCATGTAGAGATATAAGGACAGGAAACCTTTTCTCATAACAACAGAAGAGCCAATCTATGTTACACTTTCGTTGCATGAGTCCGTGATTTTTTGAACGAAAGATAGCTTGTCCGCAAGAAACGTTTCATTTCCCGACATAGCCTCCATTGAGCTCAATACACTTCGTCCAAAGTTTCCCCAATTTTTTGATCCGTTCCAAATAATAAGATTTGTGTAGTTCCTCAAGGTAGGGGTTTGTGTGAGCGATAGTTGTATCGGCCCAATCTTTTTCCTCCGAGCCCTTTCTTCAGGTTTGAAAACAGAAAATAGTCACTGGGGGCTTAATCTACAGAATGTGGTGGATAAGGGAGCAACTTCTGGTCCAATTCATGAAATTTCGCCATGCACGTATGCATCTTCATGGTACAGTACGTTCTTCTTAGGCGGATGCCTAACCTGTCACACACAAATTAACCCTAGACCCGTGTACTTAAATTTTTCTCTATAAGGTGTACTTGGGCACCAAGTCCCCCAGAGTAGGTACTTTTCATATGAAATGTATGGAAAGCGTATTTAATAAGACGATGTCTTTAAGAAAGGAAACAAATACAGCAAATGAAGGTGTACAAATAATGGTTTTATTATAAAAAAAAGTGATTAGATTGATTTTACAACTTCATTGCCGTTTTCAAATTTACTTGAAGATTTTTATATGCATATCTGCAAACTCTAATGCTAGTTATTTCAACATTTTTTTTCGATTTTCTGATCTTTTTTTGCTGGTATACCATGTTGGCTTACATATGTCAAACATCGTATAAGCGGCGACTCCTGCGCAGTCCAAAAGATTGGGGTAATATTCTTGCTGACTTAAACACAAGGCATCCTTTTGATATTCTTTATCCACCAAATCCTTCCGATATTCTAGCAAACAGGAACAGGAACCCATCTACATTAGATCGATTTTTAACTAATATGCCTGGCCTTTTCACTCCTTCCATAACACTTAATGAGCTGAGTTCTGACCATTTACTTGTTAAATGTAGTGTTATTCTTTCTCCAGCTAAATGCTCAAATCGTATATATGACGTCAAAAACGCCAATTGGAAGTTATTTAAAAGGTTAGTGCGATCAAAACTAGAAAATGCTTGGATTCAAAATAACAGTCCAACTCAGTCCTCGTAAATATCTTTACCAACCTAAGAAAACGGCCTTAAGACATGCCTCAAATATTTTAACGCATTACATTCTTCAGTTTATTGCGCATAGAAACACCTACAGATCCAGATGGGTACGCACGAAAAATGATTTTTATCTCAGGGAATATAAGAAAAAGAATTCTTTAGTCAAATTCGCTATTGCTAATTTCAAAAACCAATCGTGGAACGAAAAGCTCCAAAGTTTAGATAAGGGTAGCAAGCCATTTTGGAATATAATCAAGGTAATTAAGAAAAAACATATCTACATTCCTCCCCTTAAAACAGGGAACTCTGTAATGCTTTCTTGTGCTGATAAGGCTCTGCAAGTTGCAGCACAAACAACCACTCCCTGGTTTCTTTGTAGACAGAGCCCAGATCCAAATGAACAAATTAATCGTTTTCAGTTATGTGTTGCCCAACTCTATGAAGATTTCGTGCCTGTTAACACTGTTTTTGTTCGCAATAAGACCTTCCCTTGGTTTATTGCGGAAGTTTTAAATGCGCTAAAAATCAGGAATCAGGTCGCTTATAAAAACGCTCGTAATACAGCCACTAGCATTGTGCGTGATTCGAAACGAAATTACTATTCCTCTAAACTTAGTATGTCTTTGCCCTCAAAGGAATTGTGGAGGAATCTTCGGCAAATTGGTGTTAGCAAAGGAGGGGATGATAACTGTTCGTTAAATCCAAATGAGCTAAATGCACATTTTGTAGACAATGCAATGGCTGGTGGTATGTTTGATATTCATCCGAACACCTTTACATCAGTGCAAAGGCAAGCCGATTTTGAGGTAACAACTGAGACTGATGTAATTTCAATTATTGCCTCCATTAAGTCAAATGCAATCGGTGAAGATGGTATACCAGTCAAATTTCTAAAAAATAATTTTACTCAGTATTGTAAGCCATATAACTCATATAATTAATTCATGTATTGTGACATCTACCTTTCCCCAGGTTTGGAAACATGCACGGGTTATTCCGATTGCCAAAAAATCGAACGCAAGTTCTGTCAATGATTTTAGGCCAATAAGCATTCTCCCATGCCTATCAAAAGTATTTGAGAGAGTCTTATCCCGCCAGATCAAATGCCACTTATCCTTCAGCTCTCTATTGACTTCTTCTCAGTCAGGCTTTCGAGAAGGGCATAGTTATCAGTCGGCAATGGTGAAGATTTTGGATGATGTAAGGCAAGACTATGATAAAGGGCTCGTGACATTACTTTGCTTTCTCGATTTTTCAAAAGCTTTTGACAAAGTGAATCACAAAATTCTTTTATGGAAGCTTAAACACCTTTTCGGGTTTAGTGAAAGAGCTGTTAAACTTTTGCAAAGCTACTTGTCGAACCGATTTCAAAGGGTCGTTGTTGGGGGAAGGATTTCCTCTGTTTTGCCCTTATTACAAGGTGTTCCTCAAGGTTCCATCCTTGGACCGATTTTATTTTCCATGTTTGTCAACGATTTGCCATTGGTATGTGTACATACTCGTATGCATATGTACGCAGATGACGTTCAATTATACATGTCTATACCTATGAATCGACTTGACGAATTAGTTTTTTGTTTAAACAGGGATTTATCAGCGATTAATGACTGGGCCGACAAACACGGGCTGCTGCTAAATCCTTCTAAGTGTCAGGTTCTACCCATTTCAAAAAGCAATTTCGAACTGAGTCTGGTGCCAAATATATGCATATCGGAATCGAAATTGGCGATAGTGGAGTCGGCTACTAGCCTTGGGTTCGTAATAAACCGCAATCTGTCCTGCAACAACCACATAAACTACGTCATTGGTCGCATTTATGGTTGTTTGCGTAGACTGTGGTTGGCTGCAAACTTCACACCCTTTGAAACTCGACGGAAGCTCGTCCAAGCCCTTATACTTCCCATAATAACATATGCCGATGTTGTTTTTAGTAGCATGGATTCGTTGTCGCGTAATAAGTTACAAGTAGCCTTCAATGATGCAGTTAGATACATTCATAGACTACGCAAATACGATCGGATATCGGTCTATGTGAAAGATTTATTGGGTTGCACTTTAGTACAATACATGTGTGCAAGAAATTGTATATTCTTACACAAAATTATAATGACAAAAACGCCAAATTATCTGTTTTGCAAGCTTGAGTTTTCTTCTTCTCGCAGAACACTTAGTATAAACTTACCAAAATTTAAATATCTCAACTCATCAAGGTTCTTTTTCGTTCACGCCGTGAGGTTATGGAATTCTCTGCCCCTGAGTATCAAGGGCATTAGCAATGCCGCAAGCTTTAAAACTTCAATATTCAGGCATTTTTCTACTCAGCAACAATAAATATTAATGTATATCTATCGCCTCTTTCTCTTACTTCTTACTTTTCATCTTCGTTGACTTTCCTTTCTTTTCTATTCTTTTTGTTCTTTTTTTTTGTCTAATCGTTCACATAAATTATATTTTTAAAAATGCTAACCTTGCTTATTTCAGTAATCTTATGAATTATTTTTACTTTTGAAATCTTACATATCTTTAATTTAAACATCTAATGTAATGGAATTAAGTTCTTATTTTAAATATCAAGCCTAAGTACTATAAGAGACCTATGTCTTAATGTACATACCATGTTATCTAATAATAATAATAATAATAATAATAATAATAATAAGGCTAATGCGCTAGTAAACAATTTTTCACTCAATCATTCGATTGCCAATAATATTACCCCACCTACGCACATGCTACCATCAAACAGTCCGTAGATTTCGTTAATTCTCAAACCTTAGTTAATGATTTTAATCGCATACCTATTAAAGAACTAAAAGATCTAATAAGTAGACTATTACCACTGGCTTTGATGGTATTAGGAATGTATGTCTTGAGAACCTACCACCTTTTGCTCTTACGAAATTAACGGAACTATTTGAGTTCTGCCTTAGATTCGAATATTTGCCAATACATTGGAACACTGCCAAGATAATTCCCATTTTGAAGCCTGGCAAAGATCCCAATTTAACCTGTAGCTATAGACCAATTAGCTTGCTTAGTTCTCTGAGTAAATGCCTAGAAAAAATCTTAAAGAACAGAATTATTTTCTTCTTAGAGAACAACTCTATTCTACCTTCGGAACAATTTGGTTTTAGAGCTTTTCACAGTACTACTCACCAAGTACATCGTATCACAAAGGACATTAAAAATAATCTATCAGATAGAAAAAGTACCGGTATGATCATTTTAGATGTTGAAAAAGCTTTCGACACCGTATGGCATGATGGATTAATACATAAGCTTACCAGTATTGACCTGCCGTTGTATCTTATCAAAATTATTCGGTCTTTCCTATCATCCCGAAGTTTTAAAGTCTCCATTAATCGTTACTTTTCAGACAATAAATTAATTAATGCTGGAGTTCTACAAGGGCCCGTTCCGGCTCCAGTCTTATATAACGTATACATTTCCGATATCGTCAGGTTCGTATCGACGAAGAACACATTGATTATCGTCTGGCGTGACTCTCCCCGCGATGATATCGAAGAATATAGAATTTTAACTGTCACCTACGGAGTTGCCTCGTCTTCTCATCTCGCAGTGAAGTGTGTCCAACAAACCGCACTAGACGAAGGTCAAGACTACCCTGCAGCAACAGAAGTCATTCTTCATCATTTCTACATGGATGACTTGTTAACCAGTTGTTTTGAGGAATCTGACCTGTGCCGACTTCAAGCTGAGGTTTCGACAATACTGAGTCGAGGTGGCTTTTGTCTTCGCAAATGGTCAACAAATTCTCCGCTCGTCATCAATGCGATTCCAGAAGACCAACGAGAAATTCTGCAGTTTTTGGATTTATCGGAACCGGACAGCGTACGAACTCTGGGTCTTCAGTGGGAACCCTCATCCGACAGCCTGGGATTTGCTGTTCAGGTTCATGATTTACACACCACAAAAATAACTAAACGTTTGTTTCTTTCAGAGGCATCAAAGTTATTTGATCCGCTGGGTCTGCTCTCTCCTAGTACAATCATCCCTAAGATGTTATTCCAACGTCTGTGGAAGCTAAGGTGGACTGGGATGAAGTTGTGCCGGAATATGTTAAACGCCAATGGTTAAGCTACAGGGACGAGCCTCGCAACAATCAAAGTACCGAGGTGGATCGGTGTCGGGATCCCTAACACTATAGCAGATCTGCATGGCTTTGCCGACGCTTCACAATCAGCATACGCCGCCGCCATATATCTCCGCACAGTTTATCCCGACGGCAAAATATCTGTCCACCTGCTAACGGCTAAAACAAGAGTCGCTCCATTGAAGCTAACGACGTTGTCTCTACCACGCTTGGAGCTTTGCGGTGCTGATCAAACATACAAGACCTACGTTGGGAAAAAACATCCGAAACGTGTATGGATGGACGGACTCAAGTGTAGCCCTCGCATGGATAAGCAAACATCCTGGAAAATGGTTTACCTTTCTGGCCAATCGCGTATCGTAGATCCAGCAGATTGTACCCGCCGAAAACTGGTTTCACGTACCATCCGCAGAAAACCCAGCAGACTGTGCCACGCGCGGTGTACAACCGAATCATCTTGCTGATCACTCACTCCGGTGGAACGGCCCGCATTGGCTAAGTCAGCTAGAGTCTTCATGGCCTCCACAATGGATTTTCTCAACCAACATGGATCAACGCTCAGAAGCAGTCAACGTTACAAGTGTGCAGCAAGTACCACCTATTTGGGAGCTTGTCCATCGGTATTCATCTTTGTGGAAGTTGAAGCGTGTCACCGCATATGTCTTACGATTTCTCTACAACTCTCGACTAGCTGTTGCAGTACGCAAACAAATAAATCATGGTTGCCTTCGTACAATAAAGTTTCTGCAACTTTCCGAGTTAGAAGAAGCTTTCATCACATGGGTAAAGCTTACTCAGGCAGCTTACTTCGCAATGGACATTCAACACCTCAAGTCTAACCAGTCTTTGAGCCGCCACAGCAAGCTTTTGAGGCTGTATCCATTCTTAGACCAGAAAGATGTGCTCAGGGTGGGCGGAAGGCTATCCAATGCTGCGTTACTACCGGACAAGAAGTATCCTATTCTATTGCCAGCAACAGCAAGAATCACGATTCTCATTTGTGAAGATATCCATCGCTTTTGGGTCATTGGCGCTCGAAACATACTACGCAAATTATGCAGATTGTGTGTTAAAAGCCGCCGACACTCCCACATAATCCAACAACAGCTGATGGGTGATTTGCCGACGCCTCGTGTTGTAGCTTGCAGACTCTTCCAACGCAGCGGTGTGGACTTTGTGGGTCCAATACATCTACGTTTTTCCAGAGGTCGAGGTTCAAAAGCCGTGAAAGGATACATTTCGATTTTTATTTGCATGGCAACAGACGCAATGCATTTAGAACTAGCCAGTGATTTGCCATCATCAACGTTTGTCGCTGTGTTCAAGAGATTCGTATCCCGTCGCGGTCATTGCAAGGAGTTGTACAGCGACAATGGCTCCAATTTCGTTGGAGCTGAAGAGGAGCTTAACATCTTGCTATCCCAAGCCATAAAAGTCGAAGCGTTAGCCAAATATCTTGTAGACGACGGCACGACTTGGCACTTCAATCTGCCAGCTTCTCCTCACATGGGCGGCTATTGGGAATCTGCTGTAAAACGTGTCAAATATCACCTGCGCCTCACATTAGGAGATAATTTATTGACGTTTGAAAAGTATTCAACGCCGTTGCCGGAAATGGAAGCTTGTGTCAATTTTCGACCTCTTTGCTCTATATCATCCGATGTAAACGACTTACTCGTTCGGACCCCGGGACATTTCCTGATTGGGGAGCCACTGAAAATGATTTCTGAGCCTGATATGACGGACTTTAAAGGAAACCTTGCTAACAGATGGCATCTAATTTCCAGTTTGAGACAACAGCGATCAAAATGGAACCGCTCCAGTTCCAACTTCAAGATGGGTGACTTTGTCATTATCAAAGATGAGAAGCTGCCTCCAACCAAATGGAAACTTGCAAGAGTGACAAATGTTCATCCAGGAGCAGACGGCAAAGTGCGCGTAGTCACTCTTAAAATAGCTGATGGTGTTTTGACTCGTCCCATTGTCAAAATATCGCCACTACTGGACGCACATGAAGAACCCATCGATAACTCATCATAAACCATAGGACTTTGGAACTTATTATCCACTTGTTCCAAAGTGGGCGGAATGTTACGATACAATCTTACAAACACAATACATTACATTATGTTACCTAATCGACATTTCAAGAAATTGAAATAAAAAAAACAGTGAGTCTGCTGTCGGCTTTCAACCCCAAAGGACGTGTTTTTATTTAGTTCGTGTTCGCAGAGTTTCTTTTCGCCATTTTCAGCGCGACTTTTAATTCTCTCATTCGTTTCAATACTTTTCGCCATTCAGCGCGAACATAGCGAATGCTTTTTCTGTTGTTAGTTTGGTTCAAGTAATCTTGTATCTATTCTTGTGTGTATTTATTTATTTATTTATTAATTTATTTATAACTATTAATTAAATAGTACTTAAAGTTTGTACTTTTAAATCCAGTTTTACAACCACTTCTCTTTTCCCTCCAACGATATCGGGCATAGAACTTATTTTAGTGAGGATTTTTAGCGGCCTTGCCTTCAAATTTATAAAATTCTGTGATATTATTTTAAATATTTGTAATTATATTTTAGTAGTAAGGTGCTTCAACCAAATCTCTGTAATACGCGCATTATGACTATAAATATTGTAAACAGTATGCCACAATAAAATAAAGTAAAGTAAAGTAAAGATTGTAAAACAACAACAGATTAAATTTCCGCTTACAGGTACTATACTAGATGGAGTGAAAAGTGACCTCCTTGGGAATTAAAAAAGTTTTGTTTTGTAAATGTTTTTTTTATATTATTCAATATAGTCCTCTTCTAGTTTGATACACTTATTCCAGCGATTTTCCAAGTTCTTGATCCCGTCCGAAAAGTAATTTTCCGGAAGGTCTGCAAAATACTCCTCCGTGGCGTCGATGATTTCCTCGCGTGAGCTAAATTTTTTGTTGATGAGCCATCTTTTGAGGTTTGGGAAGAGATAATAGTCCGAGGGATCCAAATCCAGTTACCAATCGACGTCAAAAGTCCGCCCGATTCCGTATCAGCAAGTCCAAACACTCTTTCGAAATGCTCTCGCCTTCGTGTTTTTGGTCATTCGCGGTATCCAGCGGCAGGATAACTTTTTCATATGCAGAATATTGCCCAAAATATGGCGTGTGCGCTCAGTACTAATCTCTGTGGTATCTGCTATCTGGCGCACCTTCACTTTCCGGTTAGCCAACACCATTTCATGTATTTTTTTGGCATTGTCCTTTGTAACCGCATCGGAGGGCCTGCCGCTGCGGACTTGATCGGTAGTGGAGTTGCGGCCACCACGAAATTCTCGAAACCAATATTTGATGGTGTAATCTGACGGAGCATTAGCCCCATAATATTTATCCAACTTTTCTTTTGTTTCCTTCGCCGTTTTGCCTCTCATAAAATAATGTTTTATGAGAAAACGAAAATCGTTTTTGTGCATACTCAACATGATGCCAAACACGTCAACAACAATCAGCTGTCAAAACAAAACTAATGACAGTATCGCACTGAAATTTGGCATGTCTGCCTAAATATGGACGGACTTCAAGGCACCATTACCATTTTTGCAGTAGCAGGGCATTCTGGCGGTCAAGTATATGTACACAGTTGCCATGCGATCGAATACTCGTATATCAACGCCACCTTTTGTAGAATTGTAGTCCAAAATTAGTGCTGGTTTTTTTGATACTTTATCAAGTATCTTCTTGATGAGCAGTTGACAACAAACATAAGAACATTTTTTGTTCGTGTTGCTTGCGTAATTGCTTTGCGAATAACAAAAAAAATTTTTCTCTCGTCTGTTTGAAGTTCTTATCGGCTGGAGTAAACAATTTAAGCAACTGTTTGGTTTTATCGTTCCAACTGTAGGTGTGTTTCGCCTCATTAATTTTAACGCTAACGGCTCTGGTGTAAAATAGTTATCGGTTATAATGTTATAACCATTATCCAGATATTTTGTTGCCAATTGCATCACAAGTTGATGCGATATACCCTCAGACTGATTATCACACGGTTGCTGACCGACATAAATTTCGCCTTGAAGTGGATAGCTTGTTTTGGCATCTATAATCCAGAAAATTTTTATACCGTATTTACCGGGCTTATTGGGCATGAACATTTTGAATGGGCACCTACCCCTTGTGCCAACCAACTGCTCATCAATGGTAAGTTCTTTTGAGGTAAGACTCGATAAGATTACTTTGGAATAAGTTCCAAGTTACATAAGATATATGTAATAAGTAATGAAAAAAAGAAAATCAAAACATTTATACATACCTGAAAGCAGCTAATTTATCAGTTTGAAGAAGAAACACTTTAGTTCTTCCATCATCAAAACGAATAAAACGGCTTATCTGTTCAAACCTTTCCAAAGACATTATTGCGCGGTAGAATGCCATATTACTTTGATGAAAGAGATCCTCTGCTTAAACTCTGTAAGCCTTTTCAACACCAGCATACAACAATATAGCAACATACGCATAAACCTCTTCTTCAGTTGTATCGTCCCAACTGCGCATTTGCTTTGGATTGCTGGATAAACGATTTTTCTCATAAATCCTTCTACCTGTCCTATTTGTCTCAATCACAAAATTTGAAACTATATTTGGAGTAAGCAAGGACTTGAACACGTCATCTTTTCCCCAAACGTGATTCATTCTTTTCCCAAAACTTCGAATGGCATTGACCACAAAATGTCGTTGAATTTGACATTTCGGGCCGTATACCTCTTTCCTTGATTGTGTGCAACAGGTTCTCCTTCCATTTCTTCCTTATGCCTGCTTCCAAGTTGCTGTTGCATTTCCACCTCTGCGTCCTATGGTAGAATAGTGGAAACAAGAATGTTGCTTTTCAAGTTACAGCCCGGGAAATTCAAAAAGTCATGGGCTTATTGACCCACCCTCGTATCAATTCAAGGTTGCTAGTTTAATTCCTGAATTGCCACCATACTGAGCAGTCGTAAGTTAAAATGTATCTAATTATAGCCGTTAGATAATTTTAGTGTTAGACCCACACTTTCTCCCGAATATGCGGCTGTTGCAGGGGACGATAGATCATTTCGTTACATATTTTTCAGGGCTTACAATTTATTTAACTGCTGTGATTAATATTTTTACACTGATGAGTAGTTCAAAGGGTGTCACATCGATATTACTAAAACGAAGCAGCTCATAGAAGGCGTAACTAGGAGATAAACCCATTGGTCTGCAGTATATTGATGGAACCAAGACTACTCGTCCAACTAGAAGACACCACCAAGTTTCCAAACAAATCATGAACAGTTTCAATAAAGGTATAAAATGGACAAAGAAAACTAAAGAACGGTATGTGAATGAGCAAGAAGAGGTTAAACAAATGAATGAATAAATTTTATCACAATTTGTGAGGCAAAACCTACGAAGGTGTGATGAAAAAAAAAACGAAAGGGCAGCTACGGATTCTCTCCTTTATTAGCAATGCTTCTGGAGAATGTAGTAGGGTTTTATTCCCTCGTCAATTGGTAATGCTAAAAGGCGATCAACACCCTGAGAATAATCAATTTCGAACAATTTTATATTGCGCTTGTGTTGACCCGCAATAATGTGCCTAGAAGAAAAACACCATACCACATAGAGCCACGACCAAAGTTGACCAGTCTAATCGAAAGGGAATGAAGGTGGGACTCGTCTGAAAATCAAATCCAAGTCCAAGTCGTGGATAGGCCACAAATATGCAGAGCTAATTTTTAAATTAATCTAGATAATAAAAATCCATGGATGTTTGATGTCATTAAATAGGTTTGGCCATGTGAAACATTTTGTGTTACATTGCCTGTGCAACAGAACCGAAATACATCAATTGAGAATAAAATCAGAGAGATGAATGTACGTAGGGATCAGAAAATCTGGGACGCATTCAGTGAGACTTTTTCCGTAATAATGAACGGTGGTGGGTTTTCTGGATGAAAATCTAACACTATTGGTAGTTATGTTCTAAATTTCGTCTTAATAAAATTCCCACCTTCAAACTTGAAGAATAAGAAAGAAAAAAATTAACTTCTATTCTGGATTTGCAAAAATAGCTTTGTAAACCGAAAGTATCATACTTTCGGCCAGGGTCGTATTCTTTTCACATTATTTGGCATTTCTACCTATATTGAGAGAAATTGTGTCGGTAAGTCGTCTTGTCCTCAAGTTCCTCAGTACCTGTTCAGGTTTGAATGAATCGGTCTCGATAGAGCTTTGCAAAGCAGCAATGATTGCAGTAGGAGGATGTGGCTTTTAATAATCTTTCTGCGGTTTTTGCCTTTATTCCTCTATTCACCGTTCTCAAGCCATGCTACGGGTATCTAATGATCCGTTTTACGTTGCAATGTTAGTTGACCGAATTGGATGAGCGTTTCTGTTTAACTTTTTAGAGGAATTACGATGGGAAACTGAAGACATTATCGAAGTAGAGTTGATATTCCTGATCTTGCACTTCCTTCGTGCTTGCTGACAGTCGTTCCGTCATTTTAAGGTTTAACTACCTGCTTTCGGGTTGATTCCGAAGAGGTGCGCGCAATAGGCATGCTTACTCTGGAGGATTGCACTTAAAAGGTTTTGAATCTATCCTTTTAGACCTGTCTGACGATTGATCGCGAAACTACTGACTGTCCTATAACTTGGATTGGTCCAGCAGCGCTCAATCAAATTCGTAGCGAAGTGTTTGCGTTACCTCCTAGTGGTGGTGCCCGGTAACTTCATGAGTAAACCTAAAGTTATGTAGGCTAAAGTGGCAATTACATACTTGGCCAATAGCATATACTGGCCTACGCCGTCATCGGGCTCACAAACCTATACGGAAAAGAACTAATGGCTTTGGATTAAAATGGATTCACTGTTGACGACTCTTGTAAAGGTTTAAGGACAACGACCTTCTTATCTGCACGTGGAATGTTCGGACCCTTAGCAGGACACGTGCAGCCGAACAATAAGCAGAGGGTCTGGATTAATATCGCGGAGATATTACCGCCATCCAGAAAGTGCGATGGGATGGGCCGAGCATACGAAGGATGAAAAACAGCTATATGGTATACATTGTTATCATTATTTTATATATTGGGTATATAACTTAATTCGGTTTGCGGTTTATTTTCAAAATTTGAACGTTTATTTAAGAAAAACGTGTACAATAGTATTATTCAAAGTATTGCCCATCTCGAGCTATGACTTTTTCCCATCTTTCTGGCAATTTGTGGATCCCATCCCAAAAGAACTGCGCCGGCTTGACAGCCAAGAATGAATCAAGTCAATTTTTGATATTCTGCTCTGATATGAACCGTATTTCAGTGAGGGCGTTCTGCATCGACCGGAACAAATGGTAGTCAGAAGGGGCAAGGGCTATAAGGCGGGTGGGGTAAGACCCCCATCCACTGTTTTCCGAATAGTTCTTAACCGGAATAACAACGTGGGGCCGAGCGTTGTCATGATGGAAAATTATTGCCTCGTGTCTGGTCGCATATTCCGCTCGTTTTTCGGCCACTGCTCTCTTCAAACGGATTAATTGTGTTCGGTAGCGTTGTCCATTGATGGTTTGACCCGGTTTTAGCAGCTCATAATACAGCACATCCATCTGATCCCACCAAATACAGAGCATTACATTACCTTCGAGCCATGGATATTCGGCTTTGCCGTTGATTTGGCTGGTTGGCCGGGTTTCACATATGATTTTTTCGCTTGGGGTTCTCGTAATGGATCCATTTTTCATCACCAGTAACAATCCGATGCAAAAATGACTTCCTTTTGTGGCGTTCCAGCAGCATTTCGGACATGCAAAACCGCCTTTCGACGTCTCTCGGCTTGAGTTCATGTGGAACCCAATTTCTTTGCTTTTGAATATATCCATCTGCTTTTAAACGTTTTGAAATGGCTGCTTGAGTGACACCCAAAGATTCTGCGAGCTCTTTTTGTGTTTGGCAACAATCTTCATAGAGTAATGCTTCCAGTTCTTCATCTTCAACCTTTTTTGGCTGTCCAGGACGTTCATCGTCTTCCAGGCCAAAATCACCACTTTTGGCACGTTCGCTTAGCTAGCGCATATTCACCATAAACTTTCACTAAAATACGATGACTTTCGGCAGCAGTTTTCTTCATATTAAAGTAATGAAGAAGAACTCCCCGCAAAACACTTTTTCAGGCACAAAGTTCGACATATTTGAGTGAAAAAAAATTATTGTTGTTTACGCTTCAAATGAATGACATATACTGAAATGACGTACAATGACAGTAGCTTTCCAACGCATGTTCCAATGGAATAATAACAATGGAATAATACAAGTTACGCCATCTCTTAGCAAACCACACGAATTAAGTTATATACCCAATATATATTTATTATATGTATACAGATTTAGGTAGAAGTCTTGAGCTTCCGACACATGAGCGAGCGTGTTATGGCGAGATATCACTACAGCAAGCTTACGGTGACTGTCTCCGGATTATGAAACGCTAGGAAAGTATGTACGAGTATATGCGGCTAAACAAGAAGCGTACAAGCCAGCACTGCGACGAAGGATGAGAGCTCTACAAGCAGAAGAGACGGAAAGTACATCGGCTTCTAAAGAAGAAGAAAAAAGACCACGAGAGGGACGCGATTGAAGATATTGAGAGGTTGTACTCCAGGAATAACGTATGGAAGTTGTACTAACAAGCAAACAGAAGATGCCTATGTAACGAGGCTTATACAGAAACCTTTAGAGATGAAGAAGGAAACCATGTAGCAGAGTCACAGTCGGTGCTGAGAATATGCAGAAACTTTTTCTGCAGACTGTATAACAGTGAAAAAACCCAACATCTCGCCATCAGGCAGAATAGACTGTTCAACTTAGACGAAGATAGAATAAATGTCCGTTTACCTGACCCAAATGAAGTAAGGATAGCAACATTAAGCTGAAATCCAATAAATCAGGTGGACTTGACGGCTTACGGGCCGAAATATTCAAAGCATACACCAACTCATTTCTCAGATCTGGTAAGAAGACTGTATGTTTGATGAATGGAATCTCAGCGCCGTATACCCGATCCAACCAACTGCGTCAACTATGGAGGTGTAAGTCTCCTCAACATCGGATACAAGATTTTATTTGCCATATTATGTGAACATATAAAGCCGTTCAGCAACAGCCTGATTGGCCCTTATCACCGCGGTTTCAGACTAGGAAAGTCCACAATCGCCCAAATCTCACATTCCGGCAGATCCAGGAAAAAACTCAATAAGTCCAAATCGATGCTCACCATCTTTTCATCAAATTTAAGGCTGCATATAGCAGCAGTTATAGAGACGAGCTACATACATAGAGCCATGCCTAGTTTTGACATACCTGCCAAACTCATTGCTCTGTACAGAGTGGCGATTGCGAATGCTCGCTGCTCCGTCAAGGTTGGTAACAACGCCTTTGATGCAAAAACGGGTTTTAGATGAGGTGACGGGCTGTCATGTGGCTTCCTTAACATACTAGAACTTGAAATAATTGTGCGGAACTCACAAGTGAACACTGGAGGCATAATCTTCCAAAAGTCTGTGCAACTACTAGCCTACGCCGATGTTAAGGACATAATTGGGAGCTCATAGTGGGCTGTAACCTGTGCGTTCGCTAGTATTAAAACCGAAGCTGCCAAAATGGTTTTAGCGGTAAATGAGGGAAAAATCAAGTATGGTATATGCTGTCAACAAGAAGGGACACACAACATCGAAGAATTCGATAGAACGTTTCAATCGACAGCTATAATTTCCAGGTAGTAAAGGACTTTGTCTTCCTTGGCTATGCTACGCATTTTGCCAACAACACCAACACCTCAGCTGAAATAAAACGAAGAATCATTCTTGCTAATCGTTGTTTCGTTGGTCTAAGGAGGTAATTGAGTAGAAAGGCCCAATCCCGGAAAACTAAGGAGACTCTACATTTATAAGACCGTTATCATCCCAGTCCTACTTTATGGTTCTGAAGTATATAGTAGACTCTATCGAAAGCGGACGAAAATATCCTCAGTCGTTTCGAAATATATTCGGTTCCGTTTACGTTGACGTGCTTTGGAGGAGAAGATTCAACGACGAACTATATCAGCTGTTCAGTGACATCGAACTAGTCAGAAAACTGCGCGTCATTCGCCTGAGATGGCAAGGACATGTAGAGAGAATGAACACCAATGCCCTGGGCCGCAAAGTCTTTGAATCCAAGCTGGAAGGACAACGTAGTAGAGGAAGAGCTCACCATAGGTGGTGCGACAAGTAGAAGGGGTCCTCAGCCGGCTTGGAGTGCGCAAGTGGAGTCAGTTAGCTAGAGACCGGGCCAACTGGAGAGGTTTGTTAGTTGAGACCCAGATTCACCCTGAATTATAGCGTCACCTAAGTAAGTAATATCCTTTTAGATGTCAGACCCATCTTAGTAGATCCACATGTAATAGGCTTCTTCACGCTGGAATCGAAAATGGGCTGGCCCCAATCACCAAGTTTATCGGCACTAGTGTCTACAAGGCAGCGGTTCAATAGTGATAGCCTCAGCTCTTAATTTAAAATTGGGTCCTTCCGTAATACTAGCACCAGGGTCGTTCTAACTTACTGCGTGCAATTGGACATATTTGTCCAGAATTGCGTTTAATGGAAAAATATATATCAAGCACGTTGTTTACACCTCCTACACAGAATTCCATCAACGCAAATAATGACAATCAGTCGTCACTTCACTCGCATATGGATTTCCTGAAAAATTAATTCCTTCTGTTTCTGTCGTTTTTCTTTTTATAACCATTCGTCTACCTGCAAGCTAATGAAGCAAATATGTTTTTCATTACCAGTAAAGTGCGTTGATCAATAATTAATTTACTAACAAGCAATGATTCAGAAGTTAGACGGCCGTGGTTACATTAAAGAGCATTATGACGAAGCTTTACGACGTCGTCGATAAATTTGAGAGCATGGACGAGAAAATAATGGTATCATACATTTTCCACTCCGAACGAGGTAACTCCAAAACAGGCGTCCCAATCGCATCAACTGATTCTTCAGGCGTCGAAAAACGTTGATCTCGCAATTCATGTTTGATGTGCGGGAATAAAAAGAAGTCGTTGGGTGCCTAATCAGGGCTGCAGGGCGGTTGACTCATCGATTCAGTGCTACAGTAACTTGCTGGAGCCGACCTGCTAGAGCTCGTATTGTCCAGGTGAAGATTGATCCGTGTTCGGCGGAAGCTTTTCCTTATTTCTCCAAAGACTTCAGGCAAATAAATCGTGGTGTACCATTCAGTTTTACGTTGCTCTAATGGCACGATGGCGACATGCCCGGTTATTCCGAAGAAACAGGCGACTATTTGCTTCGAAGTGCTTAGTGCGCGAACAACTTTTTTTTGGATTTGGCTCGACTTGTGTCGAGTGATTTGATTTGGTTCTGCCAGTAAATTTTTGACGTTTTTGGAATCATTTCCGTAAATTGATAAAAAGATTTCTTTTAATTTAACTACTGTGCGTCGGCTTTTGGCAGTATAAAGGAACTTTCGGCAAGAAATGGGGTTTATTACTCAGACCAATTAACATATATGCATCGGAAGTTTGGTAGAGCAAGCTTTTATGATAGTACGTCATTCCTGTTTTTACCAGACTCGCCGCTTTCCAAGAATAGTTTGATCGAAAGTTTATCTGACGAATGGAACCTCAGCAAAGTACAGCGTTTGACCTACACCAAATATAGAGGTGCCAACATCCTTAACATTGCATACAAATTTTTGCCTGGTATATTGCGTGAATATATCAAATTACGGCGTAATTTTGGGCACATTACGTCCTTAATTTATGAATTGTTCACACAACGCTAAATCCCAGAGAAAACCCCAGAAGGCTGTATCGATTCTTACCACGTTTTTATCAACTCTAATGCATCATGCCACCTTGATCAAAAATTGTTCGGAATTTATTCAGAAAGTTTAAAATACAAGTTTATTCATCTAAATCTACATATGTATATTGTCCCCTTCAAAGTAAACCCCATCGACTGCAATACACTTATTCCAGCGCTTGATCCAATCCTCGAAACATTTTTTATATTCGGTTTTCGGTATGTCCATCAGTGCCTCCTGCGATTTTTCCATTACTTCCTCTCGGCTGCTGAAACGCGTTCCCCGTAGTGTTTTTTTTAACTTGATTGAACAGACAGAAGTCACAGGGAGCCAAATCAGGTGAATTCGGTGGCTGTTGGATGGTATTTGTTGCATTTTTCGTCAAAAAATTACGAATAATGATGGCACTGTGCGACGGTGCGTTATCATGGTGCAAAATCCACGAGTGTTCTGCCCACAATTCTGATCTCTTTCAGTGAATTGCTTCACGCAAACGTCTCATAACGCCCAAATAATACGAGTACTCTTTGTTTACTGTCTGGCCTTCTGGCAAAAATTCATGATGCACCACACCGTTGTACTCGTAATCCATGAAAACCGTGAGCGTTGCCTTCTTTTTTGACTGAAAACGACGTGGGCGACGTGTTTTTTTTGGTCTCGGCTCATTTGGTGAACGCCATTCCCTTGCCTGGATTGCGTGTCGTTCTCATAAGCCCACGTCTCGTCTCCAGTAATGATCCTTTTAATGAATGTGGGATCGGATTCAGCCTCGTAAATCATCTCTTTTGCGACATAGACACGGTCTCTTTTTTGCATGAAATTGAGGTCTTTTGGCACCAACTTTGCTGCTACACGGCGGAAACACAAATCATTAACCAGAATGTCTTGGACGGATCCACAGGCAATGTTCAAGTCCTCCGCTATCTCTTTGATAATTAATTTGCGGTTGTTGACCAACATTTCTTTGACTTCATCAATGTTTTCGTCGGTTTTCGATGTCGGTGGTCTTGCCACTGCGTTCATCATCTTCGATTGACTCACGACCACTGGAAACGACCGTTTTCTTTAGAGAATCGTTGCCGAAACACTTTTCCAACATTTTCAACGTTCGCTCACCATTAAATCCGTTTTTAACGCAAAATTTAATACTCGTACAAGTTCGTTGTTGCAAATTTGAATCCATTTGTAAAATTGAAAAAAATTGCGAACACACACAGAGATAGATGTACTCTTGGCTACGTAACTTTTGCAAATGTCAAGCTATGACACTAAGATTTAGAAGGAATGTCAACAACAGATTTACCAACTTAACAAAAAAAAACAGAACTCGAATCGGAACAATGGCAGCGCCACACGGTTTCCGGGAACTTGATCAAGGTGGTATGACAGCATCTACAGAGTCATATCTAAAAGGGTTCGAAAAGTCCCGACATCAACATAGTTTCGCTCCAGAGTGATACAATAATTTAGAACGACCCTGAAATTATTGTATCATTTTTATGCCTTTCTTATAGAACGATTTGCCCAAACCTTCAAAATACGCTTCAACCTCTTCATTGGAGCCATATCCATCCATGTTTCACCCATTATCATATACCGCATGAAAATTTTCCTTTATTCGGCTTAAGCAGCTCCAAACAAGGCTCTGAATTATCAACACGTTGTTGTTTTTACGAGTATCAACTGTGAACAAACGCGGTACGCTCTTCGAACAGAGCTTACGTACATCCAAATGGACGTGGTCTATTGATGGTTCTATGATGTCAGCTATCTCACGCACTTTTATTTTACGGTTGTTCGAAACGGATTTTTTTTTATGCTTTCCGGCGTAACAGCCTTATTTGGCAGGTCAGAGCGTTCAGCATCAGAGCAGATTCTTTATCCCATTAAATAACAGTGTTTTATCCATGTACGAAAGGTGCGTCACTAAAACTTCAATATCTCGTTGACTATGCCTAGAACACAAAAGCACTTCGGTTTTGGAGACGTTACGTTTACGTTTTATTCGCTTTGACATGACATTTCTGAAATTGTCTAGAATTGTTCTACAATTAAAGAGAAACAATTTGTTTGCGAGCTGAAAATGACATGTGAAGCATGTCTTAATTAAGAACTAAGTTTAAATTAGTTAAGTTTTAATTAGTTAGTCCAAATTTTCAAAACTGCTCCGCCCACATTTTTTTCTTTTGTTTCCACAGCTGTTGACTGTCAAACTCAAAAGCAAACAAAAGTTCAGCCTGTCCCATATTTTGCTTCGCTTTGAGGTCATGTTATGTAGCATTACGTTCTTCATTACGAATGTAAAACGTTTAAAGTGACATGGTGATAGAAATCATTGAATTCCTATAGTTGAATTCGAAAAGTCAAAGTGAAGCCGAAGCAAAAGCGCTATTTGTTTTAGGCATAATGGTCAAAATGTCATACAAAATTGACACGAATCATTTGAAGTTTGGTAATAACTAAAAATCGTATGGATATGTGGGGAGCTCCTTTCCCACAGTATGAATAATAAACATGCAAGAGAAAAGGAACTCAGTAAATCGAATGAATGCGTATAAATGTTTTACATAATTTATTGCGTATCGTCTCCAGAGCATTACATGGAAATAATGGAAAACGTTACAAAAGGCTTTTTCAATTTTTAAGTCTCTGTGTAGCTGACTCTGACTATGGATAAACTACCTTAGATGGCAAACTCTACTAATCCTTGTGAAAACCTTTAACCCTCGCACAGACACGCTGTAAGTGAATTATTGTATCGGGTTTTCCAATAACGACTTGACAACTTTTTTTTTAAATAAAAGGCAAACCATTTGAGATATTTCAAAAACTATATTATTGGCTTGAAGTACAATTAAAACATTTATGAATGGAACTCGACTTCGTTCATATGGCCACCGCGGACACGTTTGCAGCGGTCGATTCGTTGGACCCAATTTTCAACAACTCGGCCACACATTTCGGCCGTAACGGCCGCTATTTCGCGTTCAATGTTGGCTCTGAGCTCTTCCAACGTCGTCGGCGTGTTGGCATAAGCCAATGGCTTAACGTAGCCGTACAGAAAATAGGCAAGCGGCGTTAAATCGCACGATCGAGGCGGCCAATCGACTGGCCCATGTCTTGAGATAACACGCTCACCATACTTACTCTTCAATAAATCGATTGTAGCGTGTGCTGTGTGGCTTGTGGCACTATCCTGTTGAAACCACATGTCGTCCAAGTCCATATCTTCTAATTCGGGCCAAAAATAATCGGTGATCATGTCGCGTTAACGCTGACCATTCACAGTAAAGTGACGATCGTTATCGTCGACGAAAAATATGGCTCAATAACGCCGCCGGCATGCAAACCGCACCAAACAGTTATTTTTTGTGGATGAAGTGGTGACTCATGAAGCACATGTGGGTTTTCACCCGACCAATAACGCATATTTTGCTTATTGACGAACCCATTGAGCCAAAAATTAGCTTCGTCACTGCAGATGATTTTGCGATGCAATTCATCATCTTGGCGCATCATCTCCAGAATCCAATCGGAGAACGTACGTCGCTTCAAATGGTCCATCGGCTTCAATTCTTGAGTCAGCTTTATCTTGTATGGGTGTAAACCAAGATCCTTATGCCATAATGTGGTCTGAGCGATGCCCAATTCTTGAGAACGCCGTGAAATTGACTGATTTGGATCGTTTACTACGAACGTCTGAACGGCAGCGATATTTTCGACACTTCGACCAACCCGTTGTCTCACTGACACGGCAATATCACACAACGAATATGTAGACTCAAATTTTTGCTCTAAACTTGTTATTGCCTGTCTACCAGGGCGAGAATTACGACCGAAAATTGGAGTTAACGCGCTTAAAGTTACAGTCACCGACTCCGAATATCTGTAGAAAATTTTCATAATTTGCAGACGTTGCTCGTTAGTGTACTTTGCCATGATGAAAATGTTGAGTTTACTGAATAAATTGACTGTGACAGTTTGATGATTAGTGAAAGAGTGCGTTCACAAATTAAATTCAAATTTGTCAAGTCCCTATTGGAAAACCCTTTACCAACACATAGTACACCTCTATAACCTGTCCGAATTTACTCGAACGAGAACAATTTACGAGTGATTATCACTTAAAGTTCACTATATGTCTGCAATGTGGATGACGTTTTTTGAGTAAAATTGGCGGGTTTTGTGTAAAATGGGAGAGAAATTGACAATGATAATAATTCACACGTATTCACAGCCAGGATCACATGGATAGAGGCGATCAATGGAAAGCGGCTTTTGGTTTTCCAATATCTGGAGAGCTTGCCATCTACTCGTATGTATGTTAGTTCATTTATGACTGCGACATACAGGGTGTCCCAGTTTAGGTTTTCGTCCTAATAGCTGAAGATTCCTGAAGTTATGGCAAACAAAAAATTGTATTGCAAGGTTGGGTTGGTTGGCATTTTAAATCTAACATTTTGAAGAATCGTTGGACCAATTTCATCACAAAAATGCGTTTATCTCGAAATTTTCAACTTTTAGGTTGACTTTTTTTATCAAAACTTTTGTCTTCTCTTCATGATCTACGATTTTTATGTATGACTTTTCCACATACGAACAACGGAAGTTATTGCAAACCAGTATTTTATTCAGGCAAATGGGTTACAAAATAAATTTTATATCCTTTTAAATAGTTTTTGTGGTCCTAAAAAGGACCGTTACGCTTTAAGATTTCAAAACGCTTTACTTATTCTCTCTTGGAGCTCTTCCCGACTTGAAATCTTAGTCAAATAAACCCTTTCTTTCATGGCTCCCCAGAAAAAAAATCCATTGGCATTAGGTCAGGAGATCTAGGTGGCCAAGGAAAAGGACCAAATCGGCCAATCCACCGTCCATTAAGTTTTTGATTTCAAAACCAAGTTACATTATTGCTACAATGGCAAGGAGCTCCATTGTGTTGGAAAACCATTCTTTGCCTCTGAGCAAGAGGAACATTTTCCAGGAGTTCCGGCAACTGGTCTCTCAAAAATTCTAAATAGAATATTGAATTTAGGACATGTGGAAATATGAATGGCCCAGATATTCACGCTAAACTTAAAATGGTATACAGTTAAGAAAAACAGCTGCATATTAACTGAATCTTTACCTTTGTTGTTAAGTTGTTGTTGGTGTTAAGTGAGGATTAGACACTGCCCAATAGTGGGAATTTTATTGGTTGGTAATGCCCATTCTCCTAAACTGGGCTTCGTCAGTCCATAAAATTGTTTGAATAAACTGCTCATTCTCATCTTGTTGATGCAGCAGCCATTGACAAAATTCAATCGTTTTTTGAAAGTCCCCTGGTAATAGTTCTTGTACGGGCGTCTAATGAAAGGTGTAAACGCGGTTGGCTTGAAGAACTCTGTGGATTGTAGTTCTTGGAGTTTGCAACTGTGCTGCAAGCTTTCTGGTGCTAATAAATGGCTGCATTCTTACAGCTTTTAAAATTCTTTCTTCCTCTTCTGCTGCTGTTATGTTAGACAATTTTTCTCTGCTTAACCCGTATGCTAAGCCGACGCACACTGTTCCATTTCACTCCTTGTTTAAACGCGTGGAAATGATTTTACAGCAAATCAAAATTGAATGTGTTAAATCAAACGTCAAGTGCACAATCAGTGATCAGCTTAGTTTAATTCATTTTTAATTCTTTTGTGTGGAAAATCAAACTAAATTGTTATAGACAATTTTAATAAGTTATGGAAGTCAATTTACGATTTTTTTTTTTTTTTTAAAATTTTTAATTATAAAGTTGTAACGTTTTTTTGAACTATGAGCCCCATCTTGCCCTGGGTAATTTTTTTTTTAATATACAGCTTGACTTCGTAGTTATAAATTGTGCAAAAACCAGAGTGCGCAAACGTGCGCAAAAAAAGTAATGCTTCTTTTTTTACAGGGCAACGAAGGAGCAGTTCTTTTAAGATTTGGAAAGCCGTTTCGAAAAATAATGTCGTCGATGAAATAGTCGAAAAAATATATTCTTCAATATTGAATATAGAGTGCACTGAATTTGAAAAAAATGAAATGCGCAGAAATGTTTCCAGGCTTTCTTCAAAGATGAAGATTCCGTGGAATAGTGCTGGTAGACGGCTAGATCGCTTTTTGAAAATCAACAGCTCTTGGTTAGGGAAAATTTCCAATTGTACAAGGCTAAAGAATATTCTTTGGAAATCAACGACGATGTACCATCCACTTCACATGTTGCTGGTAGACCTTTATTGGCTTTGAGTGCGGCTTCTGTGAAGACAAAAAAACGCCGCATTCAAGAAATAATATCTTCTCATTCAGAATCCGTAATCTTGTTTGCGGCTGAACAAACAAAGCGACTATCAGGACAAAGATCTATTACTCGGCTCGTATCATGAATGATATTGCATTGCAGCGATAGAGCTACCCTTGTAACTAATAAAAGAAAGAAAGTTCCAGAACAACGCCAATTCACTGCTTTAGAAGCATTAGCACAATATTTTGACTGTAAAATGACAGTTCATTCATACAAGTTGATAAAAAAGCAGACAGAAAGAATCGGTCATCATATTTATCCATCCTACCATGGCTTAGCCAAAGTAGCATGCGAGACCAATGAAAGCAGTATTGAGGTTACGGAGGTCAGTGCAATCACAATCTTTAATAGACTTCACAATTAATCGTTTATGCGAAGTTCAGAAGGATGTTTTGGATAGAACTGATTGTGCTTCATTAAAATTAATATGCAAGTGGGGCTGCAATGGCAGTTCGGGCCATAGTCAGTATAAGC
Organism: Volucella zonaria; assembly: GCA_963966105.1. Taxonomy (NCBI): domain Eukaryota; kingdom Metazoa; phylum Arthropoda; class Insecta; order Diptera; family Syrphidae; genus Volucella; species Volucella zonaria. Next base: position 171,844,813 of record OZ014530.1, read on the forward strand.
ATAAGTTTAATCAGACTGACGTCACTGACGAGTATTTGGTATCTAGTTTATGGTATCATTTGTCCCTCCAACCTTAATTACCAACTACGGCACAGTTATTTGGAAAAAGGCCCTCTTCTACTCGCTACTTCAGACAAATCAAACTGTGTTTTGTTAAAGAAACAGATGAGCTTACGGGCAATGAGTGTGCTAATGTACAAACTCAGATTGATTCCCTTATTATGTGTAGTGGCATTAATCTTACAGAAAGACAAATTGTGGTAAAATATGAATTTCACTTGACTATGATTGACGGTAAGGTCTGCAACTCGCTGCTGCATTTATAACGCTACACCCAAAGATATGAATTTACCTCATACGTTTAGGCAGCCAAACCCTAATACTTACGCCTTTGGAATATCTACACTTCATGCCTGGATAGGAATTTTTGAGTGCTTACTTCATATAAGTTATAGATTAAGTTTTAAAACATGGCAAGCTAAAGGAGAAAATAAGGCAGTGCTACAGAATAAAAAACGAAACATATAAACACGTTTTAAAAATGAATTGGGTCTACTAGTAGACATAACTAAACCCGGATTTGGGACGACAAATGACGGTAACACAGCTCGCAAAGTTTTTAAAGTTAAAAGTGCCTCTATAACTGGTATTGACCAAAAAATTAATAGAACGCTTTCGAGTCATTTTACGGGTACCAAATAAACATAGCCCAGTTTGAAAAATAAGCTGAAGAAACGCGAGTTCTTTATTTGGATCTGTATCCATGGTATAACATGCCCGTTACGGTTCATAAAATATGATGTTATAGCGTGCCTTCCTATTGGCCAACTTTTGGAAGAAGCTCAGGAGGCTAGAAATAAGAATTGCCGGAGGTTCAGGGAAAGGCATACGAGAAAAACCAGTCGCATTGCTACTAACAAAGATTTATTGGCCATGCTACTTATTACTTCGGATCCATTATTAAATAGTTTTAGAGAGGTACCGAAGAAACCAACCTGCAATATTTCCGCGGAAGTTATGGCCTTGTTAGTTGGCCCTACTGTCCCATCACTTCCTCCGGAATGAATTCATTCCTGAATTCAATTACAGAATCTTATAAAATCTTCGCATCTGAAGATTCATTCCATAACAAGAGTAATGATAATGAATGAGTAATAAACAATTTACAAAAAATATATAAATAATTAATAAAAAAATATCCATGAAATATACAGGGTGAATGACTCGAGCTCCAACTTTTTAAAATGCTATAATTTGTTTATTTTTTATTAAATTTTATTGTGCCAAAGCAAAAAATGTTGGAAAATACATCAATTTTCAAATTGTATCAGTAGTTTCAATATGGGGGTGGCCGCGGTGTAGTGGTACTAGCTATCGCTTCTCGTTCCTCTATTTAGATAGTAAAGGTCTGATCCAGGACAGATTGGCGGTGCCGCTAATCTTCCACGTCGCTCGAACAGCTGCGGATAGGCAACTCAACTACGATAGAGACGTCGCACATGGCAGTGCGGAGCGTCTCCGGTTCAGTAGGGCGGTAGGGAGTCGTGACAGGAGGGATGTTGCTCAGCAGCACCAGCAATTTTGGTGGCTTGAAGGTAGCTTCATGTGAAGCAGAGTGGGCCAGCCTAATTATTTTTATTTTTGTTTTTTAGCCATGGCCGGCTTATATAGTTTTAGGTAGTATTAAGTTAGATTTAAAAAAAAAAAAAAAAAAAACGAAAAAAAAAATAAATAAAAATAAAAAATTATAAAAAAAAAATAAAATATAAATATATACATATATGTATATGTATATGCATATATGTATATATGAAGTGTATATGTGTTATGTATTGTATATATGTGTATGAATGTATTATATGTAAGTAGGTTAAGTAGATTAAGATTTATTTTGTAGGTAGTCTGTAAGTTTATAGTTTTAAGTATTAAACTCAAAATAGTCCATATACTAAGTTTTTGCTTTTTAAAAATGTTTTCTTAGTTTAAGCTGTATTGTCCTAAATATAAGAATAAAAAAAAAACCTGTCAAAACGTCGAAAGACATAGTTTAAGTGTTAGGATTAATTTAGAGTGCCCGCATGGGGCCAGTAAGTTAGTATAAGAATATTTGTAAGTTATTTAAGCTAATTTTTAAGCGTTTTTTGTCTAGCATGTAAGAGTAAATTAAGTAAAATAAATAAAAATGCATTTAAACTGAAAAAAAAAACTGAACTAGCTATCGCTTCTCACTCGGAAGGTCAAGGTTCGAATCCTAGCCACAGCAAGTTTTCATTTGTGTAATTGGAACTCAGTCAGAAAAATCTGCGTGTGAAGGCATAACACTGACATGTAGATTTGGCTGTTGTAGTAGGGTTGTCAAGCACAAAACAAGCGTTAAAAGTCACAACCTCACATTCCGAGAGAAGAAAAATCTCTCCGTCCTATTCGGACTCCCACCCATGGAGAGTCAATATCGAAACCAAACACACCTGAGTTTCAAACCACTACATCACAAGAAACTTTCCTTTCTCCTCCTTCTATCTTTCCGCCCGCGCGTAAATTATAAAAAAAAAATAAAAAAATGTCCGCCTTTGGCGAGAATAATGGCCTTGAGACGGCCGAAGAAAGCATCGCACGCTGCACGCAAGTGGCTCTTCGGTATTTTGGCCCATTCCCGGCGAAGTGCCTGCTTGAGGTGGTCCAAACTTTGGTATTTTTTAGTGCCAACCTTCGCCTTCAAAATACACCAGACAGAGAAATCCAACGGATTTGCATCCGAAGGATTTACAATCCATTGTGTCGAGGAAATGAAGTGTGGAACATTGTTCTTTAACCAATCTTGGTTGACGCGCGCTTTGTGAGACGGTGCCGAGTCTTGTTGAAATGTCCACGGTCTCCGACCGAAATGATTGTTTGCCCAAGGCTTCAATACTGCTTCTAAGACAGTTTCACGGTATACGATAGCATTAATTTTGACGCCACGGTCCAAAAATACGAGCGGAGAGCGACCATCGGCGGTTATGGCGGCCCAAATCATCACCATCGGTGCTGCCTGCTTTCTGGTGGCCGTCTGAAGGTGTAAATTTTCGAAGGACCTCTCTGGCAAGTAAACTCGGTCATTTTGTTTGTTGACAAATAGCCACTCATCGGAAAAAACAAAATTCGGCAACTCATCACTTTCGTGCAAGCGTAGCAACTCCTTCGCCCTTTCGACTCTAATTTTTTTTTGTTACGGTGTAAGATCGTGTGCTTTTTGGAACTTCAATGGCTTGAGCCCAAGCCCATTTTTCAGTATGTGTTGCATCCGCTCCAACGATATGTTGAGCTCACGAGCCATTTTTCTTCCACTTAGACGCGGATTTCGCTCAATTCGAGCCTTCATTTTCCGAACCATTTCGGCCGATGTTGCTGTTTTTTTATGACCACCTCCATGGCGTTTTGCAAGGCTGTCAGTATCACGGTAAGGTGCTGGAGGGCTCTAACGAAAGCTACTTGTGGTTTTCCAGCCAAATATAAAGCAATCACACTATCACATTTGAATTCCATCGCGGATAAAAATTTTTCAACACAACTGAGACGCAAATTGTTTAAAAGGCTTGTAAATAATAAAATTATCTGTTATGTGTCAAAATTTGAGCTCACTGTCATGAACGGTTTGGAAATTATAGCAGTCTGAAGTTGGTTGCAGTTCGAGTCATTCAGGGTGTATATTTTTTTTTTATTTTCTTTACCTATAGTCAAAAAGTATTAAAAACACAAGTTTTTTACAACAATATACTTAACTCATAAGAATAACACGAAATATTCGAAAAAATAATTTTGTCCACTTAATATGTACTACGTGGAACACTGTGCGACGGTTGAAAGCCGGTGAAAAGCATTGATAAAAATTGGCCTAGAATTGATCCTCCGTCTAGGATATTGCCGTTGGTACTCAAGTCTAGCTAACACTGCATCCCCATTAATTACAGAAACCGTAAACGTAAATTATATCGGCGTATTCGCGAATCGAAAACATTTTTTCTTAAACATTTACTAAACACTTTACTCGTTCACTCTTAATCAGTAAATAAAGTAACATCTGGACATTTCAAAAATTGTCACTGAATTAAACAAAAACGGTGGAAAAGTCATACATAAAAATCGTAGATAATGAAGAGAAGACAAAAGTTTTGATAAGAAAAGCCAACCTAAAAGTTGAAAATTTCGAGATAAACGCATTTTTGTGATGAAATTGGTCCAACGATTCTTCAAAATGTTAGCTTTAAAATGTCATAATTTTGGCTGGTGTTCATTAAACTCGACATAGTATTTTATGCACACTGAAATTCTCTATCGAAAATGTGCACAACGGTTTCTTAAGCTGAATTCGTTAGAAAGCTACGTCCTTTTAAGAAGTTTTACCTCGAAATCAGAGGTTCCTCACTTTAACGGCCTATAACTTGAAGGGGGGTGAAAATAGACCACTACAACACAATTTTTTGTTTGCCATAACTTCTTCATAATAGTCTTCAGCTATCAGGATGAAAACCTAAACTGGGACACCCTGTATGGATGCTAATGGGTGACCAGATAGCAATGATAATTTTTCCAATTGTTATGTTTCAGCAGCTGTCAAATTTACCAATGACATCCAACTGTTAAAATATTCAGTAAGGTTCGGCATTTCATCATGCATCGTTTTACGCTTGCCGAACGTGCGGAAATTATTAAAAAATATTATCGAAACTAAGACTCAGTTGTAAATACGCAACGTGAATTTCGTCGTGAGGTCGGTCGTCATCGTGGCTTCAGTATGCAGGAAATTCGTCGCACAGTAGAAGAAGTTTGAGGGTGAGTTCACTCTTTTTTATTGTAGGCCACCAACCAGACAGAGATTGGTGCGAAATGAAGAAAATATAGCCGCTGTAGCGGCCAGTATCGAAGAAAATCCAGAAATATCGATTCGGCGCTGATTAGCTGAGTTGGGTATCGCCAGCTTATTTTGCGGTTGGACTTGAGCCTACATCCATATAAGATTGTGTTGACGTGAGAATTGAAGCCAGATGATCATAGACAACGCCGTGAGTTCGCTAATTGGGCGCTGGAAATGTTGGCAGGAGATCCGGATTTTGGCCAAAAAATCATCTTCTCGCACGAGGCCCATTTTTGACTCAGCAGCTATGTCAACAAGCAAAATTGCCGTTATTGGAGCGAACACAATCCACAAGTGTTCGGCCAAGCGTCAATGCATCCACAAAAATTGACTATTTGGTGCGGTTTATGGCATGGCGGCATCATCGGATTTTATTTCTTTCGAAATGAGGACGGAGATACAGTTATCGTCAATGGTCTCAGGTATAGAGCGATGTTAATCGACTTTCTGCGGTCAGAGCTCGACACCATCGACACATCCGAGCTATGGTTCCAACAAGACGGTGCTGCATGCACCACAACGCTCGAAGTTGTGAAGGAGAAATTAGGTGACACGGAGAGCGTTCATCAATTGGCCTCCGCGATCATGCGATTTGACAACACTCGATTATTTCCACTCGGGCTACAGTCTATGCTACTAAGTCAACTATTTTGGAGGCCAACATTCGACACGCTGTTGCTGGAATAACACCGGATACATTGGGTCGAGTCATCTAACCGCCTGAAGCCCTGCCAGCGAAGACGAGGAGGCCATTTGAATAATATGCTATTCCACACATAATGGCATGAACGTAGCTTCAGAATAAAGCCAGAATCAATTTTATATGTTATACCGTTATTATTTTATTTAAATTTGTTTTCCTATCGTTCTTATTTGGTCACCCTTTAGAAGTCAGCAACAGTGCCACCCCAGATATGTGGTTGATATTGTTGTAAACCACAACAAGCTTGTAGTTAAATTAAACTTCTATTTTCTTCGATATAAATAATAATTTATTTACCGTTTCCTTTTCTTACAAATAACTTTTAGAGAACCCCACTCGCCCGACGTTATAAAATGTGAGTTATTAATTTTTAAAATGCTATGGGACATTAAAATGTTTCTTTCTATCAATAGCGCAGCTACAGATATGTTATTAGAGTCGCCATCTATGTGTCAGCCTCGGCAACTGAACGACCTCTTAGTTTTATCATCCTTGCCAAGTTCATTCGACTATGCAGGATGACGATGGAAAATGTTGATTGGAAACAATCTAACTGAGATTAGAGATTAGATTTTTCAAAAGCCAGTGTGCAACTACTTGCATACGCTGAAAACATTGGTTAGAATGCAGCGAGCTGTCACTGGGTTGCCAGATATTGAAGCCGAAAAAGAAACTAAACTTAACTCCGAATGAGGGTAAATCCAAGCACATATATGCTATCATATAATAAGAATTCATAATATTGACGAAATGACACAACAGGCAGCTTTATCTTTGAGATAGCTAGAGATTTTGTCATTTTCTAGCGCTATAACTTTGATGATAATACCTTATCAAGGTGCGCTTTCCTTTCGAGTAATAAGTCCTTGACAAGCAACACTAAGGAGATTCCATATAAGGCCCTAGATATTCCAGTCATATTCTATTGCGAGGCATGGACGAACGCAAGATTCTTCGATGGAAGAATTTTCTTTTGGAGCGAACTCCACAGAAAAATGTGCATCGGTCACCTGAGATGTGTTGGACATCTAGGGCGAATGGATATTAACGCTCCGACTCAAGAAGTTTCGACTTCTGTCCGGTAGGACAACGCCGTAGAAAAAGACCTAGGTCTTAAGCGGTCTTAAATATACGAGTAGTATATAAACACCTATAAAGAAATTTGGCACTTAAGTCATCAGATCTAAGCCTGTATGGAAATTCCTATCCAAAACTAACGAATAAAGCAGCACAAGCAAAACGATAAATGGAGCAGCTCTTTCACATCATGAAAAGTCAATCGAGAAAACTGTACGATGAAACGTTGTTTGAGGTTGGTTTTAGTTCTTGCCGACATATAGTGGACATGCAAGATATTAATAACTCTGATATACTCGTAAGTTTCATCTAAGGTCTTCGGTGTGATTAACTGGATAAGAGGACAATCAAATACCGTGACACCTACCACGGTGATTACACACAGGCGCAGCACATATATATTTGGATGGCAACAAGTTATATTTGGATATAACTATATATGAACATTATATATTAGCGAACGACTGACGATTAATATGTTTTTAGGGGTGACGTTATACATATGTGCATTTGTAGCGACAGCCCAGCAGCGCTAAAAGCTTTATTAGGCCCTTTCACAGAGCCTTTATAAATAGTTATTTGTACATCGGTACCTAAGCGAGTTGTACGGCTTTGAAACGAATCACGATATTTTAGAGTACATCCGAAAGTCGGCTTGTGGGCGTACTGCTTAGCATTCATGCGGGACCCGTAAGCAGCGGGGCTGTTATGAGATAAATTTTATGTTTAAGATATTAAATTAGTTTTTACTTATTAGAATCTTTAAAGACTGCCGACCATCACGAAGCATTGAATTATATACAATATTTGGATTGTTCGGTCGTTGTCCTCGCTTCGGCAAACCCCAAGGAGCTCGTATCACAACAACAGAGCGGGTGACTGAGGGTTCATATATGCCAGGGTAATGAAAGTCATTTCACAGCTGGATATGAGATACCGATTACTCGAATGGAAAAATTAATAAAAACTAATCACACATGCAGCATGGGCAACGATTCACAGAAATCGCAAATTGGAAGAAGATTATACTTGTGGTTGCCGCGGCGTATGGAGCTGATGTAATATTATCCCGGATTGCCAAGGCGTGGGTCTGGTATGGGTTGATGAATCACCTGAATGTCTAGTGGCTGGGGTGAGGCGAAGTGATAGTGATGGGATAGCGTGGACGGCAGTTCTTCTCCTGCATGGATATGGTTCGGTTGGCGGTCGGCGGTCTGGAAAGCTTGATTACTCTACAGATCTTTTGTTCTTTTTTTGTAAATTTTAATAACGTTGTAAATCTTTGTTTTCTAAATAATAAAAAATCATAGTTCCTATATTCACAGAAAGACGGGTGTTACGGTTAAAAGTTTGAAGGCGCGGAATGCTACTGACGATTTCTATGGAGCACTGGTGGTGGAAAATAGTGATAGAACAGAGGGAGGCATGAGGCATTACGTCGATGTTCAGGGGTGACCATCATCTGAGTGATATTAATATCCTCTATGAGTTTTATCGCGTGGTTTTGAATCCTATCTAGCAGGTGCAGATATGTTTTAGGCGCACCTGACCAGATGTAGGGATTGTACTCTAATTTTGGGCGGATGAATGCCTTATATATTGAGGCAAGTTCAGAGGGGGTGAACTATTTCTTACATCGTTTGAGGAAACCTAGACATTTCGCAGCAATTTTGGCGACATCAAATATGTGGTCCATTCTACCATAGGTGGTCACTGATACACATATCGAGAATGGAAAGATTTTCGGTCTCAGCGATGCAAGTGCCATTCATGGAAAATCGCTTGGTGTTTGGATTTCGTTTTAACGGCAGCAGACAGCATTGGGTTTTGGAAGCATTATATTCCACCTTGCCTGTGTCGTCAGCAAAGGAATATATTGGATTAGAACTAGCAGGCAAGATGAAAATTAAAAAGGGTGTCGGAGACAGAATGAAGTCCAAGACTACTTGAATTGAACGTTCGGAAAGGTAATTTCTAATCCACTGAAGAAGAAAGTCGTCGATCCCAAATGAACGCATTTTCGGTAAAAGAGCCTGATGCCAAACTTCGTCATATGTCATGTGCAATTGTCTTGCTTTCGCCACTTTGGTTCCACTTTTCGGTGAGACATGATATCAAATCACCAGTGGGCCTGTTGTTACAAAAACCATATTGCCGGTCATTAAGAAGTTGTCGTATCTCGAGATATTTCATGAGCTGACGGTTTATCAGCATTTCCATGACCTTCCGAAAGAAGGGACGTACGTGCAATGGGTCTGTAGGAGGAGAGGGAGGAAGATTAGTTTTTTTTTTTTAAGGACAAACGTTGTTTTCCATCTACTGGGAAGGAGTCCGAAAGAATTGATGAAACGCAGTGGTTTTTCCAGCGAGGATGAATGCTTCTTCAGAAGAAGGGAAGATATACCAACTTCACCAGCAGATTTGGGTATATTAATATCTTTAAATACTTTTGCTACTACAAGACTGAGAAAGTGGACTCGTCCCATTGAATATTCGACACACTCAAGTACAGGCGGAGACAAACCACAATATGGAAATATTGGGCTGGCTGCAAAGTTTGCACCAAACTGATGGGCCTTGTCTAAAGACAGCAGGAATATCATTGCAAATGAGCGTTGGGATGGAGGATGAGGCAGAATTTCTGATGTTTCTGACAAACGACCAAAAGCTTTTACTACCTTTGGGACGTTGTAGTATTTTTTGCCTTAATTTTTGATCGTATTGAAATTTTAAACGCTTAAGAAATACTTTGCATTCATTCCTGGCTCGTTTAAACTTTTCCTCTGTCGGGTGGGTCTTGAAGCACCGAAAAAACATTTCTCTAACCCTGACTGCTTCTTTACAGCTCGACTCGCACCACACCTTTTCTTTTGGTTTGAAATTCTTCATCCGATTAGGATGAATAATCAGCGCCATCCACGTCGTTATAGGGGAAACATAACGACAAGTTAAAATTCAAAAAGAAGTTGTTAAGTCCGCTCCACTTGGCTTTCTCCTATTGCCATACGGTTCGTTTAGAAACATTTTCACTAACTGTATGGTCAGTATACGATAAATTGGCTGATATGACAGTTAAAAGGGAAGGAACATCAACGGTGTACTTATCAGGGTGAGAAGTTAAAAACAAGTCCAGGGTGTTGACTGTCAACATCTGGTATTCGTTTACAAGCTAGGTCAAGTTAAGATCCTAATACACCTTCCTTCGGGTGTTGTCTGTCCAGAATGTCGAACCCACACAGATTTGTGTCTTATTCCATACAAAGAATTGTATCCCTGTATCCTCATATTGAAATCGTCCGTAATCACGAATAATACAGTGCATCAAACTCGTTAAAAGGTCATATTACTGTCCTAACTGAGCCTTCTGTAAATAAAGCAGTAGTGGATAATTTGCTTACGCGTATGAAATTTTAATCACATTACTACGCACGTAAATGGCGAGACCGCGGTGAGAAAGAATTGCACTAGTTCATAGCCAGGTACCTTCAGACCAAAGTGATCTGAGAGGTGTGGGCGAGGATCAACCTGTGTTTTAGTGCCAAAGCAACAGCTCTGTTCTTAGAGAAGTGGACGTACGCAAAAAAATGAGTACGTTTTAGCCCGCGTATATTGCCTACGTTCACCCTGAATTCCCTAGTCATAATCACAAACAAACACAGAAAACACAAACACCGATGATACTAAGTAAGGGTTTTTAAAAAGTCAGCGGCCTTTCTAATTCCCTCAGGCAGATAGCCAGGGCGATTTTCAAAATCTGCTGCAAATACAACTTTTGGCAACCTTATAGGGACTGTTTAAGTTTTAGTATAAGAAAACCATAAAGACATCCTTCTTCTTGGCCTGGATGGACTATTGTCATTTAATAGAAATCCTCAAGGACTCCGCCAGGCTTAGCGAGATTCTGTCCAAGGAACACTTCAACCCTGAGGCTAGATGGGAGATGGACGGAATCCTCTGCGGGAACCCTAGATATTTTCCCATATTAGTACGGAACCCAGGAAGTTTTGGCAACCTCAACCTGCATCCAACAGCAACATCAATTCAACCATCTCCGAAGAAAAGATTTCTGGGCTCTGAACAGCTTCTTCCTGTGCAAATCTCCGGGCCCTGACTGCATACTACCTGTCAGGTTACAAAGAATGTAACACCTCACAATACCTTGGGTAGCGTCAACCTTCAGAAGCTGTTTAATACTGAACCACGTACCCTACTCTTGGAGACGCGGTCGAGTGGTGTTTATACTGAAGGCAGCTAAACGCGGGCGCCAATTTTCAATGGATTTCAGACGAATTAGTTTAGGATTTTTTGCACTTAAACCTCTAGACCGTGTCTTAGACATCCACATGCAAAGCATTCTAGAAAAATCTTCGCTATTCAAATCACAGCACGCCTACCTCAAGGGAAGATCCACGAAAACGGCTCTCCACGAACATTGAAGAACTAACCTAGATGGCAAACTTTCCAGATATTGGAAAATCAAAACCGGTTTTCTACTGATCGCCCCTATCCGTATGACTCTGTCTGTGAATACGTGTGAATTGTCATCAATGGCAATTTCCCTCTCATTTTATAGAAACCACGCGCATTTTGATCAAGAAAACGTCATCCACATTACACACATTCGTGCAAATCGCTCTCATTCTGTCAAATTTTGAGAAAGTCATAGAGAATGTAAAAAAGTTGGAATTCACTTACAGTGTCTCTGTGCCAAAGTTACGGGTTTGCAAGAGTCTGGCATCTAGGTTAGTTTATCTATGTCGACGAAGTAGTGTGAACAATCAAAAAAATCTAAACAATCTACAAAGAATATACCCTAGGCTCCTACGTAGACATAGAGGGAGCCTTTAATTACGTACACAATGAAGCTATTCACAAATCTCTGATCGAGCTTGACATAGAGGAATTTATTAGCCAATGGATAGACTTTATGCTCAGAACAAGAATTATTCTGGTATCACAAGGAAATAGTCACTTAACCGAATTCGCCTATAGAGGAACGCCACAGGTTGGCGTTATTTCTCTTCCACTCTGACAAATGGTTTTCAACAAAATTGTTGTAAGACTAGACAGAAAAGGGGTTAAGGTGGTCGTGTATGGGGATGACGCGGTGATAGTAGTGTCAGGGAAGTTTCCTTCCTTGATAAATGAAATCATGGAGGCTACTCTTGATAAGGTAAACACCTGGGCCGTAAGTTGTGGTCTTGGTGTCAACCCGAGAAAATCAACACCAAAATAACTGATCTTACTCTTCCCCATCTTAACGTTCAACCGATCACACTATCCGCTAGGTATCTGGATATCATGCCTGATCCAAAACTTAACTGGTAGCAAAACATCAAACACAGAGTAAGGAAGGCATTCGTTGTCAACTATGCTTGCAGAGAAACCTTTGAAAAGAAGTGGTTACCTCAACCAAAGATGACTTTGTGAATGTACTCGTAGTGTGTCTAATTCGCACCTACCTATGGTAGCCCGCGTTGAGTAAAGGTTAGAACCTCAGAAAATGAAAAAGTCTCCAAAGAATATCCAGTACAACCGCCACGGCAGCATTGAGTTGGTACCCATCTTTCGCTTCCCGACCAACACGCAAAAAATGCCGCACTATGCAGCGCAGTTAGACTTAAAGAATTTGGGTGCTGGACTGGACGGCCTTACGGCCACAGCAATATCCTGGACTCGTTACCAAATAACGTAGTCACATTTCCAATCAACTACATCACACTCAAACTGAACTTCAAGAAACGTAGAATTTCCCACCAGAATAGAACAAAAGACCTACTAAATAGAATCCGCTCAGATATCGTTGGAATCACGGCGATAATCACGGGACATTGGCCAATTGGTGTCCAATTGGCCAAGCCAGGTATCCCATACAACCTCCATCGTCACAGTTGTGGGAACGAAAATATAGCCAGACCGCGTGCAATAAACCAACCATTTTTCGACGACCTTAATGCCATCTCACGTAAAGGAATACGATCAAATCTAATCCGTTTTCTTAACTCCACATGCTGGATCTAGGCACTGACATCTGTTACCAATCAGGTCACACGAGTCGTGGTAACAAAAAGGCACACTCTAGTGCTATTGTACGAGTACTTGGATTCATAATGAACCGTCACCTCTACCTATCTTCTGCTTCGCTTTAACTAGTAGGGTTGTAAGCTTCTTATTGTCATCTTAAAGTTGAACTACACTTTTGCTAAGCACCTTCAGGTAGGTCAACTCTAAAAGAGTGATGATGGCACCAGAGATCACTTCCTTTAACATCCATGCTCGAATTAGCCTGCAATTACTCGGCACTGTTGTGTTGTCGTACTGGTGCTGTTGAAACCATATCACGAGGTTCTCTTCGTTTCGTGAAAGCCTAAGAAATTTCATTATAAGGAACAGGAGAGTTCATTGGATGAGTTCTTTGTCTGAGTGCTCTATTGTGATAAGGTAACCGCTTTTATTATTACTTTTAATAATATACTCGTAATTCGTTATACGAGTATGTACGCAACATCTCGCATGTCTTGTAATTTCATATCTCACAATGTCGACGCTTATGTTTGTTTATGTAATAAAATTGTCTATGTCTATGCATAGCTGAATGCTCAAAGCATACTCGTATTGTGTTGTCCTCTTTTCGGCCCTAATAGGTATGATTTGGTTACGTGGTTCACTCCACAAAAACGTTCTCAGCGCTATAATGGTTATTTCTTATGTCCTGTCTCAATGCATTGCGTTCTGCCTCAATTTTCATTCCTCATGTTCTATGAAGTATTGATTGCACAATTGCAGCCATCATCCGTATCTATTACATGGGTACGAGTGCACATATAAGGAAAAGCATTCTGCAACATGTGTAATACCTTTAGTTACACAGAAATTAACTTTCATTCCCGATAAACTTAACTAGAAACGAGCTTAGAGTTGTCATTGAGATTAAACGATTTGAACTCTGAAGGGTTACGTTTAAACCAACCGGAAAGGGAGGTTTCGTTTCAGACGGATACTTGTAAAGATATCAAGTTCATCAAACGTACGCTTCGTAGCGCAAAAGATAATCCAAGGCTAAGTGGTTTCAAACGCAAGGGTATGAGATCAAATTATACCATGCGTTTGACTAGTATGACATCAAAAGCAATCATTACGGCAGAATTCTGGTGAAAACTTATTTCTTATTGAAACCGTGGATACCTTTAAAGTTGAGTAATTCTGATTTTTAGATTAGTTTTCGAGAGAACGTAGTAAGTAGTAGCAATTCCTGGATTGTGATAATCGTACATAACATAAATGCTACATATATACTCATACCATGCTTTACGTCCGATATGAATTTAAGGATATAGGGTTTCCTATCTCATATACTTGTACACCTTTAAATGTCATATACTTATAGTATGTTTCAGTAATCTTTATCGTCTGCCCATCCCAACAGTTGGACAGATTTGTTAAAAATGCTGCTTTCCGTGATGATATCCTCCCATCTGCCCTATGACCATCTTGATGGTATCACCTTCTTTGTGTAAAAGCAGACCTGGCTTAAAATGCTGCTCGAATTCACAAAATCATGTGGACTACCTTCCAAATTTGTCATAAAATTATCTAACAAGAGTCACAGGGACCAACCTCAGCGTGGGCCACTTTCCTCAGCTTCATGTTGATCCAGAAGAAAGCACATCATAAGGAACATCCTTAAAGGGTTCCGTTGCTGTGATTTCCAAATGTTCTTATAGTTCTCATAGTAAAACTTATAAAGGGTATTGCAACAAGAGGTGTAGGATTTGTTTTTTAAAACCAAAATACAAACAAAAGTCTTGGATGTCATACGAAATAATTGAAGGATGCAAGAAAAGAGATCTCCCCTATCGTAAGTGGAAAAATAATCGCTTAAATAAAACATTCGAATTAGAATATACAAGTTTTAGAAATAAAAGAATACAACAGGAAAATCAAGCTTTTATAAAAACAAATTCAATGATACACGGTTGGACCCACGCAAAACATGGAATCTGATTAACGAGATTATGCGTAGGAAAAAAGCCAGCGTTGATGAAGTCATTGTTAAAAATTGTCCTCCTAACAATTCGGATTTGGCATAACTGTGACGCAACTACCTCAGATCATGTTGGCGCCACGAAACCTAACTCTATTTACGTAGAGGATACAAACTCTGAGGAGGTACACAAGTTTTTGAGACATCTTGATATTAATAAATCTGCAGAATTTGATGGCATCAGAGCAGTTGAGTTGAAAACCCACGCCGACAATTTTGCTTCAATAATTTCGAAAATTATAAATCTGAGTTTACATCAAGGGAAGATTCCTGTTGCTCTTAAGATTGCTGTAGTGCGTCCAATTTACAAATGCGGTTCAAAAAAGGAAATAGACAACTACAGGCCAATTTTGATCTTACCTGCAGTTGAAAAATGTATGGAGGAAGTTATAATAAGACGTCTGGTAAGCTTTATAGAACGAACCACCATTCTACATAACAAAGAATACGGCTTTCAAAAAAACAAAAGTACTGGGAAGCTTCTTGGTGAATACAATTACGCTAATACAATTCTTGAAAGCCTAAACAAAAAACACCATGTACTAGTGTTATTCATGCACTTTAGTAAAGCCTTTGATACCATTAATCATCAAAAACTTATAGCAGCACTGGAGAAAATTGGTATTCGAAGTAAATTGGGTAACTGGCTAATGGACTACCTAAGCGTAAGAACTTTTCATGTGAAAATTGAAAATGAGTACAGCAGTAAAAAGGAAGTCAAGTACGGAGTTCCCCAGGGATCTAAATTTGGCCCGATACTTTTTGTTCTCTACTCAAATCAACTACTTCGTGTATTTAAGAACGCTATCCCATTTGTTTATGCAGACGACAAAGCCATTGTTGTACGACACAGGTGTTTGAAGACGATGACGCATATAATGCAAAGGGAGCTTTCTCCAAAAACTAGATCGGAAAATCCGCGTTCCTTGTCCGATCAAAATGTAGTTAAGGTTATCAATGTCCAGAACATTTTTAAGATATCTGTGTTGCTAGAATGCAGCGATGACTTACGTTTTAAGAAAACCATTAACCACGAGCAGAACACCAGAAAACGGGCCCAGAGACTACTGCAAGTTCCAAGTTGTTATAACACATACGGTAGAAGACAACTTATGTGCAGATTCCCGACATTGTTTAATGAACTTCCGGCTAACCTGAGATGCATCACAAATTTTAAAACAAGACTTCTTTTTGCTTCAAACTTAAATCCAAAAATTGCTTAAGTCCAAAATTGTTAAAATTAAATTTTTGAATTAGTAAAGTAAATCGAAAAATTTTAAATCACTTAAATATAAAATATATTTGAAACTTAACCTTCTGCAGAAAAGCCAATAAGGAAAAACAAACATTTATAATATTTCATTGATAAATAAACAAATATTTCATTCATTCATTCATTCAAATAAAACGAACAATTGTTGCAACCATTTACGGACTTTTTATGGAACACAATATCTTCCAAATGACCGCGACCAATAGCCTCGGATAAGGACGGATTCACTGTTGATGCCCCTGCAAAACGAATAAAGGACAACGACTTTCGGATCTGCACGTGGAATACTCTGACCTTGAACAAACCGCGTGCAGCCGAACAATTAGCGGAGGCCCTAAACTACTATAAAGGTACAGACCAGAAGAAAATCTCAAACGGTAGCCTAGCACTGGCATACATACTGAACGCTTGGACAAGACTAAAGGCAACATTTATACCAAAAATATGAAGAGATTACTACCCCCTCGCCAAGAGCTTGAGATCTATCAGTCTGACTTCCAACTTCCTTCATGTTGAAGAGAATGGTTAAGTTAAAAAATTTACCCAAAACTATTTTGTGAGTATATTCTCAGTCTAAGATGAAAAATGCTTACCAATGCGAATGATCCTAAAAGATTGAGCTTCAAAATATGGTGAGCGGAATTAAAGGCGCATTCAAGAAGAACGAATACGCGTTGGCCATTTTCATGGACCAAATTCTACCACAATGTAGTCCCTGTTCCACTACTGCTTTATTTACAAAAGACCCAAACTGGACAGCAACTCGACCTTTCACGAGTTTAATGCGCTGTCTGACTCCATTCAAAGAATTGTATCCCTGTATCTCCATACTCATATTGTTATTACGGGCGATTTCAATTCTGGGTGGCTTCGACATTCTGAACAGACAACACCCGAAGGACGGTGTGTTGAGATCTTCGCTGCTGAGAACAACTTAACACAGCTTGTAAATGTGCCCACGCGGATACCAGACGTTGATAGTCATACCGCCAACACCCTGGACTTGTTTTTAACTTCTCACCCTGATAAGTACACCGTCGATGTGCTCTCTCCTCTGACCATTGTGTCATATCAGCTAATTTCTCGTACACCCACCACACAGTTAGAGAAAAGATTCCTAAAAGAATACGAGAAAGCTAATCTTTAGGAATTTTAACTGGTCCTTATGTTTCCTCGATAACAACGTGGATGCCGCTGCTGACATGACCACAGAAACTATTCTCTTTGGAATGAGATCCTTTCTCTCTCCTCGGATTAAGAGTATCAGACCAAAAGAAAAGGCATGGTATGACTCGAGCTGTAAAGTAGCTGTCACGGCTAGAGAAATGTTTTTTCGGCCCTACAAGACCAACCCGACAGAGGAAAACCGAAACTTCTTTCTCAAGCGTGTAAAACTCCAATACGACCAAAAACTGAGGCAAAAAATACTGCAATGTCCCAAAGGCAGTAACAATTTTTGGTCGTTCGTCAAAAACATTAAAAATTTTGCGTCATCCTACATCCAATGCTCATTTACAATGACATTCCAGCTTTCAGCTCTTTGGACAAGGCCAATCTGAAGGCCAATCTGAGCACTCCCAGATTGTGCTTTGTCCCCGCTTACATTTGAGTGCGTCGAATCTTCAATGGGACGAATCCACTTTCGCGCTCGTGTAGTAGCAAGAGTACTTAAAGATCTCAACACACATAAATCCGCTGGTCCAGATGGTATATCTCCCCTTCTTCTTAAGAGGTATTCTTCCTCTTCCTCGCTGGCAAAACCACTGCGTAAGCTTTTTCATCAATCCTACTCTTTAGGACTTTTTCCGAGACGAATTTTCTTCCCTCTCCTTCTACAGACCCATTGCACTTACGTCCCTTCTTTCCAAGGTCATGGAAACGCTGATAAATCGTCAGTTAATAAAATATCTCGAAAGACGAAAACTTCTTAATGACCGGCAGAATGGTTTTCGTAGCAACAGGTCCACTGGTGATTTGATGGCATGTCTCACCGAAAAGTGGAACCAAAGCGCACATCAATCTGGCGAAAGCACTTGATATTTCTAAAGCATTTGACAGTGTTTGTCATCAGATCCTTTTGTAGAAAATACGTGCTTTTGGGATCGATGACTCTCTTTTTCAATGGATTGGAAATTACCTTTCGGAACGTTAAATTCAGGTTGTCTTGGATGTTTTCAAGTCTGATATTCACAGAATAAATACTGGTGTGCCCGAGGGCTCCGTTCTGTCTCCGACACTCTTTTTAATTTTCATTAATGATCTCTTGTCTGCTACTTCTAATCCAATATATTCGTTTGCTGATGACAGTACTCTCTGCTTTTCATATTCGTTCCCGGACTCACGCTCCAGCTCTTCGGCTGTAGAACGGGAACGGCAGCGTATATTAAGCTCATTAAATTCCGATTTTAATAGCTTCCAAAACTCAATGCTGTCTGTTGTCATTAAAGCGAAACTCAAATACCAAGCCATTATTCATGAATGGCACTTGCATCGTCGAAACCGATAAACTTTCCATTCTTGGTATGTGTGTCACTGACAACTTAAGTTGGAGTGACCACATATTCGATGCCGTCAAAAATGTTGCGAAATGTCTAGGTTTCCTCAAGCGATGT